>OX451400.1:10577284-11177284 GCA_949629135.1 Eremobia ochroleuca | reverse complement strand
AATAACAGCCGCACAGATTGGTTGATCAGGTTAAGCTACGCTTGCTGGGGATGGTCTGTGGATGGGTGACCATCTTTACATACCGAGACCCCTCCATGCCTCGGAAAGCGTACCGCGACAAGCGTAGCTTTACCTGATGAATCGACCCGTGTGACTGTTACTACTTAGCTACGGGCCCACCAAAGAAAAGCCAAGTATAAAATAAAATAAATTAGATTTCGAAAGCAAACATTTCGGACATAGAGCTCTCTGATAGAATATCGAGAAAGACATAGCTAACTAAATCAATTACTAGGATCAATTCGATTCCTTTGGTCTCGCGAAAGGAATCCCGTCCGAATGGAAGCTTTTCAGGGGAAAACTTTTCAGACGGTTTTCTTTCATTAATGTTCTGTTTGGTTTACAGAAATAATTAGTTTGGTAAGTTGAAATCTTATGGAGGCTAGGAATATGATTTAGGTTTTGTTAAAATATTGAATTATGAACAAAATAAGTGCAGAGATTTAAGAACGTTCACAGTGTGATCTCGGGTTCAATCTGTCAAAAATATCTCTAATTTCCTTAAATGTTTGACAAGTCAATAATAAAGTTGAAAGTAAATAAATGAGAATGAAAAGTGTTGTGACGGTCAAAATGATACACTATTTCAGTCTAGCTCTCATTTGCCAAATCTTCAGGAGCACCTGCGATAAGGAACTTTGTTTTCGTTTTCATAGTATGGGTTCTGAAACATTGCCGTTAGCCAGTTTTGGAAGTAAAGCTGAATTATTCAATGAACAAAAAGTGGCTAATAATATTTATGCAGCTGAATAATTTTATAAAAGCCAGAGACCATTAAAACATTGTAATTGGATGACAAATAAACTCTCTATTTAGTTAAGGCAGCATTAAGCCTCTAAAGTAATTGTAAAGGGTTAATGACAAAAACAATTGAGACAGTAACAAGGGTCTCTACAGGAACGCGGAAAATTACGTAAATCGAAAGGAATAAGTTTAAGGCACTCAAAATATAAACTGGCTTATTTTTAACCTAAAGAAACAGCATTGCCATCCAACGTGGTAATGCTGCCAGCCTTTTGGGCACTTATCCCATTGACAGCGACGAATTTTTTGATGCCCAATGAGTTCCTGCCTTTTTTTTGTTAAGTATATACTTGTACAATATATAATATAATATATACAACACTATTTTTAGTATATAGAAAACCCGAAACACGTGTCTCGTATTTTTACGTAAAGAATCTATGTACAACATTTCGAAACTGTATTATGAAAAATCACGAAATTATAAGCTTGTTATGTTACCTGATTGTCCGTACAAAAAGTTGGTTACCACTTAACACGCACCACCGGCCGACCGGCTGTGACCTGTGTTGTGCGCATATGACGGACATGGCGAAACTATAAGGGTTCTTTGTTGACTAGGGAACCCTAAAAACAATTTTATAAAAACGAAAAACTGTTTCTTTCTTGAAACGAAAGAAGCATTTTCTTCAACTTTTCTTCTGCTGCGGCGTAGTGATGCTGTGTTCTAGTTTGAAGGTAATGGATGCCGGTATCATTACAGACACCTGATACATTCGAACAGAGACCACAAAAACATAGTGCGAAGGCTAAAACGAACGAAACCCTTTGAGATATTGTAATGTAAAAAGTGTAGAAATAATAGTAGCAGGGACACGCATGAATAAAGTTTTAATATTATTGTATCAGACTCAAAGAAAGTCGAACAAACTTGTGTAAAGAACACCCTTTTCTAAGTTTTAAAATTAAACGATAATATTCGATTAAAATTACTTATTATTCAAAGAGTTCTCTCCAACTGTCTCGTTGTATAAAGACAGAGGAAATCATTTACCATCTGGGTCACATGTTCGTCATCATCGTCAGTCTAATGCAGTCATTGGACATTTATCTCCTTAATCGCGTACCATTTTCTCTCATTCAGCTGCTACCAGCCACCTTGCGAAGATCGTTGCTTCTGTCTGTCAGTGGGCGTCCTGACTTACGTTTGACACCTAAAAACATAAAGAAACAACTTTAAATACTAGTTACAAATCATCATTCATCATCATTACGAGTATTCTCCCGCCCTTCTCCTAATTTATTTGAGGTCTGCGCAACATGTCTTTTGCTTCCATATTTCTCTATTTAATCATAATTAATCTCGGTAGTTACTTCCTTTCTAGCCATATCATCTATCACACAGTCTTTCAATCAATTTTTTGCTCTTCCCCTACTCGTATACTCATCGACATTCATACTCAAAACTTTTCTCACTACATTTTCTTCATTCCTTCTCCTCATGTGCCCATACCATGACTACCGCTTTCCACAAACTAGCCATACCACCTTTCACACCGTCCATCCATCGTTTCTTTGGTCTTTTCCCTATTCGTAGAGCCACATTCATATTCTAAACTTTCCAAACGATATTTTTCTCATTCCTTCGCATCATGTACCCATACCATCACAACCGATTGCCAGAACACTTTCAAATACTAGTAAAGAAAATATTCAAGAAATTGTGTTTCTTTATCTATCGTAAAACGTACATTATCTAGACCATTTTCTTTGGGAAATGAAGTGGGCTGACAGTCGTATAGTTAACAAGGTTGGTTCGTGTTTAGAATTCCTGATTCGTACCTCTCCCAGCCTGATGTGTTTCATTAAGTTTGCTCGTGACAAGCAACACAATGATTTCACAGACGTTTTTATTGCCGTGAAGGTTGTATGAGTTTTTAATGTTGACGGCTTTTTATTACGTCGTTTTATTTTGAAGAGGAAAACGATGTTGAGGTAGTTTTCTAATGTAGATGAAATTATCTGTTTTACATTATATTGCTGTAATTCTGGAACAGTGCAGTCATAATCATCATCTTTATTGGCAACCTTGATTCACCACCAGGGGGCTGATTACGTAACACACTAACAGTAGCAGTAACTTTTATTTTGACATCTCAACAACATTCATTGCGTTATTTACGTTGTTTAGCAGACACATTTTTCGAACGTATGGAGCAATGGATCAGCAAAAATGATTCAGATTCTGATTACGCAATTGTCTAACCCGCCAATAGTTAGTATTCGAAAATAATTCAAAAACTTTCAAACACATCCAATATCTTTCTTCCAATAATAATTCTGACGAGGATAGCGGCCTTGTGAAAACCCCGTTTGTGGGTTTGAAGTTCCACTATCCCTGTTAAAACTTTCAGAACAATGAGACTCGAAACTTTCGAAACTTTCTGGATTATACAAACTTTTTCTACTAAAGGCTTCTTCTTAACATTCAAAACACGTACGATCGTATCGAGATCAAGGAACAAAATCGTGATATGAAAATTCCGAATCTCTTCGCCTAGACAAGAGTACTCGAAATCTATCATCCTTTATTACATCCGTGTGAAATGTAAAAAGCTCTTAAAACTACTGTGAGAGGGCTAGGGAATTCTTCCAGTTAAAATGTGAGAACACTTTACAGCCAGGATAGCTGTTAGCACTTGAGAAATTGAATTTCGTTGGCGTGGCCCACCTGCTGATTTCTTTCAGCTGAATCAGCCACATTGCTCGAACCTGACTTGTCATATCATTGAAGTTGTTCGGGTGTTTCAGTTTTAACTTTATTGGAGTATAAGCAATATTTTGTGTCGAAATTGTAAAATAAAATGAGCGTTTGGGTTTTGTGAAGATTCGAAGATTTCACGAGTAGGTGTGATTTTAAACAAGCAATACAAAGTAAATTAAATTAGCTAGGAAAACTCTACAGGCGTGATGGATATCGATATCTAAACATAATAAAACTAATAATAAATATAGGTGTTGATGGTATATTTAGTGAGGTCATCGACCATAAAAGTAAACAAATAAATGTTCATTGTTCATTACGATATACGTGAAAATGTGTATAATAAAGATTCAATAAATGATAAATGATTATTTTCTGTAAGTAGGTTTGTACAAACATTTTTACATGTCAATCATATTTTTTTAAACTAGATGAGGTCGGGGTTTCCTATCTGACTACTCTGAGAAGAAAGGCCGAAACAAACTCAGAGGTCACAATAAAAGAGAACATGACATATTACTTTAATCTAGAAATCACACAGCATAGGCCTAACCCAAAACGCTTAAAAAACGGAATTGAAATGGCCTTTTCCCTACATGAGCTAAACCCGTGAGATATAGTATGAAGCCAGTACTTTACCTTACTCTATTTTTCACTGGCTGTGATAAATTTAGCCTCACTGACTTAGGCTAGAGACAAATATTTCAACTTGGTAGCCAAGATAAAATGTGTGTCAGATAGGTCGTTCACGTGACGTTTTTCGGAATACTAAATGAGGTACAGACAGATCTCCGTAGACCGAAAGTATTGGGTGTACCGGAAAGTTCTGTCGGTTTTTGTAAATAAAACTCGTGGTTAGTTCTTAAAGCTATTATTTATATTTTAATCAATTTTACATATTGTCCCTGACTTTCTACTACACGTTCAGATACACACTCGAGTCCAAAAACACTACACGAATTTCTACAGGCTGTAGCAGCGATTAGCAGTTATTTCCCTTCTGGAACTCATAAAGTATACAATGCCTCAAATGAACTTTATCGTTGGCACTCATTTTGACACTGCGGCTACTCAGATGTGAATGACAAATTATTGCGCAATACGTGTATTTATAGTCCGTAACCCAGAAATTATGACGCAATATTATTCAATACTTTTAACGTATTGGTATAGAGAAAAATTCGAAAAATTTCTATGTACTACCAAAACCGACAGAACTTTCCGGTACACCCAATAACTCCTCCGTTGTGGATCATCATCATCATTTCAGCCGAAAGACGTCCACTGCTGGACATAGACCTTTCCCAAGTACCTCCACTTCTATCGGTTTAGTGCTTCTTGCATCCAACGGATTCTTGCAGCTTTCACAAGGTCGTCGGTCCACTTTGTGGGAGGCATTACAACGCTACGTCTTCCGGTACGCGGTTACCTCTCCAAAACCTTTCGGCCCCATCGGCCATCTGTTCTGCGAGCAATGTGCCCTGCCCACTGCCACTTAAGTTTGGCAATTCTTCGGGCTATGTCGGTTACCTTGGTTCTCCTGCGGATCTCTTTATTTCTGATTCGATCACGCAGGGAAACTCCAAGCATAGCCCTCTCCAATGCCCTTTGGGTGATTGCCCATAGGACATCACTGGGAACACGCACTGTTCAAAGACTTTCGTCTTGAGACACTGCGGTATGTGGGATGAGAAGATATTGCGTAGCTTCCCAAACGCTGCCGAGTTGGATTCGACGATTGACCTCTTTCGTTGCGGATATGACAGATTAGTTAGAAGATATCTGAAACAATCATAATGGTATCATGTTTTCTCAGAAGCCAGAAATGTTTTCGAAATATAAAAGTACCCACAATAGCCATCTCTAATTTATAAAGTCATTCATCAAAATAATAACTTCACACTGAAAGCTGATTATATTTATGAAAGAATCACCTTCAGTGTTTTTGAATTGAGGTTTTTTTTTATGAAGATTTTCTCCCTAATATCTTCATGTTTGATATTTTCATCTTATTCTCTCTTGTATTCTAGAAAATTAATTGGCCGTGTATTAAATAAGTTGTCAGAAACAGAGATTATGATTAAACGAGACAAAATTTAATTTATTCTAGCTCGAGATAAATTCATAAAAAGGATCAAAAATATGCTTTAAGATTTTCTCATATTTATTTGATGAAAATTTAATGATATCATATTTTAGAAGGGTACATAAAAGTGTATAGCAGAGGCATAAATATTGTAGTCTTTGCAAAAAAAATACTTATTGTATTTATTTATTTAATCTTTTCGCACACAAAAAGATATAAAGGCGGACATTATCTTTATTATTTAGTATTATGTTATTTAGAATCAGATAGGTACGAGAAATTCTTCAATAATAAATACTAACAGAATCTCAACCTAAACACAATGAAACGACTGATGACCACAAACGAGTTATTATTGCAGTTCTCCTATTATGAAGTCCCACGTAATAGAAGGCGAGGTTATTGCCATCAACCGAGCACAATTCCAGACTCCGAGCTGCTACTAAGAAATTCTTGATGAAAAAACCCACTATCACTTTGCTCGACCTTGAAATCCATCCCAGGACCTCATGCTCAGCGGTAGTACGTTCGAACAACTAGACCCACGAGGCAGTCAGTTTATATTAACACAAGCTTCTACCCGCGACTTCGGCCTTTCTCGTTTCTTTTTTTTTTTTTTTCTTTCTGCTCGGTACCTAAGGGCCCTAATGTTATGTAACATGATAGCCTTCCTCAAGAATTGCAAAAACCAAAAACCAAACCCAACACCTTATTTGACTGGCCAATTCTTCCATTGCGGTGGTAGGGCTAACACCCGCCTGGTTTGCGACCACCGTCCCACCGGAGTCCGGCGTCAAGCAGCCTGCTGTGTTTCGTCGATGCGTGGGACTTCCAGTGCTTTGGGCATCCTCTGGGCACGCTCGTTCCATCATAGACCTCATCCATCGCTTTCCATCAGGCGTGATCGAGGTCAAGAGCGGGCCTATTCAGCAATAAAAAAGACCGGTCAAGAGCGAGTCGGACTCACGCACCGAGGGTTCCGTACCATTATACAGCGTGTAACGGAAGGGGGGTATCAACCCTGAAGGAGGTGAATGTGCTCATGAAACTCAACAACTTTCCCCAAAGAACATAGGTCGAAATATGAAAAAAAAATTTGGCCCTCCCTTACATAACTGACTACCAGCTGATTGATTTACTATGGGAGGGCCAAATTTTTTTTTCATATTTCGACCTATGTTCTTTGGGGAAAGTTGTTGAGTTTCATGAGCACATTCATCTCCTTCAGGGTTGATACCCCCCTTCCGTTACACGCTGTATATTAATTTCTTTTTTTTTTTTCTGAAAAAGTATGCTGTTTAGAGACATCGTTTTATTTTTCCTGTAATCATGTGTTTGAGAATGTGCAAACAGCATTCTTTCATATGATACTCCACATGCCCTAGTAGTCCCACTTCAAATTTTTAAGACCCCCCTTTTTCAGTCCCTGCTGCCAAAAATAAATATATTTTTATTTCTTTCTTACTTACAAAATAGTTGGGCAAACGTCATCTAAAACTGTTCCAAATTTCAAGTTGATAGCATTAGTAGTTCTTGAGATATCCAGCTGTGACAGACGGACAGACAGACAGACAGACTGAGTCGCACCATAAGGGTTGCTTTTTACCATTTTGGTACGGAATCCTTATGGTGCGACTCAGTCTGTCTGTACAAAATAGTAATGTTTTGACAATTAAAATACTAGCTTTGAAATTATTTAAAACGATCTATAAAATTAGCATAAAAATTTTATTAAAATCTCAATTATTTATATGTTGTATAAATGTTTGCTTAGTCAAGCCCTAGCATCATTGGGATGACACTGACAGCTCACTCCACGCAAGTTTTCGCGGTGAGATTTTTACAGAGTCGACATGCAGTACCTATACTGACATCATCATCTGCCTAGCCTTTTCCCGACTATTTTGGGGTCCGCTTCCAGTTTCACCGGATGCAGCTGATTATCAATATACCCATACTAACATATTGAGAAATAAACTGACTTTCCACAGTTACCTAAAAAATTAATTGAACTTAACGGTATTTTTCAACATTAGAATTTATCCATATGAGGCCAAGGTCATCCGTCCAGTGACACCGACCTTTTGTCTCATTTAGCACACAATCCCAACGACACAACTGACGTATCGAATAGATTAGTGTTGTTAGTTGACACAGAGTACTTCGTACGTTAGTTGATTACAAGTCACTGTCGCGTGCGCATGGGCACGTTCGTAATTCAAAGAAAGATTTTGACGTTTAAGTTTGATATTGTTGCGTTTGTTTGAAAATGGAGTGGCTTTCCACGGGAGACGGTTAGTATTGGACTTTTTTTTGTGTTGTCTTTTAGCTGTAGTGAAATATTACTAGTCATTATGCGAATGACTTTGAGGAATGCAAGTGTCAGTGCTATGAACAAAACCGGATTCCATACTAAAAACAAACAAAACTATGCTAACAAGTTTCGTTGCCGGTGCTGTGTTCATTCATAATCTGTTATTTATTTTAGCTAGTTTTACTTTTTTAGTGTTTCAAAACCTGCTCCTATGTTTTTCTATTTTTAAGTTGTTGTTCGTAGTAATCATAAATTACAAATTGTTACCACAGACTTACCGTACGTCTGTGGTAACAACTGTCAACTGTACCAAAATTGTCTTCCAAAACTGGCAGGTACAGTGCCCTCCAAAAGTTAGTTGACATTTTCAACTATAACCAGTACTGCTGTGATTACCTGATTAGTTTTTATGATTTCATAAGTAAAAACCTTATATGAGTAGAATACGTACAGCTCAAACATTTCAAACTAGAATGTTAAATCATAATGTGACATCACAGCTGGAATGGAAAAACGTCAACTAACTTTTGGAGGGAACTGTATGTCATTTCCGTAAGTTAAATAATTAATGTAATAATTATCTATAAACCAACCTGATATGAACTATGAATAGTATTAATGTTTAAATAAATAGGTGCTGATCGATAAGATCGAATCTTTATCTAAATTTAGGCACGATAAAGTACACTAGTACTTTAATATCTTCGACATTATCTGTATAAATCCTCATATATTGTATTCCACATATGTATGCCCAAAAAATGCTTGATTTCATAGAATAACTGAACTGCCGGTTTGAAAAGAGAGGCCCGTCTGACATACCGAAAACCCAATTTCTTTTTCTTTTTTGCGGATACACGAAACGACAATGTTACAGTTTTCGGATTTGGAAACTATCCGCTCAAAGCAAACGAAGCACTTTATACCATACCAATAGATAGAAGTTTGCATCCTTAGATTCTATTTTTATTCATTTAATAAAGCTTTTAAAAGCCTTGGTTGTGACCATTATAATTTGGACCCTTAACTCAATTACTAAGTGCGGAACTTACTGCTTTTTCAGATTGGACAACTTTTGTGCTAATATTATTATCTCTCTCTGTTGATTTCAGTCTCAATCTGTCAAAAATACTTCTAGTTTAACTACATTTTGACAAGTTTTTGTCGCTGATGCTCACTGAACTGAGATTGCAACCACATTTTGAACGTTTTTAATTACAGGAATTGGTCTTCTGAGTTAGAACATAAAATACTTTTTATCCCGGAAGTCTCCGTGAAATAATTTCCGACCTCCACGCGGACAAAGCCACGGGCCAAACCTAGTAATGGACACTATCGACTAGATAATTTAAAGACAGTACGGAGCCCTACGAGATAAGACCCGAGTTTATTTACCCCAAAGTCTATCGCTTCCAATTTGAATCCCTTTTTCAAACGAAAAATCCAATCGCATTTTTTCTCGCTCCGGGAATAACCTTCCCGATACGTACTCGATACTAAAACAACACATATCGATACCTAGAAATACGCATTTCCTTTTGCCATAGTAAAAGTGCAGAACAAAATGGACAAAAGAAAAAATGGAACATGAATTGAATAGGTGAAATAGTACTATTTTATAAACGGATTGCATTTTCTCTTTGGTTCCAGGAAAATACAGAATAGAATCTCTGTCAGCTGCTACTTTCCCTGGTGCAGTAAAAGTGAGTATTTCCCGTAAATACAATAAGACTATTTAGTTTTGTTCCGAAGTTTCATTTAACTACTGCGTCTCTCGACGTTCGCGTTGTAGATAAATATTTCAGTCGAAGAGATTTCTTATGAAATAAGCATCACCTTTGTACCTATTTTTCTGTTCTGTTTTTTTTGGTCTCTTTATATATGTGTGTACAATGTACATAAATGGTAAAATAAAACAAATAAGAATAATAAATAAGAGAACAAAATAAGAGATTTATTTTTAATTTTAAGTGAATAACAGAGTTTTAGTGTTTTGTATACATAATATTTCCACCAACGACAGCCCCATTTTATATCAAGGAAAATCACTGTCCGTTTCAAGTTGCCGGGGAAAAGATCGCAGAAAGCGAGAAGGCCGCCCATTGTATATTTTGCAGTGTTTGATGTATATTTTATGTTGTGTATTTTTGTGGTGCACAATTAAGTATATTATAAATAAATAAATATCAAATAATGGCAAACGCGTTGTTTGAATGGAAAAATATAATGATAATTTTAAGTGCAATTAACATTCTAAATCATGCAGTCATTGTCATTAAGAAATATAGCTAGTATAGAAATACCAAATGTATTTCTATAATACTTGTAGGTACATCATTTTTCAGGCAATTGTTGGCGGCAAACAGAGATAGGTCTTTAACCAACAGAGCACTTACCTATAAGTAGGCTGTGGAATAGAACGTTTTGACTGGTGAGCTTAACGAGATACTTAAACCTTAGTACAATCACATATTAAGTGAGCTTGTACGTAAATATAGTTTAAAATGAACTGTTCCCTCACCCTTACTCAAAGTTTCCCCTCGCTGCATACGTATAATGATAGGTAACCCGCACTATGTTTGTTGATGACACTCAAGGACTCTTGGTTAGCCAGGATACGTGCTTTATATTTATCACATTTATACTCCAGGTCATCAGAGAAGCCTTCTGCCAAGATGAATCAGTGTGTATCGGTACAGAGGTAAACAAAAACCCAGTAGCTGCAGAGGAACTGTTGGAACTATGCGCAGACGCAGCATTAGATGGTGTGTCGCTTGTAGCAGTTGCTACTGATACCGGAGAAGTTGCTTCAGTTGCTTTTAATAAATTACAGGTATGAAACTTAACAAAAAGCAGTTTAAGTAAACTTTTTAATCATGCGCCATTATTGAAAAAACAATAACAAAACAGTGTTGCCAACATAGGCAACTCTAAATCACTCTATATTACTTTGCGCCGTGTTTCTGCAGCAAAGGGAGAAAATTTAGTTAGCTACTGTGTTAATGAAGTGTGTAAGTAAATAAGTTTTAGTTCTTGTGAAATGAATACTTCATGTTCCACTATGAAGTTTTCTTACAAACTTGATAAAACCTTTTTAACGATGTTCTCATTCTGAGTTAAGTTTGCATACACGCGAGTGACGCGGCAATGGCAGAGTCAACGGCTGCTGTCGACAAAGTGCCGCTCGTGTATTTGAGTACGGTACTCAAATACAAGAGCGGCACGCTTTTGACAACTGCAGTTGCCTCTGTCGTTGATGAGAGTCGCTCGTGTGTATGCACAATTACGACTAAAGTAGGTTTGGCTCTAAAGTTAATATTTTTTTCTCTTCCATAAAAATTACGTCTTACAATATTAACAATTTTAACAATATTATTTTTATTTTATCATAATTATTTTGTCTTTATTTTATTTTATATAACAATGTTATTTTAGGTCTGTGTCATAGGGCCATAAAAAAGTACACAAACAGAAACGAAAAATCCTGTCTACAGATTCATTTGAATAATTTATTATGCTGAGTAGATTATACATAATTTTAGCTTACTTATTGACTTTTTATGTTTTGCAAGTAAAACTCCGAAACTCATTATTCCGCTTGTCACTAATTAACGCAAGTAATGAATGCTAAGCGACTACTTTGTTATTTTAATTCGTTTCCGTGACTCTAGAGTATCGATGTTTTAAATATACTTTGTAAGAAGACTTTACGAGGCACTTTAAGATAAAATATTCTTTAAGCATTAACACTTAGAAGGATTATAAATATTCTCTCAGATAAAAAAGATAACAACCCAAACTTGGGCCAAATTAAATAGTAATAGAAACACATAGGACAATAGATAATCTAGATAGAGTACTCTTTATTGCTCACCAAATAGGGGACAAACAAATGAGAATGAAATGTTCATACACATTATTTTGTTAAATGCTATTTTCAGGTAGCAACATCAGATTCATCAGAGAAGCCATTCTTTGAAATATTTGCTGAAGAGCGCTGCACACAGTCATCATCACGAGCTCTTATAGAATGGATGGCAGAAGTCGACGGCAGGTGTAATTTCTTTGAGAAGTAAGTCTGTGGCAGCATCTACATCGCCTACTACGCATCACACTGACGTCACGCAAAATTCTGCATCGCGCAAGCAGTTTGCCGCGTGACAAGCATAGCATATACACAACGCCCCGACATCAATCGTTAGGCAGTTGCCCACCAGTTGTAACAACACCCGTCTGGTCGGAGGATCATCTCCGCTGGTATGGGATCCACATGAGCAAAAATACAAACTCATGATAGAACCGGTCCAACGAAAATTTGCTCGCTATCTATATAAAAAAATATATGAGTATTATCCCTATTTGTATCCGTCTCTGTTTGTTGCGGGAATGGTGGGAGTCAAGACATTGGAACTGAGACGTAAATGTGCGCTGTTGATGCACTACTACTTATTACTCAATAATAAGATCGATGACGCGACTACACCTATAGCTCGCTGTTCATTGTTTGCTCCGGACCGGCTACGGCGGTCGCGCGCCTGTGCTCGCGGTGCCTGTTCGTGGAGCCGCCAGTGCGTACCCGTACTGCTCGTTATGCTCCCATAACCCAGGCGATCAATCTACTGAACGCCCTGATGGCTCAGGAGCCTGAAGTTGACATATTTATGTGGAACAGTAAATCAATGTTCTATGTTTGTATGAAGTTTTTTAGTTAAATGTTATTTTGTTGGCTTGCTGCGCGCTTTGGTGTTTACTGTAAATGCAGCAAGCATCATCATCTGCCTAGCCTTTTCCCAACTATGTTGGGGACGGCTTCCAGCCTAACCGGATGCAGCTGAATACCAGTATTTTACGTGGATTGACTGCCTATCTGACCTCCACAATCCAGTTACTGGGTAATACGGTACCCCTAGGTAAGACTGGTTGTCGGGCTACTGACGACCCGTAACGACTGTCAAAGATCCACGAATGACAGCCAGAACCAACGGCTTAACGTGCTTTCCGAGGCACGGAGGGGTCCTGGTATGTGAAGATCACCCATCCACGGACCAACCGCGGCAAGCGTAGCTTAACCTGATCGATCGACCCGTGCGGCTGTTATTACTTAGCCACAAGCCCCTCCATCATAAATGCAGCAAGCAATAACTATAGAAACAAATAAATAAATAAATCATCCCGTTTCTATGGAGGATGAGTGAGCTTTACACCCTATTCCTCAAACCTCTACAACGTGTAACGTTAAATGCGCAAAACCTCAGACACCCCAACTGATTTTTAATTCAATTGACCTATTTCAGAGAGAAAATAAGTCATTAAAAAAATTGTAAATGTTTTATGTGCTGTTTTAGTTTTACTGGCCATTCTGATCGTTTCTTGCGTCTGCGGCGACGCTTTACCGAGAGAGGAGTCGTCACCAGGCCGCTGCGCCACGCTGACATTGGCTTGCTTGACCTATTAATAAATAGACACGGCAACCTTTTTTAATGAAAATTTTTTGAAAAATGTGACATTAAGTGGTTCAATTTATTCTGCTCGTTATACTGATGAAACTATTTTCAGGTTTTGCGCATTTAACGTTACACGTTGTATAAGTCAGTCACTGACTATTAGAATTATGTAGTACCTTACAGCCAGCACTCATAGGCCTGAGACAACTGTAGGTACTCAGTTCGTTAATTTTAGTCTAATACCCATCCAAAACTATACCTATTCCCAACCTTAGGATTCCAAAAAAGACTTGCTATTTTATCTTCCGTTTCTTCTCCAGGATCGGCCGATATACGCTTAGAGGCCAGCAGTGGACATCTTTTGGCTGAACTGATGATGATGATCTTCAGTTTATGAGCTTTGGTCATTTCGGTAGTATTTCTACTTTGCTCGGTTGAGCGCTAGTTCCTTGGACCTCCCAACTGTCGTAACCTTAATTTTGTCTATGACCTGTGTGATGAACTTCTGCCTTTCATAATGTTGCTGCCTGCTGAGACACCGGCCTCGTCTCTTCGAGAGGGAATCGGCTATAATCTACGACGCGGGCCCAGTGTGGGTTTGTAGATGTCATATGTCTGCAATTTTTTTCGTTTGTAAGACATGCCGGTTTCTTTACTATGTTTCCCTGTATCTTTTCTAGAGCATTGGTGATTAAATTATTAAGTCTTTACTTTGTGTAAACAATTTCATCGCCATTGCTCTTGGGCAGGCACTTTTGCCTGCCTGGGTTCGAACCCACGACATACAACTTGTAAGTCAGGGCTGTTACCACTGGGTCACCGCCATTTTTGCCTTGGCTCGACCCATGTTTATTTTCTCTTAAGTTCCCTCCGATATTCTGTATGAATTTTGCATTTACTGGAAAAAAAACATAAAAATGGAAAATTTAGAAATACCAAATTTCTTTTGCGGTCCATTATAAGCGCGTGGAATTTCCTCTCTCTAATTTTCTTGACTATGAGTCTCTCTCATCAACTTCTAATTCGAATACACATATGTTTATAAGTATAAGTACACGTCTTTACGACTACAACGTAAAACTGTGAGGCTCTCAGTAAATTTATCTGCCGTATAACAGCTTACCCTAATGCATGAACCTCATTAATTCTGGTAATCTCGTTTGACATAGTGAAACCGGCAAGTTAATACGTCTTATGCATATTGTGATTTGATGATGCCTAATAGAAGGGATGTTTGTTTTCTTGTGTTTTTTACACAGTGTCGTGATCGGATTCTGTCGTATATGTCAATATTTTTGAGGAGATACAAGACGTTTATGAAAAATTTTAAGACTAACTAGTCTTAAAATTTTCATTTTTTTCATTTTCTGTTCAAATGATTCTAGTTTAACTAAACTAGAATCATTTGAACAGAAAAAGAAATATTTTGGATATTATTTTGCAACATACGAGTTGTTCTCCGCAATGTCGTTGGAGTGTCGTCTTTCATCATTTTTCAATACCCAGCATAGAATATCCAGGATCAAAAGTAGCCTGTCTTTTACAGCGCGGTAGTTGCTTTGGCTTTCATTCTGACAGTTCAACAAACATTTATTGCGCTATTTACGTTGTTGAGCAGACAACTTTTTCGAATGACTCTTCTTCGAACTTTTTCATAAGAAGCAATGGCTTCATATGTTACATTTTTTCGAACTATTATGTCGTAGGTTCGATTCTATAGCACGATCATTTGTTCTTTGTCTGGATGTAATTTATCTATAATATGTATGTATTTAGAAATATATATGTAGCTGTTTTATATGTATAGCTGTCTAGTACTCATAGCAAAAGCTCTGCTTAGTTTGGGACTAGATGGCGTTGTGTGAAAGTTGTGGAATATTATTATTATTATTATTAATGGTTTCATATTATGCTCAAAAAAGTTGTCTACAACAAACACAATCTGAATTATTTTGAATGATTCAGCAGTTGGGGTGCTGGTCCCAGGCTACCTATCCGTCTAATTTTATAAGGATTCGTTTATGGTAGTAGTTTAGACATAAAGAGGTAATAGATGGACAGACAGAGTTACTTTCGCTTTTATAATATTGGTATGAATAAAATAGAGGTGGTACGAGCATCATTGGAACCCACTGGAATAGGAAAAAACAGCCCAGCGACGTAGTTTCGTAACATATGTGTGTTAATTAAAATCTTTCAAAATTAAAACTATTGCTACTAGCAATGGTTTTACAGTCATTTTGACAGTTCAACAACATTCATTCCGTTATTTACGTTGTTGAGAAAATTTTTCGAACATTTATGAAACAATCGATTACCAATTTCTTTCAAAATTATTCGGATTATGATTAAAAGTGTGTTACCCAATTCATCATCATCGAGTTGAAAGCTTTTATTTCAAAACTTGCCTTCTTTTTTAAAAAAAATTGAGAACGTATACGTTTTTGAATTTTGGAAAAATCATAACTGTGTGTTTGGAAAAAAGTGCCTACGAACTCCGTACTTATTAGCAACTTAAGTAGACTTCGCTCTAACATAAACTTGTCACGGCAGCCAGTCATTGTCATGACCAAGTACACAAGTATGTACTTACTTACCTAGAGTACAGTTGCTCACGGAAGCCTATTAATGATCATAAGGTACACGGGTAGACATATTATTAGATACGCTCAGGCCGTTTATTAATTACTTATACACATAGGAAACGATATATTATACTTAGGTACTGTTTTGTATTCTTGTCACAAACGTCGCAAAACAAATCGTAGGTACATAATAAAATCAATGATAGGATTTGAGTAGAATTTGAAATACTAAATAAATTAATACAAAGTATAATGAATGACGCGTGTCGCTTGTGTGTATGCACACTAAGGTGTAGTGTGAATACACACGATAGACACGCGTCGACGACAGATGCAACTGCCACCGTTGACGCGTGTCGGCGACAGCAGATGAAGCGTCGGCGCCTGCCATCGACAACGTGTCACTAGTGTATTTGAGTACGGAGCTAAAATACACGAGCGACATGTCGGCTATTGCCGAGACGCGTCGACTGTTGCAGTTGGCTCCGTCGTCGACACGTGTCGCTCGTGTGTATGCACACTTACGCCTTCTATAACAAACTTGTGATTCCATTATGAATCTTATCTCGTTTCCCTGCCTTTTTAGAATACCATGTGTCTCAGTTGGTTCACGTTCATACAGAGAAGGCACGAGCATTGATCACCACGATTGCTCACGACGGGTTGGTGATTTCAAATTTATATTAACTACAAGTCCAGGTTCCCGTCCCGATGTTTTTTTCACCGGTGTCAGTATTGTCGAAGATAAACTCAGAAAGTACATATCAATTCAATGGAAAAGTCACATTGGTACTTGTCCGGATTTGATCCCACCACCTCGTGCAGCAGTGATGGCCCAATGGTATCGGCCTCGACTTACGTAAGTCGTGGGATTGAAACCAGACAGACGGTTTACTTTGTGTAAATAATTTCATTACCACTGCTCTCGAACATCATCATCTGCCTAGCCTTTTCCCAACTATGTTGGGGTCGGCTTCCAGTCTAACCGGATGCAGCTGAGTACCAGTATTTTACATGGAGCGACTGCCTATCTGACCTCCACAACCCTGTTACTGGGTAATACGATACCCCTAGGTAAGACTGGTTGTCAGACTTTCGGGCTTCTGACTACCCGTAACGACTGTCAAAGATCTACGAATGACAGCCGGGACCAACGGCTTAACGTGCTTTCCGAGGTACGGAGGGGTCTCGGTATGTAAAGATGGTCACCCATCCAGAGACCGATCGCGGCAAGCGTAGCTTAACCTGATCGATCGACATGTGCTCTCAAACAAGTGAAGGAATACGTCGTGATGAAACCGGCTTGTCCTAGGACCAAAAATTCGAAGACATGTGACATCTATCAATCCGCACTGGGCCCGCGAGGTGTATTACGGCCCACTCCCTCTTACAGAAAGGAGGCCTGTGTCCTAGCAGTGGGAGCATTATAGCCCGATTATGCTACCTCGTGCACGAGAGCCTCGGAAATAAATTGTGTAATAATTTCTTTCTCGAGAATTTATAGCCTTTGTCTTATCCCTTAATTGCATGATTTTTACTTTTTAAGCAAATTAAATTTATTTGGACGTACGTATTTATTAGCTCTATAGTAAGGAAATCATATTTTTTAAAAATATAGTCATAAAAATACTTATTATTTTTTATTTTTCAAATGGTCTGGTGGAAATTTACATCTTTTTGTAATCAGAACGAATCTACTGGGAACAAAATGAGTTGAATATCTCTAACAATTGGGGAAACTCCGTGCTCTGTGGAAACTAAAATATGGCATTAGATTGGTTGATGGAAATTTCCATCACGTTGCATTTAAGAGTTAAAGTTTAAATGCCAGATACATTAATTGTTTCTAGGATAACAATCTACTTCATACAGCTGCAGAATACTGTTACCTAACAGAGAACAGCCCGTCTGATTGCCTGTTGAGATCCATTAAGATCCGCTATTGTCTTTATAGAAACTATGTTGGAACTGTTGAGAGAATTTTGTGTTTATACAGTATGGAAACCATACCTGCAAAAAATTATAACACATACCTGTTATCGCTTTTGCTGACGATATACAAAAAAATAACGATAGCTACAGATACATATATTAATTTAAAAAAAAAAAACCTATATAAAAGTTACTGAAATCGATTAAGCCGGTAGATTCTGTGAAAATCTCACCGTGAAATCATAAGTGAAGTGAGCTTGAAGTGAGCAGTGTCCATAGTGTTAATCCCTGATGACAGCTAGCTCACTCCGCGCTCACTTACCCAAGCTTTCACGGTGAGATGGTTACAGAATCGCACGGCGGTGCTAAATTATGAACAAACTATTTTCAGAGCTTGCGTTTATTCTGTTACAACTTGTATAGTAAAGACGTAACTTCGGTCAGCACCCTAATTGCGTAGCAGACTATCTGTCACATTGCTCCATATGTTCGAAAAATGTGTCTGCTCAACAACGTAAATAAATCAATGAGTGTTGTTGAACTGTAAAAATGAAACCTATTGCTACTGATAGTGTGTTATGCAATTACCCTGCAGGTTAAAACATTGAACACACGGCATGCATTTCACTATTATCCAATCATTCGTACCAACTCGAGAGAAAACTCAAAAGCATTTTGTAATTTACTGAGAATCTCATAAGGGTAAATGAAGCACTCCGTTTTTTTCACTCCACAAATGTGCGCGTTTAATTGTAAATAATACACACTAGCATTTGCCCATGGGCTTGGCCCGCCTCGAGTTGGGAAATTATCCCACGGGAACGTACTATCCAGATAAAAATTGTCCTTTGTCCTAACTTAGGTCATGGTCTACCCATGGGCCAATTTTCATCCAAATCTGTTCACCCGTTTTAGCCTGAAAGCGTATCAAACAAACTCACTTTTGCATTTATAATATTAGTTAAGATAACATGGCCTTGTTCCCCACATAGGGTTAGGCAGAGGTATACCCACATTTTGCCAGAATCGCCAGTGTAGTAAGGCCCTAAAATAATTGTGTAATTAACACGTTCAACGCCATGTCGAACATTGCTGGGCGACACTTAACTTTCCCTATAAGCCACGCAAAACATTTAAAATTGACAAAAAAACGATTTATTAATGTAAGAACATTATCAGAAAACCAAACATAACTTTCTAACATATATATTTTTTTAGTGTGCTGATGTGATAACACTGTTCTAGGAGGTCGCACATGTCATGCTGCGTACAATATTGCCTTTTATTCTTGACCCACGGCTCAGAAGAGACGTTTAGACATAGGTCTGACTGTCGGACAACATTGTCCCCCACGGCCCGAACGGAACATACTGGTGTTGCCCAACATTGTCCGACATGGGCTGAATGGAAATTTATCATTTTATTCCGTGGTGTTGAACGTGTTAAATAAACATTTTCTTCTCTTATACAGATACAAAGTCGACTGCAGCCTCGAAATAATGTTCCTAGCCACACTTCGCGAGCATAGATTCCAAACACTTGGTACAATTCTATGCAGAACATCAATAGAATTGGGAAAGAAGCTGAAAAAGGGTCCAGTTTCCCAAATGACTGTAGAAGATCTAGGTCCGAGCTATTCAAACATGGTGGCAAGAAAAGCAGTAGCGAAGATACCGAAGATCTGTCAAGCGATATGGACAGCGGAACCGACGCAGAAAATAGGAAAGGTTCTAGATTTTGAAGTAGGCCTACGTGTGTCCTTCAATGATTTTTATTACAATGGACAGTCTTTTGCTGATAGGTTGGGAGGAGAAGTTTTTGCTGAAGCTGCTGCTATGAGAATTGATTGATTCAAAGGAGAGAATTAAGGAAATATAGATATTATATTATTGATAGCCAATGTCCAAGTATCCTCATACTCGTACCAAATTTCATCAAAATTGGTCCACATGTTTCGGAGATTAGCCGGAACAAACAAACAGGCAGACAGACAAACTTGTTTTTTGTTATAAGTACCGCGTATACTTTCATAATTATGCATTTAGTAAAAAGCTGTTATATTGACATAATAAACTGACTCTTCAAGTTTATTTATTTGCATAGAGTATAGACGTTACAATAAGATATTAATATTACATTATATGTTTAGTATATTCATGTATTTATGTATATTTATTTGTGCTTATATTTATATGTAATTATGTATAGATATTATATTTATATTTAAAATATTTATTCCTCAATTTTCATGATTGCACCTACTACTGTTTGTCTCTGCATCACCCAAAGGTTGACTGGTAGAAAATGTCAATGGCATTAAGTCCGCCTCTGTACATTTATGTGCTTGAAGTATTAAATAATTAAATAATATGTAAGTACTTACATGTATGAAAATAAGGCGGGAGAAGGAATAAAAGGTCATCAAAAAATTCCTCCGCATCAACACTACAATAAGATAAAATTAAAAATGTGATATGAAGTGTTGTAAAGCTACTGAATACACTAAATACATACAGACTAAAGATTATTTTTTCAATTGACAGATAATTTTTATTCGTGGAATAAAATTGACGTCTGACAGATTTTGTATGGAAGAACTGTCAAAAATTTAAAATTATTCCTGGGATAAAATTATCTGGCGTTGGAAGAATCAGCCCTGAATAAATTATAATTATACCAAATATGTGATTAATTTCATTTTTAAACAACAAAATACATTTGGCGAATTTCCCTCCTCCTCCTTTATTACTAAATGTCGCCCAATTTCACTGCTACCTACTTTAGCCAAAATTTTAGAAAAAGTAATGAGTCATAGACTAGTTAATTATTTAGAGAAAAATAATCAATATGGTTTTAGGAAAAATAAATCAACTGTGGATGCTGTGGAGGATTTGGTTACCAATATAGCTGGGAATCTTGATTGCAAGAAGAAATGCATAGGTGTATTTTTAGATTTAGCGAAGGCTTTTTATACTGTCTCAATTTCTTTACTGATTCGTAACTTAGAGCCTATAGGCATCAGGGACATTTGCCGACGATGCGGTTATTTCATTTCAACATTGAACATGGGCACAAGCCAAAACATCAGCTGAAAATGGGCTACAAAAAATAATAAATTGACTTGACTCCAATTTACTCACATTGAATTTAAATAAAACTAAATATAGAACTTTTAGCATCAAAAACAATCTACAGCTACCTCCGGATTTCCTTTTGAAAGCGCTTTCTTCTAATTGCTCTCTTGGTATTGAAATTGATAAAATTTGAAGTGGAAACCACATATTAGTAATCTTATATACGTAGGTTTTATATAGGTTATATAGGTATATACGTACCTAAGAGACAGAGAGACTAACAGGACGGTTTACTCAGCTTTTTGTCAATCAGTCGCTACTTATGGTATCGCCGCTTGGGGTGGTCGAAAAAATACTCTTATAAAAATTGAACACGCCCAGAGGTGTATTTTAAAAATGATTAATTTCAAACCATTTAGATACTCTACGTCGAAATTATGTGAAGAGTTTGAGGTCCTTAATATTCGTCAAATTTACATTAAAACCATTCTTTTGAGACAACACTTCTGCCAAAGACCTTCGAATCAATCCATTAGAAGATAACATGAAGTTTATGTAGTTGCTTCATGTAAAACTTCTTTTGCTCAGGGTTTTTCTTACTTCCTGGCCCCGTTACTTTACAATCGAATAAGTGAAGTTAAAATCTTAAAAGACATGACGAGTTCTATTTGCAGGAGGGCACTGGATGAGTCTCTGAATAGTTTAGATTAGGAACGGACAGAAAGATTAATACAGATATGCAAGTAATTACATATAATCTTAATACATAAATAAACAAAATAAATATACGTATCTATATCTTAGACTAATCCTGCTATATAAATATATGCGTATCACAAATAAAGTATAGCTGAGATGATTTTTATGTCAAAATTGCATATTACTGTATATTCCATAATACCTTTGTTTAATATCAGTATAAGACAAGTTTCATACCTATAAAATATTTATAACATTATTTTGTAACATGGTATTTGATTTATGAACTGACAATAACGCTTATGGTTTGTTATAAGTCATGTTGTCTGATATTTTTGCATGTACTACTTGTTTACGCCAAACTCATTAGCCGCTATCGCATCTTTTGTATACTTCTTTATGACCATACATTAGATAACTGTTATTATTATGTCAATTAACTTACAGTTGGTATTTCTAGAGCGAGAATCCTTACCTTGCCGTAACACAGTCTCTGACTAACGCGGAATTTTTATCTGTATTCCGCCAATTAGTTTATTTGTTTAAACATAGTTCCAACATCAGATTTAGTTTTTTGAAAAACGTATCATTTTAGCGTACGAAATGATTACTAATTTACGGATGATTAATTTTTAAGAATGCGTGTTTTTGGAAAGTTATTGTAAGTACTTATCATGATTAATACGTTTAGTCTTAAGTTGTGGTATATAGTGTAACACTTACGTTGGACATAAATTATATTCTATTCTATGATTCAATCATAAATAAATCAAATTAAAAACATTAACCGCTTTTGGGCTCCACCGCAGTAGGGTATAAAAGACCATAACATACTTATTTTGGATAATTTTTAACAGAATAAACAAAAGTCGGTTCCAGGACCAAATCCACCAAATTCAGACGGAACGCTCATCTTGAAACCGATTCGCACTTAGCCAGTATTTTTTTTTTTGTAGGTAACTATAACTACTCGAAATATTACAACTCCTTTACTGTATACATCAAATACATAGATTAACGTCGGCATAATTATAACTACATACAGTCAGAGCGTTTGTCACTCACTCAAGTTAATACCAAAGAGTATAATAACCACGTACAGGAAAAGAGAGCCCTTTGAGTGAAAATTATGCCCCCATAGCAAAAGCGCCATCTATCAATGGCGGATCTAACTCTCTATTATACATTATTTATACAGTGTGTCCGGACATGGACTAGCGATATTCTAAATACTTAAATATAAGCTATTTTAAAGTACAATTACACTATAGGCTTAGGTCCAATATACTTCCCCGCTATGTGGCAGCCATTTTGTTTTTTTTGTTGAAGTATGCTCTATGCGAGTACAAAAAAAATCATATATCTCAAAGTTTTAGTCATACTGAGATAAAAATAGGCTTATTCGAAAGGCAATAATATTGTCTACCGTCTGCACTACAAAGCAATATGTTCACAATTCCATAACTTTTGAAAAAAAATGTGAAAGTCGAAAAAAAAAACAAAAAATTATGCAATTCAACCAATAATTGTTAATTACTACAAAAACCACCCCGAGAGCTTTTTTATTTTTTATACTAGATCGACAGTTTTTGAGCTAAGCTACAATACAACATAAAATTCACAACTGTATGTCTAATACTTTAAGAGTTATTGTTGTATGAACATAGCGTATGCGCAAGCACAAAAGGCCTTTGTCGGAACCCTAAACAGGAAATCATTAAAAAAACATAACATTCATATTGAATTTTATTTAATGTTTTTTCCAATATTAAATGAAGATTAAAATATCTAAAGCAGTTGCTCAAAGTGGCCACCTCCAGCTTGTAGACACACTACGGCTCTCTGTGCCACCTGGGTTGATGAGCGCCTAATTAAATCCAAATCGGATCTAATTTCTTCGGCGGCTGCCATAATTTTTGCGACGAGTTCTTCCCTGGTATTTGGAACTGTAGCGTATACTTTTTGTTTCATATGACCCCACAAAAAATAATCCAAGGGTGTCAAATCGGGTGAGCGAGGCGGCCACGCTACTACACCACCACGACCGATCCACGGCTGTAGATTATTATTTAAATATTCTCTCACTGCTCGAGAAAAATGCGCGGGTGCACCATCGAGCTGGAACCACATACGCCGACGGTATGATAGAGGTAGGTCCATGAGGCTGTCCGCAAACTGTGTCTGTAAGAATTCTAAAAATCTAGCGCCGTTTAATGTAGGTGGCAATTCCAATGGCCCTATCAGCCTATCGTTGATTATGCCGGCCCACACATTTACTGAGAATTCATGTTGAAATGAGCTTGGGCGCACCGCCCTTGGATTTGCGGAGCACCAGAGATGGTCGTTTCTGTGGTTTGTAATCCCAGCTCTTGTAAATTTGGCTTCATCAGTCCACAGTATTCTTTGTAAAAAATTACGGTTCTGTCTCAAATTTCTATTTATCCACGAACAAAACACAGATCTCGCAGCAAAATCTGGTTCGATCACGTCTTGAACCCGTCGAAAATGATAAGGGTGTAACCCTTCTCTTTTCAAAATTCTCCATACATGCCACTTAGACATTCGAAGTTGCACTGAAATCCGTCTAACGCTTAGTCTAGGATCATTGGTTATTAGTCTAAGCACTTCTTCTTCATCTTCGGGCGATACCAAGCGATTGCGTTCATTAACAGCTCTTTGAATACCTCTTTCCGCTAATCTTGAATGCACGTCGATAAAAGTTTGGCGACTCGGTGTAGGCCTGTTAGGGTACCTTCGTCGATATTCTTGTACAGCCAAATTTGCACTTCCATTGCAAAAGCCATACACAAAGTGTATGTCAGCAATATGTTGCGATGAATATTGACGCTGTGCCATACTTTATCACACTTTTAAATACAAAACACTAACGCAGCACGTAAACAGCACGGACGGTAAGTGAAAGTAGCGATAGCGATCACAACGCAGGGCGAGGGACAACTAAACTAACCCAACTAATAATTTGTCCTTAAAACTGATTTTGTTTCAGATAGTGGACTAATACGTTCTATCTCGCTTACTCACGGTAGTAACGAACAGTATTTCTCGCCTGCTCTCAGATGGAATACAGTGAATGCCATAAATGACACTCTGGCGGTTAACAAAGACGTTTTGTGCTTGCGCATACGCTATGTTCAAACAACAATAACTCTTAAAGTATTAAACATACAGTTGTGAATTTTATGTTGCATTGTAGCGTAGCTCAAAAACTGTCGATCTAGTATAAAAAATAAAAAAGTTCTCGGGGTTGTTTTTGTAGTAATTAACCATTATTGGTTGAATTGCATAATTTTTTGATTTTTTTTTCGACTTTCACATTTTTTTTCAAAAGTTATGGAATTGTGAACACATTGCTTTGTAATGCAGACGGTAGACAATATTATTGCCTTCCGAATAAGCCTATTTTTATCTCAGTATGACTAAAACTTTGAGATATATGATTTTTTTTGTACTCGCATAGAGCATATTTCAACAAAAAAAACAAAATGGCTGCCACATAGCGGGGAAGTGTATTGGACCCAAGCCTATAGTGTAATAGTACTTTAAAATAGCTTATATTTAAGTATTTAGAATATCGCTAGTCCATGTCCGGACACACTGTATAGGTAGGTATACTTTACCTGATAGATTTATTTAGAGTTGAGCTCACTTTCAACTTCTGGGAGTATTCTCATCATTATAGATAAATTGTCAAAAAAGCTTAGCTCTGCAGCATACGCCGTTAGGAAAATTCGTGACTTAACTGATTTAGAGACAGCCCGTTTAGTTTACTTTAGTTATTTTCATAGTGTGATGCCATACGGTATTCTGTTGTGGGGAAATGCCGCCGATATTCAGACAATTTTTATTTTACGAAAAAGGGCAATTTGTTCCATTTATAAATTAAGTCCCAGACACTCCCTCAGAGACAAAGAGATTAATATAATGACTGTGCTTTCTCAGTACATTTATGATAATCTTTTGTATGCACATAAAAATATTAATCTGTTTAAAAAATACAGTGATATCCATAATATAAATACTAGGAACAAACACAAATATGTTGTTCCTACAACAAGGCTCAAGAAAATAGGTGGCTCGTTTAGATGCCAATGTATACGTTTTTATAATAAACTTCCTAGCCACATTCAAGAACTAAGCATTAATAAATACAAATCTTTTATAAAGCTAAAACTATGCCAGAAAGCCTATTATACTGTAAAAGACTATATTGAGAACAAAAAAGCTTGAGATTGAGCTTCTCCAATAGGTCTAGACAGTGAATGTTGTTAATTTTTTATTTTGCATATTTACACCTTTGTTTTTTTTTTTTTCTTTCTAAATATCTATTTATATACAGAATGACATGAACATTTACTGTTTAAAGTCTTATATTATTTTAATTATTGTGAACTAGCGACCCGCCCCGGCTTCGCACGGGTGCAATGGAGAAACTGATAATTTTAGAGCCACTATTTCTCGTACAAAGTATAGGATAAAAAATGGTTATTATGGGTTATCCCTAAGAGATAGACATATACCACCGCGGACTTTTTTGTAGACCTTTTTAAGGTGTACAATACTGTAGTACATTATTTTGATCTATCTCGACGGGTTCAGCCAGCGTTTACAATGTAAGCGCAAAAAAATGTGTTTATTTACGACATCACATTAGAAACCTCTAAAATGATCAGTGTTTCTCTACTATATTATGCATGTATTATAGATATAAACCTTCCTCTTGAATCACTCTATCTATTAAAAAAAACCGCATCAAAATCCGTTGCGTAGTTTTATAGATCTAAGCATATATAGGGACAGACAGACAGGGAAGCGACTTTGTTTTATACTATGTAGTGATGTGAGGACTATGTGGGTCATTGTTTCCGTTTTAATCATGGTCTGGCAGTTTGAGTGGTGTATGCGGTCTACACAAATGTCCTGTCCTTGGTATTGCTCGTCGAATCGTTGAGCTCCTTAAGTTCTGAGTTGAGCTGCACGGTTACTGACGAATGCGTGCACTGACTGCACAGGTCCACTCAGTGTGGTTCTTTCCTCAAAAGACCACTTCAGACACCAATCTACATGGTCCTCAAAGATCAAAGATTATATCCGGATTTTTATATACACATTGACATTGATGAATATTATATAAACAATGACATGGATATTTACTTTGTAAAGTATCTTATTTTTTATTATTATTACTGTGAGTGTGAAGACTATGTGGGTCATTTCTTTTTTTAGGTTTTCCTTCTTAGTTAGTTTTAATCATGATCTGGCAGTTTGAGTCATTTATGCGGCCTACCCAAATGTCCTTTCATTGGTATTGTTCGTCGAATCGTAAGGCTCCTCAAGTTCTGAGTTGAGCTGCACGATTTTTGACAAATGCGTGCACTGACTGGACAGGTCCGCTCAATCTGTGTGGTTCTTTACTCAAAAGACCATTTCAGACACCAATCTACATGGTCTTCACATGATCTGACCAAGATTATGTCTGGACTTTAAAAGAGACTGTGACCTCTGAGTTTGTTTCGGCCTTTCTTCTCAGAGTAGTCAGATAGGAAACGCCGACCTCATCTAGTTTAAAAAATATGATTGACATGTAAAAGTGTTTGTACAAACCTACTTACAGAAAATAAATCATTTATCATTTATCATTTACAAGTGATGATACAAAAATACTAATACAATCTGAAAGTGTACTCAACGTGGCTTAACAAATTCGAACGTTTTAGGTTACTTATACTACATTTAAATTTACACCAAAAATTGAATTATTTATTTGTTGCGTTTACAATGTTTATTTTGATAAATCTGTGCAGCTTTCTTCAACTCATAATTCCCATCATATGTGATTTTAAAATGCAGGACTTTTTAAGTAAGTAAATAGTTCATGTCCAAAGACTTCTCGAAAATTAAAACGGTAAGAACAAACAAAACAAAACCAATGAAAGTAACAGAAAACTTAATAACGCTGAATGAATGATGACAATAACACAATAACAAAACCGGGGAAATGCAAATTTTACAACGAAAATTGTCCGAGAACTCGAAAGCATACGAATATCGAAAATAACCGCTGTAATATAAGACTGCGCAACTGTCAAACTGAATTCAAATTTCGTCCTTCTCTGTTAGCCATAATAAAATCAGGAATTTAGTCAGGAATATACAAGTAAAAACAAATATTATGATAAACTACAAAAATAAATCGAATTATGATGTTTCGAACCCAGAAATAACTTTATGAAATAAAATACAAGCAAATTCAAAAATATATTATACATAGAATGGAACGTATAAAATAATAGCTAGTTTCAACTACCATCTAGTGTGTTTTAATAGACATTAGTATACTGCTTTATCCACGATGTCATAAAAGTTTGCATCCAACGTTGGGAGATGGCGTATCGTTCTTCACGACTTTGCCTTTTGACTAATTATACCCCCCTGGTTAGTACTCGCACTGCTCCGGAGCGTGCAAGTTGATCTTTTGGTTCGCGATTTTATTTTTCCCAAATTAACAGAAATGGCAGCGTGGCTTTCTTCAGCAGACGGTAGGAGACGTTTATTTTTATTACCTTTTTAAATATAACATAATTATTATCCCGCTTTAAGTGGGAATAATGAATACCTAATAAAGTAAAGGATAACTAGCTTCATCTTTCTGACTGACCTTCATCTTTCTTGACAATTCAAGTACCTGTAACTGGTTTTATTATTTATGTTTATTTTTAAAAATATATAATTGACTGGGTTCTTGTTTGTGCTGTTATCGCCTGTTTGTTACACCTAATTATTTTATCACCATTTTTTCTTCTATATAGGATGACGGGTAATTAGTGACACATGATTGTTTTTAAAAGTGTCTGTCACACAAAGAAATGATTATTTTTTTTTAATTTTCCAAGCCCCTGACCCCAATCAGCCCAATGGGGTCCGTACTGGGAATAGTGAATTAAATAAATTACAGCTGATGGTGTATATTATTCTTGTTATATACTCAATGTTACATTGGGGTGGTTGGGGTCAAGTGCTTGGTATATTTTAAATAAATTGTTTCTTTGGGAAAGGTGTTTGTTATGATGAGTACAATCATATTGTATTTCCGGACACTTTAGATAAAGATAATTTTTATTTATAAATATTATATTTTAAATTGTAAATGCTTTGTCTTTCTATAAATTATCACCGGGTGTGTAAAATAATTCATGGGTTTTCAGTCATTTTATTAACTGTCTAATCTTAATAGTGTTCCGTACTGTGAAAGCCGTAATATTCTGTATTTATTTATATTTGTAAATGTTAGTATAATATGTAAGTAAATGATGAAGATTATGATGATGTTTATGATGACGATGACAATGATGACAATATTGATGATTTTGACGATGTTGATGATGATGTTACTGACGATGACGAGATTGATGATGACGATGTTGACGATATTGATTATGATGATGACATTTATGTTGACGATGACAATGAGGATGATGACTATGATGACATGATATTATAAACTGACGGCTACACATTTTATAAACTTACGAATTTTAACGTCATGTAGGGAGTTCTTAGGTATTATTTAATTACTTATGTTGAATGCCGCGGTATTGCATACATTCCAGGATTTTACAGATTGCCGGTAACAGTTATAAGCATACCGCGGTTTCGTTTCAAGCGATTTGACATGTGTGCCAATGTATTTCATACAACAACTTATTGATCAACATAATATATTGTTACTTTGTTTATTATTATTATCTAATTATTTTTATATTTATTTAAGGACAGTACGTGATCGAATCTATGTCAGCTGCTACTCTTCCTGGTGCTTTAAAGGTAAGTTTTTATTTAGAAGACTGTTTTTGTTTGGCATACATCTTTGAACATCAATAAATGTCAATCGTACTTTTTCCTATATTTCAGGTGCTAAGAGATGCATTCATCCCACATGAAGCCGCGTGTATTGGTACAGAAGTGGACAAGGATCCCTTGGCAGCAGAAGAGCTGTTAGAACTGTGTGCCGATGCAGCATTGGACGGTCTATCACTGGTTGCAGTTGACACTGACACGAGGGAAGTGGTCTCAACTGTTTTCTGTAAATTGCAGGTTGGTATTATAATATAAACGTTGATCTTGCAATAGCCTCCACCAGTGGCAATGCCTCGCTACCATCTGTTTGACTGACTAATACTTTTATTACAAGTAAAGAATATACATAATGTGAAAGAAGTTTGTCAAGTCCGTACATTGGAAATGTTTTACAAGGAAAAGAAACAAAACACAAACTAGTGGTTTTCTGCTTGAATTCGTACTTGTCTATTTGCTACCGCATCAAGTTAAAATAACTACGTGCATCTATACATGATACTATGTAAGTAAAATAAGATAGTATAATGACTGAGGATTATCAAAAATCAATAAAAATTATGGTGGTAATGCTAATGTATGGTTAGCGTAAAAATGATGGTGTAACTTTGATATAATAGATGATATCACATACTGCTGTGTAACTATACTATTACTGCGTCATCCCACTGCTGGAAAAAGGCTGGGTATGAGTTATGACTTCAATCTCTTTCAATCCAGGGCCAATTTGGACCACTGGTCATTTGTCTTCTCCAGCTCGTCCCGCCATTTTCTACGGGATCTACCGCGGCGCCTTCTAACTGTGTCAGGGCTCCACGTAGTGGCTACTACCTGTAACTACGCTGTGTAATTTTAATAACGTACCTAATGATGCTAGTTTTGACCGCACAAACGATGATTTTGTTAAATTTAAAACAATATCAGTGACCCGTCACATTAGTATAACGAAGTTTTTATATTCGGCACGGTGTCATTGCTCTCGTTCTAACAGATAACTTTTATCACACATCCGCACTTGGAAACAAAACGAGGACATGACGAAGTTTCTGTTCAAAATCCATAAGGGTATAGGGATTATTGAGCGCCAGATACGAAGAAAATGTCACATACCTATTTATAAGATTGATTATCCTGGTAATCAATTAACTTTAATAAAGCAAAGCTTACGCTTAATTTAGGAATCATTTTATTATATTGATCTTCGAAGAGCTCTAAAAGTATTCAGCGCCAAAAAACAATTACAAGTTCTTAAAAAAAGTAAAAAATAGCCAACCAACACGGGCACTTTAAACACCCTCCATTTTGGCGCGCTTGGTGTGACGTCTATGGCTTTGACAACGGACTGAATCGCAAACACTCCTATAATTGACATTTATTATAATCATAGACTTTTACATAACAGTCATTTGCACTGACTAATAGCGTCGCTTTGCAAATATTTGAATTTCCCACAGTTTAATTGCACTTAAAAAAAATATTTATTGCTCAAAGAAATTATACTTAAAACTATTGATATATGCACAATTCTGATGTAATACAATTTGGCCCTTAATTGAATCAGATGTATATTCCTTATTACAGGGTCTGCACATACTTGCATCATTTCGACTTTGTCTCTCCAATTTTTATGAACACGCCCATAGCCCACACGATGCCTCGCTGCAGATGTCTACAGACGGTGAAGACTTCTCAGTCCTCTCACTTGGCTCCCCTCAGATAGGCTGCCTACTAGGTTACCGTAGCCCTTTACATAATCTTTGTATCTTTTACATTTCAGGAAGCGCCAACGCCAGGTTCCACGGAAAAGTCATTTTTCGAAATATTTACCGAGGAGCGTTGCAAACGACCAGCGTCCCGCGCCATAATGGAGTTCATGGTCGAACTTGACGCAAAGTGCAATTATTTTGAGAGGTACGACATCCTAACTAATATTATTATATAAACGCGAACGTAAGTTTGTTTGTTAGTTTTTCACTTTTTTGTTTGAAACTAGTTTCCATTTTTTCATTTTTTTTTCATTATGCCTAATACATTTTGGGAGTCTAGAGTGTCGATAGACCAGTTTTTCATCCTCCTAACTATAATATTATAGACAAGGGCAAACATTGCAGGTAGTAGGGGTGCATTTGGAAAAGCCATGTTTTTCCCATGGCCAGCTATATGTAGCATGTTCGCGTGTGTCCAATGCCCAGAATTTGTACGTATTAGCGCCAAATAGAAGGACATACAACATTGTGTATAGAAGCGTCCTAAAATAATGTTCCGTTCTGAGCCCATGAGTGCAACGGCCAAACAACAAGCAGAGTAGAACCCGAATTGACGCGGCCGCGGGAAGCCGCGGACAAAAGCTAGTTATGCTATAATTTAACACAGTGTTGGTTCTAAAGCCTCAGTTCGAAGCCATGTAGTCAGGAGCTTTGCTTGGAGAGCTTGTTTTGTTAGGATCATGACTGTCACCTAGCATTTGGCAAGTTGGAAGGTGCTTCCCTTGATGCTTGCAAGTGAAGCTGCTTCCTGTGTAGCTTTGGTCTTATTGTTCACATCACATATACATCGTTTTCCCCGCAAGGTTAGGCAGAGGTTACACAAGGTTAGGCAGGTTAGGTTACACTTCGGCCGCCGAACCCTCGACGCGATTGGGCCGGTCCTGCGGGACTGGCTCGAGCGGCCGCATGGGTTCCTCTCCTTCCGTCTGGTGCAGGTGCTGTCCGGACACGGTTGTTTCGGATCGTACCTGTACCGGATCGGACGAGAGGAGACGCCGTCGTGTCACGACTGTGGCGCGGTGGAGGACACGGCGCAGCACACTCTCGAGGTGTGCCCGTCGTGGTCCGGGCCGCGCCGCAGTCTCACCGCGGCGATCGGAACGGACCTCTCGCTCCCCGGCCTTGTCAACGCCATGCTGGGGGATGAGGGGTCCTGGGCGGCAGTTGCCTCCTTCTGCGAACACGTCATGTCCCAGAAGGAGTCGGCGAAGCGCGTGCGGGAGGAAGACCCTCTCGCGGCGCCGCTCCGAAGGCGAAGGAGGGGTCGAAGAAGACGTCAGTATGACAGTCATCTCCGACTCCTCCCAGGTGGAAGCCAGCAGGCGACGGGTGCGGGGGTTTCACACTCGCCTGCATTGCACAGGCTTACACCAGTGCCGGACGGGAATGGCCAGGTGTTCCCGGCCCATCCCGTAGCGCAGGGCCCGCCAGCTAGGCGGGCATGCGCCGGGGGGATTGCGGACGCAAAGGCTGAGCCGGATTCCCATGACCCCCCCATCAAGGCGATGAGGGAACACCGCTGAGTTTTAGTGGGTATACTGCCTGTCTGGCAGGGAGTCCCACATACTCCGTTCCGTCCCCCGACGAGCGGAGATGCGTAATGTCATTTCTCAGCAAGAAAAATAAAAAAAAAAAGGTTAGGTTACACTAGCGTTGAAAATTACGAAAAATACATTTTGTTTTTTCGAAACTTTGTATCTTTACTATAAAATACATGTAATTTTCGAAAAAAATAATTTCTCGCTCGTCTGAAAAATATGATACAGTCACACACACATAATACTTGTTTTATAGTGTGTATTTTTCATATTTATCAAAGGGAAAACTCTTGCTTATTAATACAAATATACGTAATCGAATCAATATCTCGGTTGACACAAAATAAACAAAGTAGGTGTAAATTATTATACAGCTCACCCACATTTCACGAGCTATGTTTTAAGTCCCACGTAACAGAGGGCGCGTCTGTTACCATAAATCGAGCACAAATCAAGGCACCAGGCTGCTGCCGATAAATTCTTTATGGAAAAAAACAATAACTCTTTGCTCGTCCTGGGAATGGAACCCAGGACCTCATGCTCTGCGTTTTCTTCTTATTCTAATAATTAACAGCCCGTCGATTCTGGAAAAATCTCACCGTGATAACTAAGGTGAAGTGAGCTTAAAGTGAGCTGTGAGTCATGCTGATGCTAGGGATTGACACTATTGACGACTCACTCTACGCTCACTTCACACAAGTTTTCAAGATGGTTACAGAATCGCACGACTGTTCTACGTTAGTGTTTTAAACAAACATAGAGAGACAGAACAGAGAGAACAGAGAGATTGAGTTTTGTCATTTATTTTCTCAGGTACGGTGTCGATTGCTGCTGGGAAATAATGTTCTTGGGAACCCTACCTGAACACAGACGGAAAGGTCTGGCAACGATGCTTGTTAAAACAGCTGTGGACTTAGCTAAGCAATACAGGAATGGTCCAATTGCCCCGTTGACCGTTGCTGACTTAGGTCCAGACTACGCGTTTATGAAGCCAAGGAAACCATCCACGAAAGTACCGCAGTTATGTACCGCGTTGTGGTCAGCCGTTGGTTCAAAGAAAGTTGGACAAAATTTAGGCTTCACCGTACTTTTAGATTATTCTTTTGCGGATTTCATTTACAATGGGAAGCCCTGTTCTGACAGAATAGGCTCTGTAACCACTTGCGAAGGGGCTGCGTTGATGATTTGAAGGAAATTTTTTAGAGGAGAGAGAATGTTATGAAACCCACTAATTATTTGCTTGTAATTAAGTTTGTCTAATAAAATTTGTAATATTAAACCGTTTCATTTAATAGTAACACTGCCAGTTCATATACGTACGCTTTTGGATAACAAGAATTTTAAATCATAATGTGGTGTATCCCAGCTGAAGTCGAAAAATGTTAACTAAATTTTGGAGGTAGTACGAGAGGTTTTCACGCCTAAATCACTGAGCCGATCATCCTGAAATTACGCTGCATTTACGTTGTCAGGTATACAGAAATGGACATAGGGTACCTTTCATCCCGAAAAAAAGTGCTGTTCCCGAGGAAAACAACAATAACGTTATTATGATAATAGATGGTGCCACGTATCTTTCGAATTATGATTGAATTATATTAGAAAATTATTTTTAATTTAAGCCTAATACATTTTGTGAGTTTAGAGTGTCCATAGACCGGTTTTTCATCCTCCTAACTATAATATTATAGACAAGGGCAAACATTGCAGGTAGAAGGGGTGCATTTGGAAAAGCCATGTTTTTCCCATGGCCAGCTATATGTAGCATGTTCGCGTGTGTCCAATGCCCAGAATTTGTACGTATTAGCCAAATAGAAGGACATACAACATTGTGTATAGGAGCGTCCTAGAATAATGTTCCGTTCTCGGCCCATGACTGCAACGGCCAAACAATAAGCAAAGTACAAGCCGAATTGATTGTCAAATTATAAATTAACGCGAGCGAAGCCGCGGGCAAAGCTAGTATTCAATAAACTATAGCTACACGTTATAATTGAATTTATTTCTCTGTCTAACAATAGACAACCGTATTGAAAACAATCTACAGCGGAGTCAGGTAAATAATCCTTTGCCTGAATTGAGTTCTGTTTGACCTCTGGGGCCGTATTACGAAGTATTAATGTCATCATGATTCCAGTGCGAAAAAGGGATGGTGCTATCGGTCATATATAGCTCCGTCTCTCTCTTACACTGGAATCATGATGGCACTAAACGGTCATAATACGGCACTAGAACAGGCTCAGCCACCATTTGATTTGCAGAAGAATCCTTACAAAAATAATATTCAAAGTCAAAGTCAAATCATTTATTTTGAATACGAACATAAAAGGCCCTATTGGACGTCAAAATGTACAAAAAAAAAACCGGCCAAGTGCGAGTCGGATTCGCGCACGAAGGGTTCCGTACCATTATCTATAAAAACGGCAAAAAATCACGTTTGTTGTATGTGTCCCTTAAATATTTGTTGTATTTGTTGTTATAGCGGCCACAGAAATACATCATCTGTGAAAATTTCAATTGTCTAACTATCACGGTTCATGAGATACAGCCTGGTGACAGACGGACGGACAGCGGAGTCTTAGTAATAGGGTCCCGTTTTACCCTTTGGGTGCGGAACCCTAAAAATATAATTTATTCTAGTCGCCTCTTCCAAAAGTGAAGTTAATATTATGTGATAGATACATGGTGCTCACATATTTACAAATATTGTAAAAGTGGATGACTTTCCTAAAATTTTAACAAGTAGATAATAATTCAATGTGTGAGTTTAAATACCTAATCACAGTAAAAACTATAAATTATACAATTAAATAAGCAACCAGTTTTGATTTGATTTGTATTGATTTTGTCAATTCCAAATCGATCTTCAAACACTTTAACAATGTTGAGTGGACAGCTAACAAATGAAAATCATTACGGATAGTCTGTACGTCGTTAGCACAAAACAGTCTTACTTCGGTCAGATAGCCCCGACATCTCTAATTGCATCGTCCAACTTCGCCCAAATTGGTTCTAGTTAATTGATTTGGATTCGACATTGAATTTGTCGCTTTGTCGCTTTGTGTCGCGCTGCGATTAATCTATTAGTGTGCTATTGTCATCAAGTTGATAGTCATTTGCATATTGAAGTGTTATGATAATGGATATTGAATTAGTAGGTATAGAATGCCAAACTGATCTAAATAACATATTCATATTATATACAAGGTGTAAATTAAATAAAGCACAACCTCTTAAGGATGGCCCCTTAAGAGGGTTGTGCTATATACTCATAATTACGAACAACTTTTACTATGGGACCAAACCTGAAGTCGCGAAAAAAAAATCAGCTGTTCCCTACATTTATGTTCGCATAACTCATCAAAATTTAGGGAACAGGTGATTTTTTTAATTTAACGACGAAAAATTTCAACGCAGTGGCATTCAGAATCCTGTACTGAATTCATGGTTACAGTTGGCGCACTGGTTAAAAAACGATCCTGTATAATAAATGACGATATGCACGTGTTCTATAGGTACACGTCTGTCTAACCCTTTGGGAAACACAGGCGTGATGTTCAGTTAAATAAATACTGCTTTCTCGTATCTTCAACCAATATTTTATCTTACTCCCGAACGAAAGCGTAGACAAACTTCATGGTCGGTTGAAGACACTATTAATATTTAAACGGACAGAGCTTATTTCATACGTCACCGAGTCAGAAAATTAGAAAAAGAAAGCATTCACTACTTTTATCCTACGTTTGACAAAAGTTACGTTCGTCCGTAATTTCGGTAACACATGCTTGCTCAGTTACATATGGAACTATTTGTTTAGGTCCAAATATACCTTTTCTATTGTTTTCGTATTCCTGGAGCGTTGTTTCAGTTTTCTTTCATATTTGACAGTGGGTATATTTACCGTTTTGAAGGGTTTTTTTAGGTTAAATAAAGCTCATGTCACTAAAGGAGTATTGTAAAAAATAAACAAGTTTTCAAAATCAAATCAAAATCAAAAGTCATTTATTCAAACTAGGCTGAGAATCAGCACTTTTCGAACGTCAAAATTACAAAAGACAGTCCCCCAAAACGCCCGCCCTTCACCACTTCCTAGTGCTTTCGCTGGGAAGAAGAAGTGGCGCAACAAACTCCCCAGCAGCACAGCTGTCTGTTCAGTTAGAAAATACTTGACTGAATACAATACAAGGTATGCAAAGCAATTAACATTACAAGACACAGGACACTAAATTCAATTATCTGCCATATGTCAGCTAGCAACGCCAATATACCAAGAAATACAATAAAAAACTATACGTAGGTACTCAAGCAAAAATTAATAAATGAAAATTAAATAAAAGCCTCCAGGTATGAAGGGCGTGACCGCTAACATATTTATGCAATGCTGGGTTCTGTTTACATAGCTGTCGCTTGAAGTCACAAATGATAAACTAGGACCATCGAAGGAAACTAACTAAACAAGTTATCTACTAACTAAGATAGTGTTTAGTGGTATGGTCCCCGTCGTAACTGCTTTATCGTTTTTTACTATAACCCGTACAAAATAAAATGTGTCCCAACGGTGGATCCTCGGCGGAACGAACTTCCTTAGGCGATAGGTAGGAAGGTACTTGCACGCACACAAACACTCGCATATAATAGAAAGAGACAGAGAGAGAGAAAGTCGTATGGAGGGGGCATAAAGGGTACAAATCAAAATCCAAGATGGCGCCATCTTGGATTTTGATTTTGACCCCATAATCGTTATCAGCGGCCTGTAAAGCCATAAAAATGATACTCAAGACGAAAAGTTTGCAAATTTTTGGTGGCGCCATCGTGAATTTTTATTTTGACCCCGTTTTGTTATCAGTGACCTCGAAAGCTATGAAAATGACACCCATGTCGAAAGTAAATAAAAAGTATAAAATTGGAAAGACACAGACGCAGACGGAAAGAAAGTCGCATGGATGGGGCATGACGCTTTTTCCTAACGTGACGATTTCGAATAAAAATGACTAAGGTTGAAACTTTAGGTCTATTCATAGGTTAACAGTACTCATAATCTCCTAGCCTTTTCCCAACTATGTTGGGGTCGGTTTCCAGTCTAACTGGATGCAGCTGAATACCAGTATTTTACATGGACCGACTGCCTATCTGACCTCCGCAACCCAGTTACTGCGTAATACGATACCCCTTGGTAAGACTGGTTGTCAGAATTTCGGGCTACTGACGACCCGTAACGACTGTCAAAGATCTACGAATGACGACATTTTACGACGTTACTTGTTTGAAACAGTTTTATTTAGTTTGTAGTTTTTTACGCCTACTTTGTAGGTACGCCTTGAAAGGCAAAACATAGTGATACAAAGCAAATTTTATACCATGTACCATATTAACTATGTTCAACCAATAAAATACTTTGACTTTGACTTTGACAGAATGAGGGGTCTTGGTATGTGAAGATGGTCACCCATCCACGGACCAACCGCGGCAAGCATAGCTTAACCTGATCGATCGACCCGTGCGGCAGATTGTAGTAGCTTGATGAGCTGGCGTCTGTATGTACAGACGCCAGCACATCAAGCTACTACAATCTGTCATTTTTTTAAGATAGATTTTCAATTTTATTGTAAAGCATAAGGTTGCATGACGAAAACGTTGAATAAGTATGTACGTATCAACGTTTTCGTCATGCGATCGATTTCAACGGATCACTTGTCCAGCACTGAAATTTAGGTAATATGCTGATGATTGTGATACCTAAGTGTGCATACACACAAGGGATGCCGCTCGTGTATTTGAGCACTGCACTCAAATACACGAGCGACACGTTGCCGACGTCGGCCGCCGACGCGTTTATGGCTGCCGCCGACGCGCTTACGGCTACCGCCGACATGCGTCGACGATTGCAGTTGCCTCTGTCGTCGACGCGTGTCGCTCGTGCGTATGCACACTAAGTCATAGTAGAAAATAAGAAACCTTCTTTCTCTTCTTTTATTCATCTAAAGATTACTCACAATAGAAAATAATACTTCTTACAAAACAATGCAATTTATAAAAATAATTAACATCACAATGAAGCGGTGAGCTCCTCGATCTATTCGTTTGTTTCTGTTTCTGTCACCGTAGTGTACTGAAACGGATCCCTTTCCAATTGTTTGCGGAGCGTTCGCGACGTAATGATCAATTACAGCTGGAATGTACAATGTGACGGTAGTTTTGCGTAATATTATTTACAGTGTAATTATTATTCTGGTACTTGTGGATTCGTATCGTCCTGTGTTTATTTTATTGAACAAAGGGGCAATTCCAGCCAGTCAGTTCTGTAAAAATCTCACCGTGAAATCATAAGTGAAGTGAGCTTGAAGTGAGCAGTGTCAATAGTGTTAATCCCTAATGACAGCTCACTCCACGCTCACTTCACCCAAGTTTTCACGGTGAGATGGTTACAGAATCGCACGGCTGTATTTCTAAGAACGTTTGCATTATAATCTCAGACTTAATCAATTTCTTGTACTTATGTGTTACTAAAAACTTTAGAGATGTATTTGAAAATCTGAAATGAATGAATAATAAAAAAACCGGCTAAGCGCGAGTCGGATTCGCGCACGAAGGGTTCCGTACCATTATCTATAAAAACGGCAAAAAAATCGCGTTTGTTGTATGGGAGCCCTCTTAAATATTTTTTTTTGTTTGGTTTTTAGTATTTTTTGTTATAGCGGCAACCGAAATACATAATTTGTGAAAATTTCAACTGTCTAGCTATCGCGGTTCTTGAGACACAGCCTGGTGATAGACAGACGGACAGGCGGACGGACGGGCAGACAGCGGAGTCTTAGTAATAGGATCCCATTTTTACCCTTTGGGTACGGAACCCTAAAAAATGAATAATCTATCAAAAGGTTTTTGCCCAGCAGTGGTCCAGTATAGATTAGAAAAAAAAACTAATTTATCAACATTTCTGACAAGGTTTTGACATTTATTGTCGCTGTGAGATCTCGACTAGATTTTGAACGTTTTTAGTTGCGGGAATTGGCTTTCAGCCGGTCAATTCTGTAAAAATCTCACCGTGAAATCATAAGTGAAGTGAGCAGTGTCAATAGTGTTAATCCCTAATGATAACTCACTTCACCTAAGTTTCCCGCTCACTTCACCTAAGTTCTCACGGTGAGATTTTTTACAGAATAGCACTGCAGTATAGTATATGGTATTGTTCATGAGGTGACAGTGTTCGTGTAACTTTTTAAAATCATTTTCGTCGTCTGTTTTCGGTATATCTTGCTCTTAATCGTTTAATTATTTGGACATCTAAAATTATTTTACAACTAGCGACCCGCCCCGGCTTCGCACGGGTGCAATGGAGAAACTGATAATTTTAGAGCCATTATTTCTCGTAAAAAGTATAAGATAAAAATGGTTATTGTGGGTTATCCCTAAGAGATAGACATATACCATCGCAAACTTTTTTGTAGACCTTTTTAAGGTGTACAATAATGTAGTACATTATTTTGATCTATCTCGACGGGTTCAGCCAGCGTTTACAATGTAGGCGCAAAAAAAATGTGTTTATTTACGACATTACATTAGAAACCTCTAAAATTATCAGTGTTCCTCTACTATATTATGCATGTAGTATACATATAAACCTTCCTCTTGTTTCACTCTATCTATTAAAAAAAACCGCATCAAAATCCGTTGCGCAGATTTAAAGATCTAAGCATATATAGGGACAGACAGACAGGGAAGCGACTTTGTTTTATACTATGTAGTGATTATTATTATTATTATATTATTCAACAGACTTAGCGGATTTCTCAAAACTTGTTTTCAAAGTATCTATTCAATTGATTTATTTTTCAGCTGTCACGTACAAGCTAATATCTCGAAATATTTTTTTCTACAAGTACTAGGTACCCAGTTATGGGTTACTGAACAACAACGAATAGATCCACTTATTCCTTGAAACTAGCCTGCTTCTTTCAATTTAATATAACGAATACATTTCCAAATCGTTTCCTCTGTCCACCGAAGTCCTTTACAAAGAACAATTGGTATTCGAGTGAGACAATAATATCCGTGTTTACTAAAGGACATTAAAGCGACCTCGACGGTTCCTCAGATCGGATTCGCTTTGCATAGCACTTGAAATTCAAATGGTGCAGTTCATATTGAGCCTCCCCCTGTCTAAGTGTCTACGGTTGCCATGGCAACTGTGCCTGCAATACGCCCTTTACTCATCCCATATACAGTTACAATTGGAATTTTAACTAGAGTGTGAAGAGTGGTTTCTGTGACTGTCATGCTAAACGTTGTGTAGGTGAGTGAGAAGTGACTGGCATGTCATGAATGAATGAGCAAAAAGAATGAATGAATGGTAAGCGTTTTTGTATATTCTTTGGGAAACTTACTATTAATATTTGGTGGTCGTTTACATACAAAAACTCAGACTTTCTTCCCATTGGAAGGGTATAAACTAGAAAACGCCACGCGAGCAATCTTTGCATTACCTACTCATATTTTTTCTTTTGGCTTCGCACGGTTTGTGCATTCAGCCAATCATCAAATCACGTTTTGTTCTTTATTACGAAGGAAACAAAGGTAGGCAAATTACTCCTTTTGTTTCGTTTACGTTCATACATCAGCAGTGCGATTCTGTGACCATCTCACGGTGAAAACGTAGGTGAAGTGAGCGTGGAGTGAGCTGTCAGTGTCATCCCACCTGATACTAGGGACTGACTAAGCAAACATTAACAATCACAATCAAGATTTTAATAATATTTTTTATGCTAATTCTATTGATCATTTTATATAATTTCATTATTACAATCTCGATTATGATTATAAATGTTTGCTTAGTTAATCCCTAGCATCAGTGGGATGACACTGACAGCTCACTCCACGCAAGGTTTTACGGTGAGATTTTTACAGAATCGACATGCTGGTCATACACGCACGCCTGTGTTCGTTTACTTATATGTATGTATAATATTATGGGAACTAGACAGCTTGTCAAGTAATTGGCTAGAAGTATGACTCATCTTATGCCTAAGGATAATATATTATTAATTTAGTTAAACGAAAAATAAGTATACTTAATCACGCACAGTAAAGTAACTTGGTATCAAATCAAAAGTAATTTATTCAAATTGGGCTGAGAATCAGCACTTTTCGAACGTCAAAAATGCATAAGACAGTCCCCCAAAACACCCGCACTTTAACACTTTCTAGTCCTTTAACTGGGAAGAACTGGTACAACAAACTCCCTTAGGCTAAGAACTCACGGAGCGATTTTCGCCCGCAACCGCCGCGGTCGTGGATCTGCGGTTTTATTTCAAAACTCACGAGACCGGTTATTCGCGCGGTTACGCGGCCGCCGCGGTTGCGATCATCGCCCGCAAACGTGGCGGGCGATGATCGCAAGATTGCAAGACGGGCGGTTAACGATCAGTTGAGGTCCAGACCGCCATGGACACACACCAGAAACGAGCCGTTGCGTTATACTTACTTCACAGAAGAATTAAAAAAAGAAGGCCCAAAAGGTTCTGGGTACATCCACCGATTAAGGACAGAGATCGTTATGGATTATTTGTTACTCTTATTAGTGAATTAAAGAAGGACGAAGAAAAATTCTTTAATTATTTTCGAATGTCCGTATTTAGTTATTTAGAACTTTTAAGAAAAATGGAAACTGCTCTTCAAAAACAACATACTAATATGCGAGATCCGATCGCAAAGCGCGCGGGCGCCACCCGCCGAGGCTGCGGATAACCGCGGCCCGCGCGATTCTACTAGTTGCCCGCCGGTACAGCGGGAGCCGCATACAACCGCGTACACCGCGGGCGTAAAACGCGTCGTGAAATGTGCTTTAATTTTTTATATAAATATTTTCATTCTACAGAAGCTGCGGGCCCGCAACCGCAGCGGACGCGGGCGAAAATCGCTCCGTGAGTTCTTAGCCTAACAGCACATAAGCCGTGCGATTCTGTAACGATCTCACCGTGAAAACTTGGGTGAAGTGAGCGTGGAATGAGTCGTTAATAGTGTCAATCCCTAGCGTCAGCATGACTCACAGTTCACTCTAAGCTCACTTCACCTTAGTTACCACTGTGAGATTTTTCCAGAATCGACCGCCTGTTATCTGCTCAGTGCAAGCAAACTTGATTCTATACAATAGCATGCAAATGCAGGTACCTAAATCTACAATAGGTAATTGGGTGGATTTCAAACAAATACTTTGAAAAGGGAAATAAACACCAGGGACCAAAATAACAAAAGTTTTACCGAAAAGTTTTTTAAGATTTATAACTAAAACAAAATTCGATGGAAACCCTAAAGCGCGACGCGAAAAACAGCAGCAAGGTTTATTATTTTTACCCATTTCCCGTCCCGAGACCGGCGGAAAAAATTCAAACTGCTTTTATTCCATTAAAAGCTTCCAAAACTACTCTGAGTGCTTAAAATTACTATCACTGTTTCCCAAAAGAGACAGTTTAACTTTTGGATAAAAGTATGAAGTGATGTGTATCTAATTTGGGATCTGGTACACTTGCGCGAAAAACCTTTACGCGAATGAACTTTTACGCGAATGGACATTTACTCGAAATTCACTTGCGCGAAAGTTATTAGCGCGAATCCACTTGCGCAAAATGACAGCTGTCCGAAAAGTTTGCGGAAATGAGATTCCTTTATAACATCATGCCAGTATTCTTGTAAAGGGCTGGGCAGGGGTATACACTGTGAATAATACACCCATAATTCACCAGTTAGGTAGTTACAGCCGGACTGGTCGCAAATAGTCAAATAAGGCGTCAATGGCGCCGATTGTCTTGTTCACAAACTAAACTAAATTTAAGTTCACTGCAACTTTTTCTTTCTATTTCATTAAGAAAAGGACAGAAGATAAATATAAGTTTAATCCTGTTAAATTAGTCAGCGCCCGACTTAAATTGACATATTTTTAGTAGCCAATTTTTTAATCAAGTTTTCTATGGAGTATCTTAATTTGACAGGACTAAACTAAAATGTATCTTCCGTCCTTTTCTTAATGAAATAGAAAGAAAAAGATGCACTGAACTTAAATTTAGTTTAGTTTGTGAACAACAGAATCGGCCCCATTAGTTATTGCCGTAGTTTTATTTTTGTTACTTTTTTTGTTTTTGTTTTTTATACCTAGTATTTATTTATCTACTTTTTATTCTGTTCGACATATGTGTCGTTTTCATGGTTTTCGAGGGCGCTGATAACGATTTCGAATGTCATTTCCGCAATTTTTCGCGCAACTGTCTTTTCGTGCAAGTGGGTTAGCGCAAGTGTCTTTCTCGAAAATGTCTTTCGCGCAAGTATAAAGTTATAATTTAATAAAGTTATATTTTTTTAAGAAGACTTGTCGGTTTAGTTGTAAAGGTTTTATAAATTATTAGTTTTGTTTCATTAAATATTTATTGTAATAATATTCATTAAATATCATGTCTCTTAAAATTATTATCTCCAGAAGCAAATCTGGAATGTCGGTAGGAAAAAAAAGAAGGGTTTACGTAAAATATACCTTTCAATCCTTCAACGTGGTGCAGGTAAGCCTGTAAATTGTGGTTTCAATTGTGTCACTCTCTTATCATTGCGAGTCGGCGCATTTTCCAATCCTGAACCCCTGCGATAAGCTGGGGGCCTTGAATACCCCATAATACGCACTTGAGAGCTGAATTCAGGTTGATACTTTAAAGGGGAAACGACAAATAGTAAGAATAGAGGTATAACTTATACAACTGTTGTTTACAGCCACGAGATGTGACATCATGATTGCATGTGTCCATTGAGTTTTTAGGGTTCCGTACATCAAAAGGAAAAATGGAACTCTTATAAGATCACTTCGTTGTACGTCTGTCATGACCTTTTTTCTCAAAAACGAGTACAGTTATCATTTTGAAATGAATATCAAATACTTAAGGCTGCAATCCCTTAAAGCAATGAAAAAATCAAAGTTCTAAGTCGACGCAATCAAAACTTACGGGCGTTTAAGTTCCGTTTATGCCGCATATTTTGACACTCACAAGGGAATCAAAACCTATAGGGTACTTCCTGTTGATCTAGAAACATGAAATTTGGTAAGAAGCAAGGTCTCACAGCACAAGTAAAGTAAGAAAAGTTCGGAAATCTTTAATTTGTAGCTTTATCACATAGCTCTTTTTTTCTGTTCATATAAGGTTTCATTTGCAGTTGACCGTTATCCTTGTACATATATTTTATATCGATGCATGGGAGAATGTTTTAACTACAAAGTTATGTTTGTTCTTAGGATAAATTCATCCCAACTACGGAACCCTTCATCGTGCGTGGCTCGACACACACTCGGCCTGTTTTCTTTTTTTTTTCTATTTTACTAATGGATATCTACACAACAGCTACTAGATCAGACCACGTCACCCATTAACAATTCCAACGAACCCTCACGACGATTCCGTACGTATTCGTTTTGTTCCGCACGTGACCGCACATACGTCAATATAAAACACGCTAAGGACACGGGACCCGATGAAATTTGCCTTTTACGACGTCCTCGTAAAGTAAATATCACTGATGTCGTCCAAAAAAGATGTCCACAGCGTAAATACGTGCTTATTAAACCGCTTTAGTGGCTTATTTAGCTTTTACGTCCGAATTTATTTTGTGTATGTTTTTATGGTGGACGGTTATGGCCTATGGGAGCCTTTTTTATGTAGGGTGTCATGATGAAATGTTATACGAAGATACGATGTCATTGAGGCTTTTATTGAGTTCAGGTAGTGGGAAAATGAAGTGTAAAATAATAAATATTGTTGAATATTGTTTTTTGGTCATCAATTTCAGCAACTTCTGCTGGTCGATCCTGGAAATATGAAATAACGTAAGGGACATTTTGTCGAAAATGAATTATATATTAAAACTATAGATTTTATTGATATTTTGCTAGTTTAGCTTAAAAAATTAACGAATCTAAGAAACTTTGTCCTAGACACTTTTTACATAAAACATAATAGTTAAAAAATTATCGTTAGTTTTGTAAGAAAAATACCCTATTTTTGCTCTCCTAAAAACCTTAGTTTTGTCCCTTACGTTATTTCATATTTCCAACATCGTGGTAAAATACAACCATCCATCAATTAATTCAGTTTTAAGTCGTATTTATTTTGTTAATGTGGTGAAACAGTAGTTTTTCTGCCTAGCATTTTCCAAACTACGTTTGAGTTGGCTTCCAGTCTAACCAGATGCAGCTGAATACCAGTATTTTACGTGGAATGACTGCCTATCTGACCTCCACAACCCAGTTACTGGGTAATACGATACCCCTAGGTAAGACTGGTTGTCAGACTTTCGGGCTTCTGACTACCCGAACGACTGTCAAAGATCCACGAATGACAGCCGGGACCAACGGCTTAACGTGCTTTCCGAGGCACGGAGGGGTCTCGGTATGTAAAAATGGTCACCCATCCAGAGACCAACCGCGGCAAGAGTTGCTTAACCTGATCGATCGACCTGTGCGGCTGTTATTATTTAGATAATCAGCCTGTAATGTTCCCACTGCTGGCACACAGGCCTCCTGTCTTCGAGAGGGAGTGTACCGTAATCCACCACGCGGGTCCACTGCGGGTTGACAGGTTTCACATGTCTTCGAATTTTTGGTTCTAGGACATGCTGGTTTCCTAACGATGATGTTTTTCTTCACCATTTTAACAGCAGTGGTAATTAAATAATTTACACAAAGTAAAGTGTCTGACTGGGTCCGATCCTACGACCTACGTACGACTCGTAAGTTGCGGCCGTTACGATTGGGCCACCACCGCTTCGTGAAACTATACTTAGGGAATGCAATCTCGTTCTCGCGAGATCTAGGCCTTTTTTAGCGAGATTGATCTCGGACGAAATCTCGGGAGTTTAACTCAATGAATGCCAATCTCGCGAGATTGGGGCTCATGCGAGATCCCGCGAGTTTATGAATAACAATACTGCGCGATCTCGCCAATTTCGAGATCCCGCGAGATTAGCAGTTTTGAGTGTTTTTTTTTTGCAAATAATCACAATATTGGCAAAAAAAGAAAAAACACACAAAACTGATAATCACAATATTTGAATAAATTAGGAAAAAAAATAAATAACATTAGTTAGCTTGCAACAACTATTAGTAAACAAAACAAATGCACGCTGATGACGCGAGATCTCGCCCTTTTTCGTCCGAGATCAATCTCGCTAAAAAAGGCCGAGATCTGGCGAAAACGAGATTGCATTCCCTAACTATACTTCGTGTCAAATGTAATAGGAATTTATGTCGTTGAAGTTTGTTACAAAAGGTGAATACTCTTTTCAGGTAAAGTTAAATAATACTTTATTCAAAGAAAATAAAAACGTTACTATGGTATCCACATCAAAGTGAACGCTAACCTCTTTCAATACTCAAGCACTTTTTATTCCTTCCATAAAAAGGTATTTCAGTAAACGTTACAACGTTTCCAAGAACCGCATAAATATTCCTTCGTAAACAAAAACTATTGCGAGTGAAATAAATAAACACAATTCCCTCACGCGTCTTCGGGCTGGTTAAAAAAGCGGCCAAGTGCGAGTCCGACTGGCACACGAACGGTTCCGAACCACCATACAACATCTAGTCAATAAAAAAAACAAACACGTTGCTTGCATGGGGACCCCCTTTTATTTATAACTTCATTTTATTTTAACTGTTTGTTTTTATAGCAGCCATATTAGTATAATACATACTCTTTCAAAATTTCAAGTGTCTAGCTGTTACACTTCAAAAGATACGGCCCTGTGACGAACGGACGGATATACAGGGAAGCCTTAGTAATAGGGTTCCTTGGGCATGGATCCCTAATAAAAGGAATAAAGTTTCTTTCCAATGGGATGTAAATAACCTCCCATCAGACAACCTCAAGGGCTTGAAAGCAATCTAGGGGCCTACTATTTTTCTTTTGATGGCAACACAAAGCAATTGTCGGTCGGTATTGCTATCAGCGAAAAATAGGTGTAGCCGTGTAGCCATCCTTAGTCTGTATTGAATAGCTTTTTTTCTATTCACAAAGGATGATAGGGAAAAATATGTACGGGAAATATGAATATGCTTACTTTTTGATGGGATAAAGAATGGGGTACGAAAATATGTTTATTTTCATTTAATAAGAAAGTATTGGTAACAGTTTTCTTCGTATTTTTCTTTATTGTTCTTGTATTGTTTATATAACGATGAATGTGTCTGTTTTGTGCGGCTAAATTACTTAACATAAGTAGGTACATACTTCCTACTGTGCGAAAGTCATGTATTTTTCAAAATAAGTTGCATAATCTTTTCATACCTCGAGTTCACCTGTATATTTGAATAAAGAATTTGAGATAATTTTCAATTTATGGAACAATAAACTGAATGTCATAAAAATTAAAGCTCAAATTCCATTGCAACCAAAAATGCATTAGGACATTTTTGGTACAAATGAGCACTCAAAAATCAACTTCGAGTACATTTTACTGAAGTAAATGATTTATGTGGTGTTGAAATGTAAATTATCGGAGATTATGTCATAATCAAATATCAAATATATGCCGTGTACACACATTAAAATATGTATATATGTCGTGTCCATATATATTTTAATGTGTGTACATAAATAATAAAATTAACTAAATAAATAATGACACACACACACTTTACATTTACATTTTTACTGGAATATGTCATTGTTTTTTTTTTTTTTGAAATAAGAAAGACATTACACAGTTATTTAAAAGCAAATAGTTTTCCTTCGAACAAAATCTAGAAAATCAACTCCTAAATCAGCACATTTTCAATTTATAACCTAACTAAACCTGTACTGGCACCAATATACCGTCAAAATAAAATCACCCCAACCCCCCCATACGACCGACTAAGCGCTTTAACCCTCGCTCGCTAATGCATGGCCGTCCATTTTTCAAGACAGTCGGTCGATGTGGCCCAAACATCAGTAAATCGGTATAAAGTACCCCGTGGGTAGTTTCGGTGAATATAAAGTTGGCAATTCGGTGAAAACTGTTATTTATGTATTTTAGGGTTAGATGTAGGATTAGTGTTCAGGCATGATATAAAAATGTGTTTATCTATGTGATTTTTGGTTTTATTGGTGAGGATCTTGTGGCAAAATATTTTTATCTGTATAACAAAAATACTTTATATTTTTTATATGTGTACTACATATTATACAACGTGTAACGTTAAATGCGCAAAACCTCAGACACCCCAACTGATTTTTAATTCAATTGACCTATTTCAGAGAGAAAATAAGTCATTAAAAAAATTGTAAAGGTTTTATGTCCTGTTTTAGTTTTACTGGCCATTCTGATCGTTTCTTGAGTCTGCGACGACGCTTTATCGAGGGAGGAGTCGTCACCGGGCCGCTGCGCTGCGCTGACATTGGCTTTCTTGACCTATTAATAAATAGACACTGCAACGTTTTTAATGAAGATTTTTTGAAAAATGTGACCTATATTAAAAAGTGGTTCAATTAATTCTGCTCGTTATTCTGATCAAACTATTTTCAGGTTTTGCGCATTTAACGTTACACGTTGTATATAATATCAATAAAATATAAAAGTCTTTTTTCTTCTATTTAAGTATACATTTTTGATATACCTAAAGAACATAATGGTGAAATAATATTGTGACCATAGAACGCTTTTATCTATAAAAACATTAGTAGTATCTAAGGGTGCGTTTCCACAGAAGCGGAGCTGGGCGGAGCGGAGCGGAGACTTGTAGGAATCGTCCAATCACAGACAAGACGAGTGACGCGATGAGGATTTCAACCATTGTGATTAGTCGATTCCTGCACGTCTCTGCTCCGCTTCGCCCAGCTCCGCTTCTGTGGAAACGCACCCTAAAATAAGAGCCAAGTAAATACCTACTATCACATTCCGGGTTAAATTTCGGGTTACACAAGGGTAGCTTTTGAGCTAGGATAGCAAAATAGTAGCATGATCTTGCTTACAGAACTTTACTGATTTTGTACTACTGAGAAAGGTAGTCAGCTAGTACTAGGACTTTACTATCCTGGCTTGTGTAATAGCCTCGATTGGCCGACGAAGCTAGTATCAATCGGATTATTTTACTATATAGACTAAGTCACCGCAGTGCTATTGGCTTAAACTTACTAGTATCACGCATCAGCTCCAGCATGTGCCAAACCAGGATAATTAGCAAGGATATTGCTTGTTTGCTTGTCTACACTAATATTATAAAGAGGAAAGATTTGATTGTTTGTTTGTATTGAACAGGCTCCAAAACAACTGAACCAATTTGAAAAATTGTTTTACCATTAGAAGCCGACATTATCTTTGATGAACATAGGCTACTTTTTACCTCGGGAAAATGCTTCATTCCTACGGGAAAACGGGTAATAGAATTTAAACGGCAGAAATTCCGAATACTACGCAAACGAAGTTGCGGGCGGATGCTAGTTTGTTATAACACTAGCTTTGTGGATCTCAGGCATAGCTGCTACAAAAATACAATATTTATCTTACGCAAAAATCAACGCCGAAAATCATAGCGAGGATAAGTCCGGGGTATTGGGGGAAAAATTGTATTAAATATTATGGAAAGAGAAAGCGGCTTCAGCACGTCATACGTCTTATCCTGACGAGGGTTACTATTTATAGGAAAACGGGAAATTCACGTTGTATGTAGGTCAAACCTGAGAAACACACATACAGGATTAATCGTCAAACATCTAAATCGCTGCTAGCGTCTAGCTTTATTTATAGCTGTGCCCCGCGATTTCACCCGCACACGTCTCGATCCCGTGAGAATATCGGGATAAAAAGTATGCTATGCCCTAATCTAGGTCATTGTCTACTCATGCGCCAAAATTTATTCAAATCCATTCAGCCGTTTTAGCATGAAAGCGCAAGAAAAAAAAAACAAATATAACTCTTTATAATATTAGTTTAGATACATGGAAAGTGACAGTGGTAAGGTCCTAACTAGTGAAATGTGGGTGTACTATAGATAGATCTCTGTGTAACCCTTCGGGGAATAAAAGCGTTATGATATTATGTTATAATATAAAGTACGATTAAAAGAACAAGTAAAAAAAAAAACAATTACAAAGACCAAAGCAATCTAAATCAAAGTTATACAAAAAATAATAATAAACAATTGTTAGAAAATACTGTAATGGTGATAGTGTGTTTGCATTTAGTGTGGTGTCTGTGTGTGTGGTGTGTGTTTGTGTGGTATGTCTGTGTTTCTGGTGTGTGTGTGGTGTGGTGTGTGTGTGTGTGTGTGTGTGTTTGTGTGTGTGTTTGTGTGTGTGTGTGCGTGTGTGTGTGTGTGTCATGTGCGCGTGTGTCAGGGTGTGTGTGTTTATGTTGGCATAATTATCTTGAAGGCTAATTTATTTTGGCATAAATTTAATTCGCATAACGTTACCAGGCCTAATGATTAATAGCATAATAACATTTAGGTATACAATTAATAGAAATAACGGAAACAAATTTGAGTTATTTTTACGTATTTATTTTGGATTTCCACGTAAATGATTTATTATACATAACATTATGTAACTTAACTATGTATTTTTGTTTTAGCAATCGCTTGTAAATATGCAAGTTTTGAAGTATATTCATCTTTTTTACTAATATTTTTTTCAATCCTAAAGGTCTAACACATCTCGATTTAGTAAAAAGGCAATGAGAACTTAGGATGCAAGAGCGAGCGAAGCGAGCTCGGGAATTGGGGCACCCCGACTCGGACAGGTTAGATTCGAAGGGGATGACGGGGGCTCAAGTGAGCGAGCGGAACGAGCGAACAAGCGCCCGTAATCCCCTTCGTCTTAGGTTCCTTTAAACCCTGCAGACAGAAATAGGGGCCCCGCGAAGGGGGCTCCGTCGACTACACCGTATTATTATTGTTATGCTTGATAAAGTTATACTTTAGAATGTTATGCTTAATAAAGTTATGCTTTAGAGTGTTATGCTTAAAAAATGTATGTTTTAGAATGTTATGCTTAATCATTATTATGACTAGAGAAAATATGCGTAAAAAAAATATGCGTAAGCTGTTATGCGTAAATAATTTATGCGAAAATATAATTAGGAGAAACAAAATTATGCCAAGTTATTTTAGGTCTTGAAATTGTATGCAAATGGATAGGGAACCCGCGTGAACATGTCTTGTTCCCACCCTCTCGCGTCCCCTGCCCGTGCTATTACTTATCGTTCTTTCTGACTTTTTCCATTCTGTTCGGCTCCTGAGAGTCCTCACGTCATGTTAATTAATACGAGTAATAAATGGCCTATAGTCTTCCTTAAGAATTGTGCTATCAAATGCAAAAATATTTTTTCATGTCCGACTGGTAGATCCAGAGATTTTTTTTTTATTATTAAAAAAAAATAGCTCTGCCATACATTTTCACCGCGCTCACTTTTTCTATGAAACAACTGTATTTGTTTTTTTTATAACCGACGATAAATTTCTACGCTAGGGGGTCTAGAATAATGTGCTGAATTCATGGTTAAAGTTTGCGCACTGGTTATTATTAATTTTTTTTTGTATGGATATGAGATGAAAGAGTACAAATTTAAGTTTAGCAGTAAACACTGAAAAAGTCCGGAAAAAGCTGGCAAGTAGGAAAAGATTGTAAAATAATTTGCACCTTTTTGTTTACCCAATTATGAAACATAAACACCTAGAACTACGCTACGGGGTGCAACTTCGTAACATAAATAAGACCTCAAAGAAAATAAAAGTTAACGGAACATTATGGTACAACTTGAAGGCTTATTAGTCGATTCGCACGAATTTACTCGCCCGAAACAGGCGAACGATATTTAAATAACTTTGTTTTTATATAGGTGACTCGTATGAATTGGCACATTTTGAATTTTATGCAATAAAGTATAGAAAAAAGGACACTAGCGTACAGAAGTGATAAGAGTTAAATATTATACAACATGTAGTTTTTTCTGACGATTTGCATGATTTGCCCGAGTAAATTCGTGCAAATCGACTAATACGAGTACGCCAACTTGAAGCGACTTATTTTCGAGCCGTCTCATAAATTGCTCCTTACCTGAGGAAGCGGAGACACTAATTATTTTCACTTTTTTATTTTAACTTAATTGTATTGCTACAGTGTTCTTAATTATTTAGAAATTGCCTTTTATAAGGTTATTTTGGGATATAAATGGCGTTGTTACAGTAATAATCTGTAATTAAGGTAATAAGAATATAATGTCTAATTAATTAACTATTTCATTGTTACGCAATTTTGTAAACGGCTGTATTAATTTCATAGAAAGCGTGGGTGAACCTGAGAATGTATATAATTTTTAATGTAACCCTTCTATATAAGAAAAACGTCTTGCTTCTTCTTCAGCTTATTTTCGAAATGGAACCCAATTTCGAAGATTAGCCGAAACAAACAGACAGGTAAAAAAAAAATGTTATAGTAAGTCATGCCCTCATTCGGAAGCAGTGTGCGTCGCTGCTGAATCGTGTTAGATCCAGCCAGAACAGCATGCTAAGTGTGTTCGCGGACAGGTGGGACTCTCCACTGTTGCGTCACTGGATAACCCTGCACGCTGTGGGGTGATCAGTGGACAGTTTCTCCTTTATTCTTTTTCTCCTTCATTATTTTATTATTTATTATTATTTTTAGTGTTTGATGTATGATGTATGAAAGTCTGAAATAAATTATTATTATTATTATTATAAGTACCGTAAATACTTTCCTTTTACTCTGAGGTGCTGGGGGAGGCCTGTATCCAGCAGTGGACATCTTTCGACTGATGATGGCATACTTTCATAGATAACACTTCAATTTTATTTTGAACGTTTATTTGTATGTCTAAGTTGACTGTTACACTCAGCTGAGATTGGCCGCCATGACTGAAACTCGATTAGCAGGATATTATTAATGGGACAGGAAAAAATATCACTGGACAGTACCCACAAGCATTTATTACAGAGCAAAATACAATTGAAAATATTATTAAAGTCACAGTATTTCCTTACCTACAATATTTGCTTTCGACATAATTAATTATGTTAGTGAGAAACCTAAGACCATTGACGGAAATCGTATACATTATACATATAAAATGACGTTATACCAGAGGTACAGACGCCAGCACATCAAAGTACCCGAAACTGTCACATTTTTCCAATCAACTTTGAACCTTATGCTTTAGCGATAAAGTTGAAAATCTATTAAAAAAAATCTGACAGATTGTAGTAGTTTGATGTGCTGGCGTCTGTACAATTCTCGTAATTTTAGAAACGTTCACATCACAGTCTGATCTCAGTCTCAATCTGTCAAAAATACCTCGAATTTCCCTACATTTTTGACATTTGGTTGTCGCCGATGATCGGAATTGGCTGAGTATATTTACCTAAAATTTAGAGAACAGAGACGGAAATCGGAGACTTCCTTATGACTACATTTTTTTACCGGTAAATTTGCACCAAAATTTTTACATCAATTTATTACAATTAAAGCTTCTATTAGCTAAACATTCTTCCTTAGAAAATTTTGCACATATTTTTTCTATTTTCAACTAAATTACAAATACACATTTATTATGTTGCATCATTTCTCAGGTAATTATTTTGATGATAACATTTTTTTAATGATTAAATAGGATATTGAAAGTTACATACTTAAAGTTCCGGTAAAATCGGTAAAAAAATTTTTGTCATAAGGTAGTCTCCGATTTCTGTCTCTGTTCTTTATACTTTAGGTAAATATACTCAGCCTATTCCGATCACTACCGATGAGGTATGAGACTGCGACTAGATTTTGAACGTTTATAATTACGAGAAATTAAAGATCGCCGTGGCCTCGATTATGTTTTTTTTTTTTTTTTTTAACTTTCTTAACGATTTTAGCATTACTTTTCTTCTTTGACCCTTCTGCAAATTCACTCGCATCCAAGTACACTATGTTCTTATGTTTAGACCAGCATTTACCATCTCCCACTTTTTCACAATAACACTTGCTTGCATGTGCAGGCGGTGCTACTAGCTTTACTTTTGTTGTTTCTCCGTCTGCCTCATCCGTAGGTTTTACAATGCCTTTTAAATTATTCTTATTGATCATCTCATCTCTCTCAATATCAATTTTCTCATCGATCATTTTATCGATCATCTTATCGCTTATCTCACCGACCATATCAGCGATCATCTTATCAGTCATCTCATAGTTCATTTCATCTCTTATCTCACCTCTCATCTCACGTTTCAAAATATCTCTCATCTCAACTCTCATCATATCTCTCGTCTTATCTGGCAAAATTCCGTGTATTAACACATTTTTAGGTGTTTTCTTTGTTCTTACCGTCGCTAACAATAAGACTGTCACGATTACTATGCGGAACACTTGCATCCTGACAGATGAACAAGTTAACTGGGTTTCTGGTCACAACAAACGATTTGGTCACTGGATTGACACGGGTTTATATACGGTTTCTAATCAGCTATTTTAAGCTTATTTGTGGTAAAATTCGTCGTTGTTATGGGATTAATTAGGGTTTTAATACATTTTTCCTTCCTTTACCGTAACTACGAGTATTCACACTAGCAAGAAGCTGGCATATCGTCATAACGGTAATGTTTCCCCATTGTGTATATAAATATATTTATTTGTGCTTATATTTATATATAATTAGGTATATATATTATATTTATATTAAATGTATGTTTTAATAGGCTTTTACGTCTCTTTATATTTAAAAATATTTATTCCTCAACTATCACAATAGCTCCTACCATTGTTTGTCTCCGCATCACCCAAAGGTCAAAAATGGTGGAAAATGCCTATGGCATTAAGTCCTCCTCTATACATTTGTGTGTTTAAAGTATTAAAAGAAATAAATAAACGATTGAATTTGAAAACAATGAATTCAGTATTAATTATGTATTAAAATAGTAGGTACAGACGCCAGCACATCAAGCTACCCGAAACTGTCAGAGTCAAACTGTGAGCCGAGGGCCTTAATACACACGAGTTGGGAATCGCACTTTTTTCCGAGTGATACCTACGTTGTGCTTTATACTACCGACGAGAAAAATAAATGACATTTTTTAAAGTGAAGTTTATATTAAAATTGTAACCGTTATTAAAACTCAATATGTAATACTTTTCCTGGTAGATTAATATTGGTTTGAATCATCGGCAAAATTGTGGCCAGTATTATTTTGCGCTTGGTGATAAAAACTTTTTGTCATTTGGCATTATACTATATTTAAATAGGTTAGCTACTGAATAGTCCAAAGTAAAAGAAAAAGAAAAAAAAAACAGCACGTTAACAAATAATTTTTATACACTTTCGACCTGCAAATTTGTACAACAGTATTGACGTACTGTCTTCGGCATTTAAAAAAAAAAGTGAGTCAGGAACACTATAGCAGCTTCTTCCATGATTAATGTGTCTGGGTTTCTGGTCACGAGAATTGCTTCAAGCACTGTGCCACTGCAATTCTTTACCTCATTCATATTAACACGGGTTTATACAACGTGTAACGCTAAATTCGCAAAACCTGAAAATAGTTTGATCAGAATAACGAGCAGAATTAATTAAACCACTTTTTAATATAGGTCACATTTTTCAAAAAATCTTCAATAAAAACATTGCCGTGTCTATTTATTAATAGGTCAAGCCAGCCAATGTCAGCGCAGCGCTGCGGCCCGGTAACGACTCCTCCCTCGATAAAACGTCGTCGCTGACGCATGAAACGATCAGAACGGCTAGTAAAACTAAAACAGCACATAAAACCTTTACAATTTTTTTAATGACTTATTTTCTCTCTGAAATAGGTCAATTGAATTAAAAATCAGTTGGGTTGTTGGCGCAATTAACGTTACACGTTGTATAAGGTTTATATGTGCTATTTTACCCTAGTAGAAGTAGATATTCGAAAAACTCTGATTCACGTTTGTCTTTATTGTTGGTCGGCAGTATAAATACTGAGTTTTAAGTTAATCGGACAGCGCATGAAATCCTTTCATACAATTTTTTACACTCTCCAATCCCCCTTTGGGATATTTAATAAAAACAAAAAATGACAAACGACATTTACATAGATAAGAATTCGTGCCAAGTTTCAAGTTTATTAACTCAACCCCCTAAAGGTTGAACTTCAAAAAATCCCTTCTTAGTGTTCCCCTACATTATAAAAAGAAGCCCTGTGCAAAATTTCACATTCCTAGTCCAAGTAGTTTCTTTCGGATGTGAGTTGATATGTCAGTTTCTCCTTTTATTTAATAATAATAATAAACTTTATTTTTCTCACCACCGTATACATAAGATGTATTCGACAACGATACATAATTCAGGTAAGTATATATTTTATATATATTTATTTAAACAGATAGAAGACACGATAGTCATCGAAGCTTCTGTATCACAGACACGAAAGCCCGAAAATAATTACATGCATAAGCTCCCACTTGCACACAGCAAACTCCCTAATGGTTAATTCTCCTAAACAATTTAACAGCAATCAAGAAAGTCCCCATCACTCCCCACATATTTCAACTACCTCCACGTATTTATCACATACAAATCAGCCATAAATCCCTTGAAATGAACAATAGTTCCAATCAAGATACGACTGCAATGCGACCAACATAATCTTGTCAGTTCAGAGGGGGCGCTGATTGTGAAGGAGAACACCAATAGCACATCGAATTCAGTACATTTAAACGTAGTTCCGTATTTCGACATCTGTCCGGATATATTGGCCTGTGTCGAGGTATTCAGACTAAGGGATCAACGATCCAGCGATCATATCTCAGGTGCCCTAATGACGGCAATTCTGCCATTTCAATCAAATATCTACACTATCTGAGAATTCCAGCTTACTGTTATAAAGCATAACGTGGAAGCTCTCAATCATTCAGTAATCATTTTAATTAATAATGTTGAATTAGATTAATTAAGAACGACGTAATTGAAAACCTGGTTTTCAAAAGATGTTTTAATAGGAAACGCAAGATTTGTTCAATTCGTATTGAAAATTGTGCTTCGGGGACCTGTTAACTCTATAAATAAAGGCGAGCGACTTTGATGGAACTTTCTCTTTATATTTTGCGACACAATTTCAAAAAGGAATTCAACCTAATTCAATAATTAATTTGCAAGAAAATTCAAATGACAGCTTGTGTATTTAGATAGGTACCTATGTGAGTGGTATTATTTAAAAAAAAATATTCCATCGAAAATACTTATATCCAAATTAAATCAATCCCACACACAGTCCCACCACAAAATCCTAATTAATAAATCTAGGAATAACTCGCATAATTCCGTGCGCATATTAATTTATGCGAAGTCACGCCACATGTCAGATACTCATTTTTCCTTTTGCACAACCCCAAAGCTGGGTTTCCCTTCCTGATCCATTGCGTAGGGGATAATCAACCCCTTCGTCAGGGGTGTGGGATGTGAATAATTCAAAATGCCATTTTAAGTAGACAGTGTCTGTTTGTGGATAGCCCCTTAGCTGCTACGGATTTTGGCGGAGTGTTATACATATATTATTTAGGTGTTAATGTCAATACATTAACCACTTCCATAGCCGTACAAGTCAATACCTGTTAATGTAGAAAGTATGATATTACTGAATACGTAGGCAGGTAAGGTATACGAGTATTGGCTCTATTTTAAGGATGATAAATGTTTTGTTTTTGTTTATCTATAATACATATTATAAATTAAAGTCGCTTTTCGTGTCTGTTTGTGATCGCGTTGTTCTTATAAGCTACGCAATTTGATGCGGTTTTTACTGTCAATTAGAAAATTTACTCCGAAATTGTGTTATGTGTTATAATACGTTATTTTTCCTAAGATACAGCACACAGATCTCGATGTTTTTAACTACCAGTACATCATTAGGTAGATTACGCCTATGCCAAGCATGGACGGGTCGCTAGTAAGTACTCGTAGATATATACAACTTACATATACTTACTACAAAACACTTACGTCTTACGTTTTCTAAAAATAGAGGTCCGTAGGCAACGGAAGTGGGCTTAAAATAATGATATCCCGGTGCTGTTTACGAATAGATCTATCACCCTTATAATTTAAAGAAAATAAAGCTATTCATTCTTATATTACAAGTAACTTTCACCCCTTGCTTTTTAATTAATTCAAACAACAACTGTTTTATGTTTCAATGTTATCGTAGGTACAGACGCCAGCACATCAAGCTACCCGAAACTGTCAAATTTTCCCAATCAACTTTGAAGCTTATGCTTTAGCGATAAAGTTGAAAATCTATTAAAGAAACACACACACACGTTTGACAGATTCTAGTAGCTTGGTGTGCTGGGTACTGTACCTACTACCATTATTAATAACCTTAGAGAAGTTTACCTAATCTATCAATCAATCTGCCTCCCTTTTCCCAACTATGTTGGGGTCGGCTTTCAGTCTATTCGGATACAGCTAAATATCAGTATTTTACATGGAGCGACATCCTATCTGACCTCTACAACCCAGTTACTGTGTAACACGGTATGTGTTGGTTGATCTCACCTATATTTTTTGCTATTTCTATTATTCTCAATAAACCCGATTAAACATTCAAAAACCTAAATGAGCGCCTGAAATCAAACGTGTCTGCAAAGCCATTAATTCAGCGTTCTTTAAATATAAATTTCCTGCAAAATCCTTATCGAATTCCTGTATAAATAGGACGGATCCTTTGATTTCTGGCTTTCATTTCAACCTATTGACTCCCCAAAATAAAGGGTGGAATTTTAATCTCAGATTCTTCTCGAACAATCTTTTGGTTTTATTGTGAATTTCAATGAAACTCCTTTGGAGAAAATTTATTTGTAATACGTTTTCATGGTTCTAATCAACATCTTTGTGACGTAATCAGGCGACCACGTGCGATGGTTCGGCAAGTTACAAAGGAATTAATCTTCCTCTCTGCGGCTTTTTCATAACAAGAAATGTAGGGGACTACAATCTTGTTCGCTTATTTATTTTCCGTTTGTTAATTTGACCGCTTTCCGAGCATTCTGGTTTTGTTTGAGGATCACAGGATTTTTCATTATCTTGCTTAAGAATAGTTTAAAAATTTAGTCACGGGAGGTCGGGTGTCTATTTTAAGTTAGCTGTGTTATTCTGCGCTATTTTTTTAAGAGTTCTATTTTGTTTGTCTTTAATTTTGGTTCAGTCTGCTTCTTCTTTCTTGATTAGTTTTTTAACTAGTGTACGGTCAACTTTAATTTTAAAGCAATTTTGAAACCCATTCCTTTCTCGATAGGTTTTTATTTTTATTATTTTATTTATGTTTTATATGGATTCCTTTATACTTTGTGGATGTGAGGACGTTGTACGCCTTGTAGACTGTAGTTTTGTAGACCTTATTCTGTTTTATACATTGTCCATACTATTACAACTAATTTGAAAACAATGTAAAAGTAAATTATTTTTAAAATAGTAAGCGTGGAGTTCTTGCTGGCTCTTCTGTGCGTAGTTATATGTGAAATAAAATATATTGATTATTTATTTTTTTTGATTTTCTGACATAGCAGGCACATGTCACTTTTTCGATTTGCCATTTTCAAAATCTTCGCAATACATTGTCGGAATAATCCTAACTATCCAAACTTCCTAATTAATATTATAAATGCGAAAGTAAGTTTGTTTTGTTACCTTTTCACGCTTAAACCACTGAACCGATCATCCTGAAATTTTTCACATACTCGTACGTTGTCAGGTGTACAGAAACGGACATATGGTACCTTTCATCCCGAAAAAAAGTGCTGTTCCCGAGGAAAACAGCAATAACGTTATTTTGATAATAGATGGCGCCACGTGTCTTTCGAATCATGATTGAATTATATTAGAAATCTAAATTAATGCGAGCGAAGCCGCGGGCAAAAGCTAGTATTATTATAAATGCGAAATTAAGTTTGTTTGTTTGTTACGCTTTCACGCTAAGACGGCTGTAAAGATTTGGATGAAATTTGGCACATGGGTAAACCATGACCTGGAGAAGGACATAGGCTAGTTTCATCCTGAATCGCAGACTATGTCGCGGGCAACAGCTAGTAATTGAATACAAGTAAAAATTAACCTTGAGGTGCTTAACCTAATCATTCCTTAGTTGTACGAAGATGGGTGATGTAATGGTTCTGTAAATACGTTTTAAAGAAATGGTACCTTAGTATGTGTTTCAGGACTCCTATTACTGATAACGTACTTTCTTTGCGTCCCACAGTAAAAGCGTTTTTAGGAAATCTTAAGTAAAGAGTGATAAAACTTCTCAAACGTCTTGGAACAGTTCCAATATGCAAAAAACGTAACATCTGCTCGTAACGTCCACTTTGATTCCTTTGCCTTTACGAACTACGAGTATGTGGAGATAAAAAAACGTTTCTGCAATTTAAATGTGTGTATATAACGATATACTCTTAGGTACCTATATATATGCCAAAGTTCTTTGAAGAAATCAATATTATAAATCTGCAAGTTTTATACTTCTTCACAGAACATCTACTGAAACGCGGTAAAAAAATACACAACCCTAAGAAAGACAGAACTATTTTGGCATAATGAAATACCTTCCCTAGCCTGCAAGTGAAGCCGTGGGCAACTGCTAGTATAGAATGAAATAAACACCCTCAAAATGTAAATAAGCAGTCCCACCCAACGAGCATAACAACCGAAGATATGACCAAAACTAATTTTCTGCTACAAACTGTGTTCCAATTTTCATACACCGACTTGAAGAAACCGCATACATCGCACATCGTGGGTCTAAACTCGTTACCCTCCGCTGTTTTGCGTCAATTTCTTTAACAGTACCCTTGAGGAACCAAATAGATAGGTACTGCAGAAGGTCGGCTTCGGTCGAAGGTCCCAACTCTCACCGATCCCGACTCCTACACTGTTTAAAATATTACCTAACAAAAAGTGCCAACTCTACACGAAACGATAATAACGTACAGTCAGAATGAAAAAAACATTTAGAGGAATATCACCATGCTTCAAGTGGCTATTTTCCAAGCTGCATGTTCCACAAAAATCACACAGGTGGCGCTGTCCTTCACCATTGAACAAATAAAACTTTTGTTTATTAAAGAAAAGAAGGTGATGATCAATGAGTAAAACACGTGCACGCACACATAGCCGTACAGAAATCTCAACCAAATGAAGGCGCAATTACACTTGGTCGCTAGCCCTTATTCGGATGCCCGAAAGACTACTCGAATTCGGGCGCCCCATGCATTAATAACACTGGTCATTGCACTGGAAGATGAAGCTGGACTAGATTGTCTGAAGACGGGCGTTTTCGCACCTGTTCATTTTTCAATCGACTGTCCCGGGAGTTTGTCTAAATTCCATAGGAAATCGAATTCGGGAAAACGAACAATGCGCTATGACAGTCGCGAGTGCGCTTGCACTCGCTGTACGTGAAGTGTGTCTATGTGTGCGTGCAATTTCGCTAGTTCTGTGGAGTCGACTTTCTGTACCTCTCTGTTTTGTGATTGAGGGCATCTACCTGCGGCTATAAGTATATATTTGTATAAAACTGCGGGATGTTAATCAAGGAAGTTGTATATATTTGAGTTTTCCGCTGAATTTAGGCCAAATTTGGTGAAATTTTCTTAATTAGCGTTGTGTAGCTGTTTGTGAATAATGAAGGGGTTAACCCTTTATGGTCCATATATTGGACACCATACATTTTGACTTTTCGCGGCTAAACTAAACGTTAGACAAATGCAGCAGTTAAGCTCTTGGAAAAAAGAGCGTGTCAAATGCAAAGCACCATGTTATGTACAGTTTCACACATGAGAAAGGGCAGTGTCCAAAATATGGACACCGTATTTTTTTTTAAGTAGTAACAAAAAAAATGTTACATCAAAAATATTCAATAAATATTAGTATTAATATCCTAGTGTTTTATTTTTAACATTCAATCCAGGATCTTCTGTCCTATGACATGTTGATGTTTGAGTTAGTGATGTTTCAGTTAATGTCTTGTATTTGATGACAGTTTGGAATTAAAATATTTTTTGTTTTAAGTTGAATGTCTTATAAAACACTTCATTTTCTTATTTACGAATTTACGATTTTACGAATTTAGTTTACGAATTTACAAGTTTAGCATTTTGTAATCAAGACAAACAAGATTGTTAGTAAAACTTAAGAATATGTTAGTAAGCACAGACAATAAACAAAAACACACGAAATAACTGTTGGACACCGTTGCGACATCCCATGAGAGACAGCACAACAGTGACCCACCTATACACAGTCCAGGCAACTCACAACCATGCATAAGAAAGACACTGTTGGAGCCACCTCACACCCTGTGCACCAGGAAAGCGAAGGTGCGCTTTCTTGGGGTGCGCAGGTGGTGCGCAGATGCGCTTTCCTGGTGCGCAACTTACGCATTGTTGCGTAAAAGTAATCTACATACGCATCTGCGAACATCCCTGACGCACTACAGAAACGGGGCAGCCCCACCAGTATAACAAAAACAAAGTAAAATAACATAACATCGCGCCTGTATTCTTAGAAAAACTAGGCAGAGGTGCTCAGTGTCTGGATTTATGTCCGGTTGATGGCATTAGGCTTGCCCCCTTTTACCTGAGACTTAAACATATCTTGCGAAATGTGGGTCTACTAGAGACACCTCTTCCTAGAAACAAATTAAAGTATGGTTCTCGCCCTTGATGTAATTATGTCATTATAACGGAAGCGTGTATTTACAGGCCTAAATAACGTCTCTGTGCGGGTGCAAAGGCCTTCCCTTTTCCTACCGAAGTATTCTTAATCACCATAAAACTCACGCTCTTCTCATCTTACCCCGTTGCACCCCATTAACGTCATAAAATTATGCAAATTCAGAACAACAACCACATTTTCATCAAACATTCGCTTCCACAAGGTAACGGAACACTATTTGCTTTAGGGGCTAACCATAAAGGCCCGACAATGTTGGTTCACGGACCGTTAGGCTTGTCCCATACGTTACGGCTAACAACTCCCTGTAAACAGGTTTATGGCCCAACAATTAATGCTGAAATTAACTTAAGTTTAGTTTCAGGTAAATATTTACTTGTGCTGTTCCCTAACTGTGTTATGTGCGTGGCTGCGTTTTGTGCTGTATATCTTCTATAAACTAATAATAAAGCTGAAGAGTTTGTTTGTTTGAACGCGCTAATCTCTGGACCTAGCAGTCAGCTTTGAAAAATTATTTATGTATTTCTTTGCCGAATGTTTGAGGAAGGGCTATTTAACATTACGCTAGGCCATTTAGGAGCCGACCAAAAAAAAAAATCATAACAAACGATAAGCAAAAGCGAAGTAATAGAAGGCGATGTTATGCTACGGGGTGGGGGTCAGGGGAGAAATTTCACGTACCTACATAACCTCATTTCAAAAGCGATACTTTACAATAAGCGACCATATTTTGCAACGGTCATATCCGTCATCGTTTGATTCGTCGCTTTGGTCAACTTCTCTATAGTTTTGTTTTTATGGTATCGGCCCCGACTTGTGAGTTGTAGGTCGTGAGTTTGAACCCAGGTGCGGCACTTTACTTTGTGTTTTTAATTCTATCACCACTGCTCTCTGAAGGAAAACATCGTGAGGAAACTGGCATGTTCAGGAACCAAAAATTCGAAGACATGTGACAGCCACTACTCCGCACAGGGCCCGCGTAGTCGATTATGGCCTACTGCCTCTCACAGAGAGGAGGCCTGTGTCCCAGCAGTGGGAACAGTTTAGGCTAATTATATTAATAAAGTCTTCTTCAAAGTTGGTCTTACTTATAAAAAAAACATTTTTTTTTATTGCGTTTCAGTCAACTTTAAATATTTTATTTGTTAATCCTCTAAGTTCACTAACTTATTCTTCGTCTAGCGTTAATTAAGATAAGATTACCTGCCTTCAGAGTTAAGTGCCTCAAAGAGTCCTTAAGCCACAATTTATTGCTTAATTGTTTAGTGAAAACGGATAGTGTTATAAATAAAGAAGACATTATTAGAAAACCGAGTCTGAGACCGCGATCTACAAACGTTACTTAGCTCATGCTTTTATTTATCGTGCGTTTGCAATTCAGCAGTGCGGTTCTGTACCCATCTCACCGTGAAAACCTAGGTGAAGTGAGCGTGGAGTGAGCTGTCAGTGTCATCCCACTTCATACTAGGGATTGACTAAGCATACGTTTACAATCGTAATCGAGATTTTAATAATATTTTTTATGCTAATTCTATTGATCATTTAATATACTTTCAAAGCTAGTATCTTAGCTCTCAAAACATTACTATTTTGTGGGGTTTTAATCTAGCAAACAAAAAAACTAGTCATTATATAAGGACTAAGCTAGAAAAAAAAAGAAAATTGATATTTTTACTAGGTTTCTGTTTTGGTTTTATTTTAAAACCCCACAAAATAGTAATGTTTTGACAACTAAAATACTATGTAGTTATGAAATTATATAAGTTGATCAATAGTATTAGCATAAAAAATCTCGACGAACATTTACAATCATAATCGAGATTTTTCAATCAATCTTTTCAGTCAATCCCTAGCATCAGTGGGATGACACTGACAGCTCACTCCACGCAAGTTTTCACGGTGAGATTTTTATAGAATCGACATGCAGTTTCCAAACATGTAAACAAATACTTGTGTTTAAAAAAAACCAAAAAGTTTAAATTTATTTAATGTATTTTTCAACAGTTCTAGAGATTTTGTATTCAAATTCATTATTTACACAAGCATAAAGTTGATAATTCTTTAAGTGAGAATAATTTCAATTAAGAAAAAGGAATTGAGTATGAAATAGGCATGTTCTCGTATCTTGCACTTGTAGTTTGACAGTTGTGCAACTTACAGTGACAGGAATAACGCTACGCCAAAGTACGTACGTCAAATTTATAGATATCAGCCTTAGACACGTTCCAATTGTACGCGTTCTTATCTTGCAATAAATTGTAGTTTGACATTAGTGCAACGGGGACAGAAATAACGCCTAACCGAAATATGTGTTTAGTACCTTCCCAGAGTTTGTAGAGAACTTTATTTCATGAGAACACAGCCTGAGACCTCAGGCTTTGTAATGAAATAGTTATAATATCTATCTACCTAAATCAGATGTTCACGAGTTTATAATTGCTTTTATATTCTACAAAGGTTACGATTTTACTTTTAAAACTATCAATCGTTTGAAGGGGCTTCATAAGCACAAAGGAGGCGGTTTAAACCTTTTCCTTTTTAAGGAAGAGGGAAAACATCTTAAGAAAAAATGGACTTGTTCCGTCGGAAAACGCCAATTTACGCAATGAACGAGTTTGGTAATAAATGCTCATCCACTATTCGTACTCATGACAAAAGGCAAACTACTGCAATACTAACACTAACTACCACTAACACACACACACACTAACTACTGCAATTGATACACTTCGACATTATTTATGCTGAATGGTACTAATTCATGCCTTATGTTCGTGAACGGGCACCGTCAGTAGGGACTGGTCATCTCTTCGCTGCCACGGCTTATTTTAATTAAATATAATTTGAATTGTTATTTTTTTTATCTTTTCATTACGGACGCTTTTAACGTTTTGCATCGTTCTCACATGCATAATTTCAACATGATGTAATCATAATGATCGATAGTTTAGTTCTCAAGTCCAATACTAGATGGCGTTACTTGGCTCGTCGCAATAGTTTTAATAACATTGTTAGACAACGGACAAGTGCCGGTAGCGGAAAAATAATGAAACCGAAAAGTGATTTCAATGGGTGGAAGACAGAAAACTAACGGTTGCTCCGTAATTATTTGCATAATTTTTGTAAATTAAAGCCATCATAATTTGGAAATTACTACAGAATAAACATACGTACCTACTGTCGTAGGTGCAATGAAATATTGTGAATTTGTGTGCGAGCAATGGAAGTAACGGGGTGAGGTGGGATAATTGGAGATGTTTGCAAGGCTGACTGTTCTCATTTTGTCCTCAGCTTGCGGAAACGCTCTTATCGTTCAGAACTAAGTATTGTGGATTAAGGTCCAGCTTCGATTGATAAAACTGCATAATATTAATTTTATTATTCATTGCGAAACATTGATCGACATATTCGTTACGGTATACAAGAAGCCAATTATTGGTCTCGGGCCATAGTTCCTGAGTAGATGCTTGTCGTCGGGTTCGATCCCAGCCTGAGAATTTTCTTTTGCAAGATCAAAATATTTTGGCTTTTTTTTTAAAGTGCTTTGTCTTTTTGTATACTTTGTTTTATGTTTGCGTCATTTACTTTTATTTGTTTTCCGTTGTTTAATAATTAAGGTGGTAGTATTTGTTAGTTAGTATTTATTAGTGTTTAGATTGCATAGAAGCTTGAAACAATTCATAAAGTAAATTTGTTGATACTGCCTATGTTTTTCTTTCTTTAATCAGTTTACTTGAAACCCCAGTCATTACAATGAATGATGTAACCAATATTTTGTATTTTAATTTAAAAGAATGTCCGTGGAGTTTCTTGCCCATTCTTAATCATACGTTTGGAATGGGCAACTAGCTTCGTCTTTCTGACTGCCCGAACCCTTGACAGTTTAAAAGTGCCTGTAATTGATTTATTTTAAATAAATGCTTGAGTTTTTGAGTTTTATCGATAAAATTAATCAAAACTCCTTAATATCAAATAACTTCGTCTATTATAAACTTCAGTCTTGATTTAAGAAGTTCAAAAGATTCCATTAACTTAAGTTACAAAACACTGCTTGAAAACTTTTTCTTTAAGCCAAGCTCCCCTTTTAAAACACACCTATCGAGGTGCCGATTCAAAAACAACACGAGACTCCTTGGAATCGGAATGAAGTCATTTCCGTTTCACTATTTCCGTTCCATTTTCAAGTCGCTCCCTAACTTCCTGTCTCACGTAACAACTTTGTTCTCGTCAAAAAAAATGTTAATCTTGATAGAAGGGCTCTTTGAAACCTTTTTGCTTAGAGTTAATTTAATACCATGAATAACGAAGAAAATAATTTAAATAAGTATCTGCAACGATAACGTTTGTTCCCTATCCCATTACTAGGGTTAAGATCAGATATGGAGCCTTTAATATCGCGTAACCCTTTCTATTATACATCATAGCTATTAATACTTAATAGGTACGTAATTGCGTTTCTCCTGGGTTCCACAAAAAGGTTTCCATCAGCTTTCATCTGAAGATTAAAAGGGGACAGTTAATCCTGGCTATAAACCCATCTAATTAAGATGAACGTAATACTATATCTTGGGGGGGAGGGATGCGGTGATCTCGGCTAATGCACCTGCATTAGGAGCAAAGAGAATACTTGAGAACCTACATTAACATTAGTTCCACTTTCAGCGCCAATTCCTTGCTTCGATTACGGCATAATATCGTCAATTTACGTCTCGACGAGTTTTCGAATTGCTACGTTTAGATTCGAGTTTGATGGAAGTGGATACGTGTTTAAGTTTCCGGTTTCATGCGGAGTGGTATCTCGTGTTGACAGATATGCAATAGTGAGAAGTGGCACACACTATAGCGTTGAAGGTTGTAGGATGGCGTCGAATGCTTGGTGTTTTTCTGCAGTTTGTTGGGATATTATGCTATTGTTGTAGTAACTACTCTAGTTTACTCATTTATTATTTAAAAGTTTTTTTTTATTAGAATAATAATAATAAAATTTATTCAAAAATATAAGGACTAACGTTAAATACAGTTTTTCTTATATCTATGTCAACTTCACCTATGTTTTGTACCTGAACTAGGTAATCCTGTGTTTCAGGCGATTGGAGGTAACAATAATTGATGTAATAATCACATAATTATCATATTTATCTTATTGGTAGACATGTAAAAGGTGTATAAAATTATATATTACGAACAATATTTACTTTAGCACAAGTAATAACTTCTCTGTATCTTCATAGTACATAGTTTGAAGAATCTGCATAAGGATTTTCTTGCAGTTACTCTGATTCAAGGAGTAGATGTTTCCTTTATCATTTAGCCTATTATAGAGTAGCGGTCCGAGGTACATATAAAATTTGCCTGTGAAAGCATGCTTTGTGCTTTTTTGAAGGAGAATAAAGCAAGCAAAGGACAAAATTGTTTAATTTTTATTGCTTGAATAAGAGGCTTTTGGCTATGTCATTTTATTGTATATATGTTTTTTTTTGTAATGTGCGTTTGGTTTGTGCAGAGTAAAATAAAAAATTCTTTCACGTTGACCAATATTTTAAGAGCAGTGATAACAAGAACAGTGGTGGCCCAGTGGTAACGGCCCGAGTTACGAGGTGTAGGTCCTGGGTTCGAACCCAGCTAGGCGCTTTATGTTGTGTAAATAATTTCATCACCTCTGCTTTCAAAACGGTGAAGGAAAACATCGTGAGGAAACCGGCGTGTCTCAGAGTCAAAAATTCGAAGACATGTGACATCTACCAACCCGCACTGGGCCCGCGTGGTGGATTACGGTCAACTCCTTCTCACAGAAAGGGGACTTATCTCCCAGCAGTGGGGACAGTCAATCAACTCAGCCTACCGCAGTCCACTGCTGGACATATGCCTCTCCCAGAAGGCGGCATAACATCCTGTCCTCCGCCTTCCGCATCCAGTCTACCCCAGCTACCTTCTTCGTCCGTCCATCTAGATGGGGGGCGTCCCACACTACGCTTGCCGATACGCGGTCTCCACTCCAGGACATGTGCGTCAGGATTGCTCCGCCAAGTTATCAAATCAGAAAATGGTTTCAGCCAAAAATTTGTCGATATTTGTCAAAATCGAAAGAAACAAACCCCGTATTTGTCAAAGCAGAAATAAAGAAGTTATAAGCTTTTTAAGTTGGCCGCGCAATCCTGACGTCAAGGACTGCGCGGCCACGGAGATCTCAGCAACTACTTGGGATAGAGAAATAATTCCTTTTGTCAACTCAAGTCTGTATTTGTCAAGATTTGTCGAAAAATGAATCAAAGCTCTATATCAATATTATAATTAAATATTCGCCTTGAAAGTCATGGCCGCGCAGTCCTTGATTTGCTATTTTGTTTTTAGTATTTTTTTTTATTAAAATTGAAGACTTCATATAGTATAGGAGTTAAAAGGAGAAAGGTCTTAATTTGTCGAAACTGACAAAAGCTTTAAAATACGACTAAAGTGTAATTAAACAGACGAAATCAATTTAAAACACAAAACTCGTGGCCGCGCAGTCCTGACGTTACTTTAAACCATGATATCTCAATAACTATAGTAGCTAGGATTTTGCTGTAGACGTCCATATAATCCTTATATTAACCCCATTAAAATGACATATCCTTTTACCCTCAACACTGTTTGGGACGCGAGTAATCTCAAGAATTATGTTACCCCATACAATGTTCTAGTAGAGTGACCATAATTTCAAGACCATAAGTTCAAGACAATACAGTCTAAGCGCATTTCTGTTCTGGTTTCTATTGTTAACTGATAAAAAACTTTTTTAATATTTAGATATTCTTATACATTATAAACAAAATGTACAGAATTATATTAATAGAATCTTGCAAGTTACTGCTCGTGGAAATGTTAATTATATCTAAAATAACGTTATAAATAGATATACACTATTTTAACAATTACTTACAGTAGAAGCACTAAAAAAAAATATCATTTAAGACGTGCTCAAGAATAAATGCAGCGTTACATTCACAATTATAATGATATATTTTAAAATATATCGAAGCAATTCTTATTCTTAATCTGTTTGATTCTTCACTGTTAATATAACGCTGTTATATCGTTATTTCTGTGATTATTGTCAAATAAATTGAGTATACATAAATACTCTTTATTCCCAGGGTCAGTAAAAAAAAACACTGAATCAAATGCACGAGTAAATTTAATATTTTTTACAGATAAATCAGTAAAATTACTATTTTAACATTATTCTAAGTTGGTCTCTTCGGCCGCACTACAGGAGCATCGACGCGAGTTTGCCTATTGCGCTCTCTTTCTAATATTGCTTTTCATTCGCACAACTGCTGGTCAGCGGACCACCGCGCTCGCGTCGAATCGTCACGATACCAGTATTATATCTCAACGGACTGTTACTGCTGTACGTTGTGGATCCGACAGTGATATTCCGATAAAAAGGACATAAGTGTGTATTCAGTGAGAGACTTAGTGTATATTTAAACGTGATATAAATAATTACGTGATATTAATCAATATGGTGAGTTATTTATTTTTGAATTAAATTTGTTAACGATATTTATTTTGTGTTATCTACCACCATACCATGTTAAAACTTTTACCAGTTTTGCTGTAGTCAGTACTTTTACATAGGTACCTAGTTAAAAAGTAGATCGGAATAAAGTCCTAACAAATTAGGCCTTAATGAACAAGGATGGAATTTATTGTGTTTTATATAATTAATAATAATAAATAAAGCCTGGGTAAGGTAAACCTTTCCCAGGCTCTCTATTTAAAAACTAAATAGAGCGTTTAAGGTTTTGCCTAAACCAGACGCAACTTTTAACTCCTGGTAATCTCAAATTATTAAAAAGCAGTTATAAATAAATAGATATTTAAAAATATACTTTTTAATTTAATTTTCAGATAAAAGCGGGTCGCAAAGGAAAAGTCAATAGTGAAAAATTAAAAAAAATATTTCTTAAGTACGGAGATGTATGCAGAAATCGCAGTATTAAATATAATGATCCAGTATTTAAAACAATATCTAATGAGTTAGATAATACGATAGCTCCTTATGCAATCTACAAAGCATTGAAAAGGCACTACGACGAGTATATTCAAAATGATGAAGATGATAACCTTTATTCACCCCGAGTTCAGAGTAGTTCATCTTCTTCACCGTCGCGTCATAGTGTGGCTTCATTATCGCTGACATATCAAGACAAGGTGAAAACATTTAGTTTTACAATGGACGAGCATGAATGGAAAAAAATTCAACCCGTGATGGTACATTATGCTAGAAGAGATATAAGGACCTCATCGACACACCAAAAATACAGGAGTCTGCCAAAGTTTAAGTGGGCGACTTTTTTGAGAGAAAAGCTCTGGGAGTTATCTAAGCTACCATGTACTTGGAACTTTAAAAATAAGAAAGTTGACGGTGAAAATAACATTTCGTTATTTGGAAAGTGCTCACAATGTCAAAGAGAAACAATAATAAAAACCGAAGCAATTTCTGAAAAAACTGTAAGATTTACATGCGATATACTTACTTGTAAGGAAGAGAATGTACCACACAATCCTAAAAAAAAATCAAAATTAACTCCATACAAAAGAGGTAAATTAGCAAAAATTCTACAGTATAAGCCTGCCGTAGTCGTACAAAAAGAACTTGCGGCCAAATTAATTAAAGACCCAAATCAAGTTTGCCCACCAGTGCTGCCAAGTTTAGCAGCTCTCCGCCAGATCAAGTATGAGAAACGACAAAGCAAGAGACTTCATGCTCACCCAATTTTAAGTATACTCATATGATGACTCAAGAGGTACAGAACTTTATCCGTGAAGTGACATTGATACCGTGTTTTCATTTATATTATTGGTCTGATCAGCAAATAGAGTACTATACTAACTATTGTAATAGTTTTTCTAAAGTGACCATTACTGTAGATGCAACTGGATCTTTTTTTCAGGCTATAAAGCTTCCCGATGGAACTACACTAACAAAACGACTATTTGTATATATTGGCATGATTGCTTCGGATTCAATTAAATCTACTCCAATTTTTCAAATGGTTACCGATTCTCACAATAAAGATTCAATTGCAGCGTGGTTAAAAAAATGGTTAATTCAAGTAAGGAGCCCGCCACATGAAATTATTACCGATGACTCATCAGCATTAATTGCAGCTAATGTTTCAGCATTTACTACGTTTAGCAGTATAAAAGATTATGTTAAACGATCTGTTTTAGTCTTAAGTGGCCGCAATTATGCATTACCTGAAGTATTTATTAGGCTAGATACAAGTCATTTTATCAAAACAATTTATAATTTACGTTGCTTTGAAAATAGGGATATAAATGTTAAAATGTTATACGTTCGTTGCATTTTGTATATGAAAGAATGTGAATCGTTTCAGCAAATTAAAACTCTCATTACTGATGTTGTAAGACTATGTCTAACCGAATACGATAACCCAGAAAACCCTGTTTCTGTTTATATTCAGAAAATAAGTTGCACCTTAGGTAATACTACATATACGGAACCTAATGAAGACACCGATGAGAAGGAAAATATTCACGAAAACATAATCCTCGACGATGATGACGGTTTGCTCTCATGGTTTGATGAAATTGTTGAGAGGGAAAAAAGCCTAGATAAAACAAAAAGTTCGTCAGAATCACAAAACTCTTTCTACATGCCTCATTTAATAACAACGCTCAAACGGTTACTCCTAAAGTTACCCCTCTGGAGTAATATTATGTGCCCATTATATAAATCACAAAACAAAGTACCAACATCTTCAGCTATAGAGAGCTATTTTAAAACTATGAAAAATTTGTTATTCACAACAAGGTCGAAGAAATATAACATTGATGAATATTTAAATATGCATTATGATTATTTATTAGGTGAAATAAAAATTGCTTTAAATTGTTTAAATAATTTCGCCGACATTGTAGACAAAAAGGAGAAAAACATTAAAAGAAAACGAGGTAAGACTAGGAAGCGAAAAATGTTACCATTTGAAAACAAATGCTGCAAAAAAGAAAAACCTAGTGTAACCAAAACGTTTTTAAATGATTCGGTATTCTCAGTAATTCCTACGTATGTTGAAAACTGGAGAGGCGAAGGTGTTCCTAAAGATGATTCTGCAAATAAACCTGTAAATATAATGTTTTTAAAAAATAGTAATTTTACTGTACAAGATATATCTGAAAAAAATATTAAATTAACAAACACTTGTGCATTTGATTCCGTATTTTTTTTATTGGCCCACGGATTTAAAGAGTATTCATGCATACGCGATTTATTTGACAATAATTGCAGAAATAGGGATATAACAGCGTTTTTACAAATCCTCTGTAACTCTGATAATAACAGTGAAGAAGCAAACAAATTAAGAATAAGAATTGCTTCGATACATTTCAAAAACAATCATTATGATTGTGAATGTAACGCTGCATTTATTTATGAGCACGTCTTAAATGATATTATTTTTAGTGCTTCTTCTGTAAGTAACTGTTCAAATAGTGCATGCATAAATTCTACCCCATCAAGAAGAAAACATGTGTTTATACCGTTAAATTTAGATATAATTAATATTTTCACCATCAGTAACTTGGAAGATTCTATTATTATTCATGATTGGGAAAACAAGCAATGCAGAAAATGCAATGAAGTAGTTCTATTTCATTATACCTTGTCAAAAATTGTTACATTCGATTTAAATGGCACGCAAATGGTGTTTTTACATGAGGTACCTAAAAGTATAATAATTAAACAAAACATTTATAAATTATTAGGTGCCGTAGAATATGTTCCTCCAATACTTGGAACAATAGGGCATTATAAGTGTCATATTATAAGAAATAGCGGAATGCTTTGTTACGACGATAACAAGAGTAAATTAGAAGAGAGTACAAACGATTCTGTATATATCCATTTTTTAACTTATGTTTTAGTAGAGGTGTAAGAGCCGATGAAAAACATTTAAAGTTGAAGAATAATGATTTTGTTGATTTTTGAAATCTTTATATTTGTGCAATGAATAAAAATATTCAAATATTAAACAAGTTTTTTATTTCGTCTTATTTAGTATTTTATTTAAGTTTTTGACTAACAGAACAGAATGCCCTTGAACTGTGCTGTCATAGCCAGTTTGACAAAGATTAAAAACAAATCGAAATTATGGTCACTCTACTAGAACATTGTATGGGGTAACATAATTCTTGAGATTACTCGCGTCCCAAACAGTGTTGAGGGTAAAAGGATATGTCATTTTAATGGGGTTAATATAAGGATTATATGGACGTCTACAGCAAAATCCTAGCTACTATAGTTATTGAGATATCATGGTTTAAAGTAACGTCAGGACTGCGCGGCCACGAGTTTTGTGTTTTAAATTGATTTCGTCTGTTTAATTACACTTTAGTCGTATTTTAAAGCTTTTGTCAGTTTCGACAAATTAAGACCTTTCTCCTTTTAACTCCTATACTATATGAAGTCTTCAATTTTAATAAAAAAAATACTAAAAACAAAATAGCAAATCAAGGACTGCGCGGCCATGACTTTCAAGGCGAATATTTAATTATAATATTGATATAGAGCTTTGATTCATTTTTCGACAAATCTTGACAAATACAGACTTGAGTTGACAAAAGGAATTATTTCTCTATCCCAAGTAGTTGCTGAGATCTCCGTGGCCGCGCAGTCCTTGACGTCAGGATTGCGCGGCCAACTTAAAACGCTTATAACTTCTTTATTTCTGCTTTGACAAATACGGGGTTTGTTTCTTTCGATTTTGACAAATATCGACAAATTTTTGGCTGAAACCATTTTCTGATTTGATAACTTGGCGGAGCAATCCTGACGCACATCTCCAGGACTCGTCTGCTCCAACGGCCGTCGGCCCTTCGACAGACATGGCCAGCCCACTGCCACTTCAGTTTGCTTACTCTGCAAGCTATGTCAGTTACTCCGGTTCTTTTCCGGATAATTTTATTCCTGTTTTTATCCTTGAATCAGTTACTCCGGTTCTTTTCCGGATAATTTTATTCCTGTTTTTATCCTTCAAAGAAACTCCGAGCATAGCTCGCTCCATAGCGCGCTGAGCGACCTTGAATTTGTAGACCAGCCCGACCGTCAGTGTCCACGTTTCAGCACCGTATGTCATGTGGGGACATTATAGACTGATTATTACCAATATGTTTCTCCTTTCAATGAATCAATACGAAGGCAAAGTTTGAAAAAAATTGAGCGCCGCGCCGTCGTGAAATACCAAATCGACGCCCAGATATCGGTTTCAACTTTTTGAAATACGTGCAGTATCGACACGAAACGCCACAACATTCTGCTCCGACGAAACAAAACTAAACGGAATAATTCCGCACTTTTCCTACCAGTTATTTTGAAATCGTCGCCGTTTTTACGCCTCCAGGATTTTTAATTAAAGTTGTCGGTGCGATACGGGCCCCTAGACCGTTTTAAAAATTCATTAAAATCCTTTAGCGTAAAAATTTTGAACACAACTAATTTATTTTACGCTTTACAGCGGAAAGTGAAGCGATTTACGCTTTAACGCGACGTGTTTTGATGGGAAAGTTACTCGTTTTAATAGTGGGGTGATGTAAGTTGGTGTGTTGTATTGTAATTTATATCTTTACATTTAGGTATAAATTACACGGACTAATGTTTTTTACTAGAAGTCTGTAAAACAAATCAATAAATGAGTTGAATGTCAGATCAAATTATTTAACTGTGAGTTTAACTTCTCGAAAACCCATTCAGTCCTTAAACAATTTTTACCAGAAAATAATAAATATTAAGATTTATGTGATTCGGCTCAACGGGATAAAGTAGGCTTTGATAGAAGAATATTGTATAGGCATATGAAATTGAGTTTCCTCTATTCTGGATAAAACGCCTGAAAGTGTTGAAATACCAATAAATTTCTTTTATTCGTACACTTTCGCATCATTGCACAGTTAGATATAATATAATGTAATATAAATTTGTTTCAATTATTGTTTACAGTTTAGTTTAGGCTATAATTTCTTGTTACAAATGAATTAGACAAATACAAACATTGAAATTAACTCTACCACAGAAACAGCACACCCCTAATTGGAAAGACAAACTAATTACCCAAAACAAGCTAGACAACTAAATCCCTATAACGCTCCGAACACAATTTTCTCCGTCTTCCGACACCTGACTAGCAACGCATTTAATTTACCCGGCTTCCATAAATCGATAGGTACCTAGCTAGCCTCGTAAACGGACGCTGATACACAATACAGTGAGAACCTACACGTTCACCATTTCGAGAAAGTGCGAGTGCTTAAGTAATTTTTTTTTAGACAATTAATTGGTACTTCATTATTGTACAGACGCCAGCATATCAAGCTACCCGAAACTGTCAAATTTTCTTAATCAAGTTTGAATCTCATGCTTTCGCAATAAAGTTGAAAGTCTATTAAAGAAATTTGACAGATTCTAGTAGCTTGATGTGCTGGCGTCTGAACACTAGTAGCTACGATAGTTTTGCTAGTCTTGATTTATTATAAAAGTAATTAAAGGCTAATTTTATGGATAAATAGTTGCGCACCGTGGTTTCACCTGCATAAGCATCAAGACTTATGCGGGTGCAACCCCGCGCATTGGAATATAGAGATGAAAAGTATCCTATGTCCTAATCCGGGTCATGCTTTATCCATCTTCCAATTTTCATCTAAATCCGTTGAGCCGTTTTTAGCATGAAAGCGTAACAAACAAACATACAAAAAATTTGTTAACTAAATTTATTGATTACCTAGGTAAATAAAACGTGATTATTATGCAAAACATTTCAGGTATATATTGTACCTAATCGTTCTGTAATATTCAAAAAATCATGTGACATTAAATAAAAACATGAGGACTATTGGAACTAGACGGCGCTTTTAAAAATGAGAAATACACGATAGTTCAAAATATTGCTGGTAGGAAACAGGTATCGTGTCATTTTAAGCTTAAAACAATATCAATTCTGCATAATAAATACTATTTAATTTTAATCTTTTTATTAAGGATTACATGGGACTGAAGAGCGTTCATCTGAAGAGCGTTCGTTTTTGTGGGTTGAGACAGTTTTGCTAATAGGCGTCCCGTCTCGCTGAAGACTCAATGTGTTTTCAATAGCTATTCGGTGGATCGGTGGATAAAGGTCATGATACACTATACCGCCACCGCAATGGCACAGCTCCAACCCAGCTATTAACTTGTCATTCCAATTGGAGCATTAAATCGTGTGTCGTATAATATATTTCATAATGTCAATATTAAAATATATATATTATATACTTTTTATATTTAAAGTTAATTAATCACAACTTATTTTGGGTTTTTATCTTAGTAAAATTTAAAATAGTTTATAAGTTAATTGTACCAATGAGTGTAAAACTATGGACTAGATTTATGTCTGTAATAAAATAAATGAATGAATATTAAAAAGCCAACGGCGGGCAGTCAGCGCTCTTGCCGCTACCTCGCAGCCCGCGCGCTACAAGCGAGCGGACCGCGTGCTTCCAGCGCGCCGACTCCGTGTCGCCAGCGTACCAACGTCAAACACACAAATGCCATATAACAACTGTGTTAGCGGTGACAGCAAACTTGCACCTCGCGGCCAGCGCGCGCTCTGCGAGCTTGCACCTCGCGGACGTCGAGAGCGCTGGCGGCTAGCCGGAGCCTGAATTCGAGGCGACGCCGTGCTGCAGCTGTGCAGTTGCGCTGCCGGTATAATGTGCCATGACCTTTACCCGGGCTACTATCGTATAATCAGAATATTTATTTAGCTAAAACCGGGTAACTCATTAACATTTAGACACGGAACGGGTCGAATATTAAACGGGCGTCGGATTATAGGGGAATATCAGCGAGGTGCGAATTGAATTAGATGTACGGAATTTGTATTTGTTGTTGTGTGTTGTACACAAATAGAGGTTTGTGTGTTTTCACACCCTCACGCGCATTACACACCCTCACTCCTTATTACACTACACACACATTACACACCCTCACACCACGCACACATTCTCCACTCATCATTGTGGTAACGTACTTATTCTAAATAGTTTGTTTTTCCTGTAAATTTAATTTCATTTCATTACTTTCATTTTACAATCGTTCCATTTCATCAATATTACAGATATTGTGCTTAAAACAATGGATCGTGGTTTTAATAAATAAGTGTGGAAGACGCTGACGACTGTGACACAGTTTATACTAGTATAGTCGTCAACGTAATCTCTTATAAATATATAATCATTGCCATAATTTTGTACATAGATTAAGAGAAATTTGTAATTTTAGGAGCGATAATAAACTATTATTATTATTATTATGTGTACTGTGTTTCATTCGTTTTATTGCTCGAAATTGTTGGTTAGGTACTGGCGGTTATTTGGTAAAAGTAAATTAAATGAGAGAATGATTTGTTAATTTTTACTAACATGTAAGAATTGGGAGATATGGATGGTAACTGTGTACACCAACCAAGGAGCGTATTTTTAGGTAAAATCTACACTTTAGATTATATATTATTATTACAGTTTAGATTACACCTTATTAACTTATTATTATTTTGCCCAGCAGTGGGACACAATATAGTCTAGCATTAGCCTATATTGTGTCCCAAAGCAAAGGCCTCCCCTTCTTCCTTCCAAACTCCTATCTTGTACGATCTCTGGCCATGTTAGCCATGCAAACCTTTGAGATCGACCAGAATTTATTTCGATAGGTGGTATTAGGTACAATCAGATGTATGAACGTAAAGGAATCAAAAGGAGTGTGGTCGTTGTGGTGGTTCTGATCGGACCATGCCCCACTTGCTGGAGTGTCCTAAGTGCCCGTTCATCTGCACCTCGGATGACCTAAAGAAAGCCACCTACTGAGCTCAAGCTGTAGCGGTATCTACAAACGTCACTTGCGAACTACGCGTCATACTGACGTCACGCAAAATCCACGCAAGCAGAGTTTACCGCGTAACTGGCATATACAACGTCCCGACATCAATTGTTGGGCAGTTGCCCACCAAACACGACACCCGTCTGGTCTGGGGATCCTATCTTTTCTATGGAGGGTGAGTGAACTTTACGCCCTCTTTCTCATACCTCTGAAAAACTATATAACAACAAACAACGAGGAAGAGTACTTACTACATGGAGAGAAAAATCTTAGAAAAATTACTGTGCTGTCTCATAATCTGAGTGCACAATAAAAATTCTTAAGCTGTACAGTAAAATTTATTGGCCAAATAGTGAATTTTTCCCAATCTCACTCAGAAAATTTCCTGTAGATGTCACTTGCACTCACTTTACAGTGACGAGCACAGTAATTTTTCTAAGAATTTTCTCTCCGTGTAGTGACACGAAAAGAACAAGAAGAAGCCGTTGCCTTTATATAGTTCGTGCTAAACTCCATGGGAAGGAGGCGTGAGTTTATGTATGTAGGTAACAGTCTCCTTTACTCAGTACTATAGAATCTGGAGCTGCGTTTGAGAAGCAAACTGCATTTGTAGATAGTATTAAGGAGTACCATGAGTGCTAAACGCTGTTCCAGTCGTTGTTTCAAGTAAATGCTTGAAGAAACATTTCGTGCGTCTGAGAGCAGCATCTTCATCCATAATCTGGCAAGCGTTTGCCATCTTATTTAGGAGGACACTGCTTGCCGAATATAGAAACGAAGAACAGAAAAGTTTTTAAAATATTTTGGATGAAACGCAAACATCATGGAAATGTTTGTCTTTTAGCCTAACTTATTAATTTTAATTTTGTGTTTAGACATGCTTATTACTAGTTAGGAATTTGAGAAATTCATGATAAACAAGTATTATAAGGAAGCAAAGTTTGTAAGTTTGTATATAAGAGATAATATCTGAAAGTACTGATCCAATTTCTAAAATTCTTTCACTGACAAGAAGCTACACTATTGTCAAGTGCCATAGGGTATGTTTTATAGAAAATAGTTTACTACAACGCGGGCGAAGTCGCGGGCTGTAGCTAGTAATAAATAAACCCAAACAAGAGGTATATAATCTACGTGTTACTTATTATTATACGAACCAGTATTGCTACAACAAACCGATTGGATACCCGACCGTCGTAACTATATAATACCATGTAACACAATTCGGATCACAATGACACACCATTAGTACAAATCGGTTCGGTCGTTTAGACTGTGCGGATAAAATACATACGCAATATTATGCGTGTGTGCGTATGGCATACTTACGCCATTTTGTGCTCTCTTTTCAATGTAGTGGAGAATAGAATAGAATAAAAATACACTTTATTAAGTACACCATAAAGATATTGGTAAATGTAGATATTTTTTTTATATGGGGACACAATGGGCGGTCTTATCAGTAAGCAATATTTTAAAGACCTTTGGATGGATTAAGAGAAGAGAGGAGAGGGGCACAGCTAGTAAAATTAAGTCAATGCGTGTACTCGTAAAATTCCTTTAAATTCATGTCTCCACTCCGCTTCACACTGCTACGCTCCGTTTCTATGAACGCGGCTGCTAGCAGAGCGGAGATTAGTTTTGTTCATTTTAAGACCTAAAATGTGTACAGAGCTGTGTTTGAAAACGTTTTTACTCATGCACTGCGCATAAAGTTTGGGTTTCCTAAGAAAGCGGTGCCAATACACTTGTCATGAAAATGACAACACTGCCCAATAACACCGTAAAGATACCGTGCAATATGACCATGATTGTCATATCGCAACACTCGCTTTTTTACGTCCGCTGTAATCTGGTGACTGCGGTGGCAGCACCGCAGTTTCTTAGGAAACCGACAGGCTTTAGCGCCTCGCCCCTATTCAGTGCATTTCTAGATGAACTATTCAATCGCACTGTTCCCTCTCTCTTCTCCGCTTACTCACTCCGCCTAAATGGAATGGTAGCCATAGGGGGGCGCCCACGAGCAACTAAGTTTCCCAGCAACTTTTTGTGTCTGTCGCTGTCTACTCGCCGCGATTTGGATGATGCGTACACGGGAGCGACAACAACGTTACTCTTTTGTTAAATTTTCGGTTGAGCGGCATCTGGCTAGACGGCCAATTTTTTGTCGCCGAGCGCGCACAGCATTGCAACCAATAGACGGGCGACAGTTGCGTCCTAACCCGCGGACAAACATGTCTCCCAGCTGTCGCGTGCGCCACATGCGCGCCAAGTGCACGCATACAAACCCGTAGACTTTATGTGACAGACCAATTAGTTGCGGAGACAAAAGTTGCTCGTGGGTGCCCTTCCTTACGTGTACGTAAAAAACACATACGCACTCTTACGGGTGTGTGCGTATTATAATATCGTGTAATATCCTCCCGCTACGCTGTGCATGTGTGCGTACCAATATCCTGATTTCATTTTGCGAAGTAGGATGTATCTTATTGACTTTTTAATGAGGAGTAGGTTATTTTTATAATCTCATCGGTTTCCATTTTGTTATTTTTTTTTTCTTTTGTCATATTGGAAATTTTCTACACGTTTCACACATTAAAGATGGGATGGCTTCACGTATAGTACCGATACGAGTTGATGACAATAATTTTGTTTTTGTACAGAAATAAATGATTTAAAAGAACAAAAACAAAAAAGGTGCTGTGTACTAAACCTTCCTTAATCAAACCTTGAGAACCAAGGCCAATCAGCCAGGAAAATTCTACTAATAAACGTGAAAATGACTTATACTAAGCCTTCCTTATATAATAATAGCCTCCCGACCGAATTCAGTCACGGTGGCCAATCTCAACAGCGATTAGCCAGGTACGCAAGCACAGATGCACTCTCTGTTCCTTTACTCATCATAGTCCAATAGTACGGCAATCCGACACGACCGGGGAGAGATCAGGCGAGAACCAATGGCTTTACGTGCTTTGCGAGGCATGGGGATATTAAACCGCCAACTTCCAAATTCCGGACTGTTACTTAGAAATTCCTAATGGAAAACCAAATAAAACTTTGTCCGACCCGGGAATCGAACCCAGGACCCCACGCTCAGAAGTCGCGCTTGCAACCTCGTGGTTCCAGGGGGGCAGTCAAACATTCCTTTAACACACCTTGAGCAGCCAAGCAGCCAAGCCTACAGGAAGATTTTTTTTTATCCATTTTATACATGTCTTTAATTAACAGTACCTAGGTATTTAAATAATAACAAAAAAAAATACCTATTCACATATTTAATTTGCACAGTTTTTAGAACTAAGCGAGTCGGCACTAATTTTCGCCTCTAACCAACCTGGATCACACACGTTGATTTTAACCCACCCTTTAATTCGGATCAGGCAAAACTGCTATCCGTTTAGTATGCAAAATCAACACAGCTACTGTCCACATAATAGAATCCCGTTTTAGGTTATTTAACTTTGATTTGCAGAAATGGTTATTGTTATTTTAAATTAAGCTTTTATACGGCCAACAACAAATATTTTTTTTTGTACTATGTACAGTCAGACAAATTAATTAAATCACAACTGTGTGCCAATTGACGTAGTGTGTTTATTTGGTAAACAATTATTTCAAATAATTGAAAAGCAAAAATTTTTTTTTCTATCCGAGTAAAAAAACACTGTTTTCAGACATAATAGACGGCACGTAAGGTGTTGTAATTCGCTTAAGAGAAATGCGCTAAGTTAGATCGTGAATCATAAATTTCCTTACGTTTTTTATTAATTTTTTCCTTTATTTCAGGCAACTAGTGCCCATAGAAATGGGCACGGGGCTATCACACCGCCGACTTCCAAACTCCGGGCTGTTATTAAGAAATTCCTAATGGAAAAACTCAATGACGCTTTGCCCGACCCGAGAATCGAACCCAGGACGCTTGCGACCACGAGACCAACGGGGCATTTAAATAGAGAGATTATTGCAGATGTACAGGTAGCGGTGACCACTAACCATCATGTGGAACAGCTTGTAAGATACGCCATGACTTAAAAAAAAAACCCGGACTTCGTATATAACCTCGCCCTTTAGATAGATAATAATATCTTTGTACCGAGACAAACAAACATATCCCATGCATATTTAGGTCATATACTGACTGAGAAACTTAAAAATGACGAAGGCATTGAATGACAAAGACGTTCGCTCGCTGCCAAGAGTAATATGCTGGCACGACGATTTGCGAAATGTTCAAGTCAAGTTGCCGACCGTGCCCTGCCTACGTAATGCGGTATATCTAAATGTTAAAGTTTTAATTTTTGAGTTGAGAATTATTACATTTGAGAAATTCGGAGACTCAGGATATTGTATTTGATAACATTGTTATGTTTAAAATTACAGCTTTAAATATAATACCCACCTTTTTGTCTTTGATTTGGTTTGGCGCAAAAATTTAAATCGTTAGATTCACCGCGTCAAAAGATAGTCGCGCCTGTTTCGTTTTGACACAAAATGACGCAGTGACTTGAATTAATTGTCATACAAACGCTATTTAATAATGTCTGAGGTCATTGATCTTAGTATGGATACTTTTTCGCGCGACTAAGTATTGTGAGGGTAAATCTATCGATTTAAATCTTTGGTTGGGGGTTATTGTGGCCTCAGTGGTTTAATTATAAAGAACCTAAATTTATAGTTTACAGATGATCTATAACCAGAATGGATCAGTGTAAGTTATCATTACAAGATGTTGCTGTTCATGTTCTAGACACTATATACTCTAGCACGGTCGCAGCGTAACACACTAACAATGGCAATGCCTTTCATTTTGACACTTGAATAAAATTAATTAAGCTATTTATGTTGTTGAGCTGATGAATTATTCAAACCTAAGAACGAATGGAATAGGAATTACCTTCGAAATTCTTCGGATTTTTTTAAACTTGTGTTGAAATTGGAATGATTCTCTCCTATCATGATACCAATGTATGTTACGACATTTCTTTGCCAGGAACAAAAGATTATTATTTGGGAGCAGTGGTGGCCCAGTCGTAACGGCTGCGACTTACAAGTTGTACGCCGTAGGTTTGAACCCGCAGACAAGCTTTACTTTGTGTAAATTATTTCATCACCACTGTTCTCAAAACGGTGAAGGAAAACATCGTGAGGAAACCGGCATGTCCGAGATCCAAAAATTCGAAGACATGTGTCATCTACCAATCGATTTGTCCGCGTGGATTACATCCCACTCCCTTTCACCGAGAGGAGGACAGTGTCCCAGCAGTTAATAATAATATAATATTCCACACTTTCACACAATGCCATCTAGTCCCAAACTAAGCAGAGCTTGTGCTATGAGTACTAGACAACTGATAAACATACATATATATTTCTAAATACATACATATTATAGATAAATTACACTCAGACACAGAACAAATGATCGTGCTCATCACACAAACATTTGTCCTGGGTGGGAATCGAACCCACGACCTTGCGCATAGCAGTCAGGGCCACTGACCACTAGACTGTCTAATCCCAGAGTGGGAACATTATATCTAGGTTGATTATTATTTAAAAGAATATGTAAAAAACACATTTACGTGGATGTGAGACATATTTTCCCCCAAATTGTTTTGAATAAACGTATTTCCTTTCTTTTGTTTTTTTTAACAACATCGTGTTCACACTAGCATATCAAAAACACCCAAGAGTATACAAACTCGATCACACCCTCTGAACGGCTGCAGCCGTATAATATAATAGCTTTTCAGCCACTTTCTTACAGCTTGTGTCACCTATACAAAATGTGACATTCAATACACGCCTCTCCTATTGTTAAACGTACCCCTTTTGATACCTCTTTCACTTCAAAAACCCTTATCTTAGAACCTCCACAATAGATATTCAATCTTATTTTCCAAATGAGAAAGTTCAAAATTCTTTGGGAAGAAATTGTTATTGTAAGACTCGTGAAAACGTTTAACAGCACCTATCATGGAAAAAAAAGGCAAGTGTGAACATGCAAACAGTGTATTGGGAATAGTCCTGTTTTTTACCAAAGAAGGGTATTAGATGTTTTGAATCGATACCCTTTTTTATGAAAATGCTTTTACCTACAAATTTGGTTCAGCGTTTTTTGATGGCATCCTATAGATATTTGAATATTGGTAGGTAAGTGTGTTTAATCTTTCTAAATTATCTATACAGATAAATCAAATTGAAGTGTCTGTTTGTAATGTCAAAATAACAGCTTGTTAAAGTCTAACTCAAAGGATTTTTTCAATGAAACCATTTACGGGCACTTTGAACTGTCAAGAAATCGGTCAGTCAGAAAATATGAAGCTAGTTGCACATTCCAAAGCGTAGTACTATGGAAAAGAACGGGCAAGAAACTCGATGGAAAATAACGGGCAAGAAACTCTATCTTTTAAATTATTTTTTTTACAAAAATATTACTCATATCATTAATGTTCAATTTATAATTATATGTGAGAATTGTAAAAAAAAAATAAACATTAAAAGCGTCCATAGTACAGCAAATAGTAACAAAACAACAATATAAAAATAAAATAATTAAAAATAAGCCGAGGCAGCTAAGTGATGACCAGTCCCAACTGACGACGCCGTTCACGAACATGACGCATGGGTCATTCAGCACCATTCAGCTCAACACTTTTTGAAGGGATCTAAAAGATCCAACACACACGCCACCGTCAGCGAGACATTTGAGTAAGCATGACATACTATCAGCCGCCAGGATACATTCAAGTCAATGAAAGACATATTACCCGGTAAATGGTAACTCTAATACATAGAAGTCATATCTGTGCTATGGAATTATTAAAAAAAAAAATATATAAAAAAAAAATATTTAAAAAAAAAATTGAGTTTAAACAATCCAAAGATAGTCTTACAATATTTAGCAGTTCCAGCAGTATTTTCAAGTGTTTATCAATTGGCTGTGGTTGTGAAGCAGGACCAGCATTGAGCTAGGCATTTTTATCAGCGATATAATCCCCTAACATATAATATGCCTGCCTGCATAGTGTGCGCTTTATACAAGACTTGAAGTTTGTCTCATTCAGTTGAAGAATGTGGGGAAGTATTTTATTATAACATTTTAAACAATACCCCATGAAAAATGAGTCTAATTTAACCAGTCTGAAACCTGGTTGAACTAATAGGTCCCTATTTCTAGTAATATGTATAATGATGTCTTTCACCTCTTGTCCTAAAAAGATGTGTTACTAAATGCATAATATGAAAATATCTGGTTAGATTGGAAGCCGACCCCTACATAGTTGGGAAAAAGCTCGGCAGATGATACGGTACTTATAACAAAAAAACAATTTGTAACATTTATGTCTGTCTGTTTGTTACGGCTCATCTCCAAAATGGCTGAACCGATTTTGATCAGATTTGGTATGGAGATACTTTTAACCCTGGGTACGGACATGGGCTATTTTTAATCGACATACTATACAGTCGAAGCCGCAGGAGGAAGCTAGGTAAACAATATTTATTTATTTATTAGTATTTTCAACGATGAGTACACTGTTACTTTATAATTTGTACATTGCAAACTTAAGTCCAAGCGCCTCATCAGTTACAGAAAAGCACGACATGCACTACATTATGCGCAGATAATAACACAATTAATTAAATAAAACCAGTAATAATAAAATAAAATAAAAAATGTTAAAGTTAAATTGATTACAACATAGATTAAACTAGCTGCGCCCCGCAGTTTCACCCGCATATGTCTCGATCCCGTAAGAAAGTCGGGATGAAAAGTATTGTATGTGTTAATCCTGGTTATAAATTGTCTGTGTGTGTGTGAGTGTGAATAAATTAGATTAGATTCAAAATATGATATTTTTTATATAAGATTAGGTAAATATTTGATTTTAGACTAGAGACACCCATTAAATGGCAAACGTGGCTTTTTTAGAGCGGGTACTGATGATATAAATACCATGTTGTGTATTTTCACTGACGACATAGTATAGAATATACAACATTATTTTTAATATACTGCAAACCTGAATATAGTTTGTTCAGAATAACTAACTGAATCGATTCCAATAGTTTTTACACCATCTTATATTTAGTCCCAAAAATATTTTAAAATGGTAAAAAGTTGGACACCGGGATACACTAAGTACATATCCGCAATTTTATGCGCACAACACAGGTCACAGCCGGTCGGCCGGTAGCGCGTGTTAAGTGTTAACCAACTTTTTGTACGGACAATCAAGTAACATAACAAGTTTATAACTTTGTGATTTTTCATGATACAGTTTTGAAATTTTGTACATACATTTTTTACATAAAAATAGACACGTGTTTTGTGTTTGCCATATACTGAAAATAATGTTCTATATTTTTAAGATCAAAGCTATTCCTTTGTATGTATAATATATTTATCTTACATACAAGGAAACTCTTCTTTTGATTCAGTAAACATAATATTACATGAATCTATTTTTAGCGTTAAGTATTAATAATATCGGGTGTCCCCGCAAACATTCGCGAATTATTGGAAATTATCAAAATGCTGTGCCTAGATGCTTTATTTTATTTATTTTTAATGAGTATAACGTAGCCATAACTTTTGTACACAAAATTACACACACCATTTATAAAACCACTAACGACCGAACCCAATAACCCATATTCATTTAAAAACAGATCGCTACCGATGGTAGCCAGTATAATCATAACTGTCAGTATGATATAAACATACAGATCGCTACTTATATATGTAGATTATTGGGACGTTAAAACCAGAGACAGATAGGTTTTTCTACCTCCAGTATGCCAAAACTGCTGATAGATAGGTAATTGGATTCGGCCGTTAGACGTCATCATGTATACTAAGAAACATTTCAACTTTTAATTATACCTATCTTCAAAGTACTTAAACACATAGGTACAAAGGAAAATTAATGAATGTTATTCTGTAGGCATATAATATGAAATAATAATTAAAAGTCTATTTTAACCTTCAAGGGTTCCTTCATTAAGTGAAGAAAGTCTTGTCTTGTAAAATGAATAAATTTTCTTTTGGCTGAAACAGGTGCCTATTTAAAATATCCTGTTTTAAAAACATGCTTTTCAATTTATCCACATTTAATGAGAAAATAATTTGCATATTTTACGTAAACTCAGGGCAATTTATTGCTTATCGAATTGACTACCAATTTAAATTGGCCATGTATTCAATTCAAAACTTTAATTCTAAGACAGTTGTATGCAATGGCAAACTCGGCAAATTTACGTAGTGTGTCAATTTGATATACAATTCATTTCGCTAACTAACAATAGATAGATTATAAAATATATTAAAAATTGAAGATCAAAAAGCTTAATTTCTATCCCAGTAATAAAAACTGTTTTCAGACATAAACCAACTTGAAAGTAGCCTTCGTCCGTAAGCTGTTTACAAGCAATTTCAATGTAAGCTATTGCTTCATAAAAGATTGGACGTGTCTGGGAAGACCTAGGGAGTTGGAGCTCCTAGTGTCTGGGTGAGTAATACATGTACGTATAACATGCATTTTATACAGATAAAGAACAGAGCTAAGCTAAAGTTAAGCTTATTCTGAAGTATCGTTATGTTTGAAGGTGGAGACAATAATAAATTAAACTGTAGTGCGACTATGTAACCATCTCACCGTGAAAACTTAGGTGAAGTGAGCGTGGAGTGAGCTGTCAGTGTCGTCGCACCTGATACTAGGGATTGACCAAGCATACATTTACAATCATAATCGAGATTTTAATAATATTTTTTGTACTAATTCTATTGCACTTTTGTACGAAACAGCAGATTTGCTTTAAATAACCAACTTAAACTTTTTATACGGAGGTATCTAGAATAACTTGCTGTATTCATGTTAACAGTTTGCCCCTAGATGTCCCTGCCAGCCTTTATAAGAAAAAGGTAGCATACAAAAAATATTTCGTCACTTACAAAAAAAAAAAAAATGTAGTTCCTTACATTTTGACTGCGTAGGTATTGCACATTTGTAGGAAACAGCAATTTAAAAAAAAATTACCGATCAAAAATTTCAACGCATGGGTGTCCAGAATCATTTATACTAAATCCGTGGTAGCAGATTGCGCGTCAATGCCCTTCTCAGCCTGTATTTTATTTTGCACTGACTCTGATACAGATAGTGCCATCCACGAAGACGCGCCCCACTTTTCTTTTTAATGCTTACAGTACAAGTGTGCCACATTCCGCTAGTATTTTAGTTTGGTCGATACACAGTGATTACTTATTAGTGAGTACTTAGTAATTATAATATTATCAAAACTAAAACACGTGCGGAATCAACTAGCGATAACCACTATCGATTAGAAAGAGAGTGAGGCGCGTCTTCGTGAATTGCACTATCTATAATATTAGTATAAGGACAGGAGGATAGCGAATTTAGTGTGGCTCTGTCCATATATTGGACGCCATACATTTTGAATCTTCGCGGCTAAACTAAACGTTAGAAAAATGCAGCAGTAAATCTCTTGGAAAAAAAGAGCAAAATAGTGTATCAAAAGCAAAGTAGGTACCATAAAAATTTTTGTAAATATTTGTTTTAATATCCCAGTGTTTTATTTTTAACATACGAGTCAGGATCTTCTGTCCTATAATGGGTTAAAAATAGTAACTAAAATCCACAAGTCTTAAACGGTAAATGAAAACTTTAAGCAGGCCGTCCTAGACTCAACCCATGATAATAAACCGTTATGAGCGCCTCACGTAATTGAAAATTTAATCTTCTACTTATACCTACGACAAAATAAATTAGTAGTTCAACAGGTCGGCGGTATCACTATGTGATTATTAGAGAGAAGGTACGGCGACAATGATACAAATGTGTTTAGAGTTCCCCTCATCCTGCACCATTTATCTTCCGTCGCGAATTTTCTCTGTTAATATTTCAGCAGAATCAAATTACGAAACTCGTAACATTACGGGAACATATTGGGAGACGGATGGGGGCCTGGCTATGTGAAATACGCAAGGAAACGTCTTATGGACGACATGGGACGTTTCCTGAGAGTTATTTGCTTCCTTATGTCCGAAATCCAGGCCGTTCCCGCTATAATTTGAGGCAGTTTAAAGGGTGGATGTTTTATAGTTTTCGTAAAGCGTTTGTTGGAATTTTTTAAGGGAATATTTTGGATTTTTGTATTCAGTGAGACCTAAAGTCTGTCTGTGTGACCGCGATGTTCTTCTAAACTATGCATTGAATTTTTATGCGGTTTTCATCATGTGTGTGTGTGTGTGTGAATTTGTTTCAAAAGGTTTATCAATAAAAACAAAAGGTTTATAAGCTACATATAATAGACTTAAAATAAATTTAATAATATATACATGTATACAGGCTGCCCCTGGAAGTATGGATCAAATCGAATAAGGGCGTGGGCAACGTCAATTCCATACGTTTTAACCCTGAGAAAGCCGGTGCAATTGGATAAAAAATTTGCTTGAAAATTGAATAAAAATTTTGCCAGAACGCGGCCTTTTTTTTATTGAACACATGTTTTCTCGCGGCGTAAAAGTCCACACACACACACAACACACACACACACACACACAGCCACACGGCCACAGGAAAGCTCCACTCTTCTACAACGTTCTGAAAAAAAAATAGATTGATAGCCCTGATAGTTTTTTATTTATAATAATTTTTTCTTTGAGCACTGCGAAGTAATTGAAAAAAAGAAACAAAAATTTATCATAATTTAGGAACCATAAAAAAATCACCGACATTCTCAGGGTTAAAAAGTTTGGAAATTACCTTGCCCACGCCCCTATTTAATTTGATCCATACTTCCAGGAACACCCTGTATCAATAAAGAAGGAAAAGAATCACAAATCACAGGGCATCAAAAATTCGTCCGCATCGCTATCAACAGGAAAAGTGCCCAAAAAGCTGGCAGCATTACCACGTTGGATGACAATGCTGATTATTTGATCAAAAAATAGGCCAGCCCTCTGGTCATGTGAAGAGTCGATTCATATAATATAGAAATCTCCATATTCTGTCCAGTAGCAGAAACCGTGCGGAGCGGTAACAAACAAATCATTTATATTATATTACTTTGCCATGTAATCTAGTCTTAGTGGAACAATAAATCTTTATTTATTTAGTATTTATTGATTTATAAATCACATTTTAAATGACTGGTGTCACATTATCCAGAAAAAAAATATCATAAAATTGAAATGGTAAATATGTATGAAACTATTTTATGACTAGGTACTTTCGTTATGAGTTTAGTAGTAGCACGTTATTAAACTACGTAAAATAAATATGAGAATTTTGCTGGTGCTCTAAATTTATATCGCTGCACGTTGGATTTATGAGATAACTAAAATAAATTATAATATAGTTGCTCTGAAAATAACTTACAATGTATTTATTCATTCATTTTATATTTGGTTACCAATTAACTATACATCTGAAAACTATATTTGTGAAGTTTATTTAGTTTTTCTTCCACAAACATAATAAATTCCTAATGACTTCTACAAAAGAAATCAACTTTAAGAACGCTCCATTTTCTTTTATAGTAATGAATACCAAGTAATCTGTTATTGTAGATAAACAAAATGGAGAAGCACTCTTCCTCAGTCTATAATTTACTTTGCTGCTATCTCAAGATTTAGAGATATTTCAGGACCATTAAATCTGAATAAGTTATTCAAAATAAGCAACGCAAAGGATTAAGAAAGGCTGGCGGAATTAGGTCAGTTTTTTTTATTATTATATATAAAGCGAGGAATGCCATAAGGCGTCATAATAAATCTTTGTGCTGTTTCATAACTCAATTTCTTTAGTCTCACTACGAAACGAATTTAGGCACTGTCTCACCGCGCGAGAAAGCGACTAGTTAACAACTATTTTGTCGCTCAAGAAACGTAAAATAGATTTAGTTCTCGTGTTAGTCAAGAAAGGTACAGACGCCAGCACATCAAGCTACTACAATCTGTCAGATTTCTTTAATAGATTTTCAACTTTAGCGCTAAAGCATAAGGTTCAAAGTTGATTGGGAAAATCTGACAGTTTCGGGTAGCTTGATGTGCTGGCGTCTGTACATAACGGGTGTAAAAAGACACTTAACGAAGCCGAGAGTCACTTAGGCAGTACAAAAAAACTACTACAATTACGTTTAATTGTAGTAGTTTTTTTGTACTGCCTATCTATTCTGTAAATATCTCACCGTGAAAACAATGGTGAAGTGAGTCGTCAATAGTGACAATCCCTAGCATCAGCAAGACTCACAGCTCACTCTAAGCTCACTTCACCTTAGTGATCACGGTGAGATTTTTCCAGAATCGACCGACTGGACCATATCTGGGAACCTTCTGGTTACGGAGATAATGAATGTCAAATTTCCAACCGTTACTGACGGTTTTATAAGAAAACAAGTTTTTGCTGTCACAACTTTAAATAACCCCACGAACCCTGTACCGTTGCATGCACCCATAAGCACAATGTTTTGCGTGTGTTACATTGCGCACTACCGCAAACAGCAAATTTTCACACCAAAAATAAAGGGCGTTTCCCAGCAATTATTTTTATGCAATTTTACTTAGTTTGATCTATATAATGCGTAGTTGACGGCTATGTGATGTGTCTTTTAATACACCCTGTACTAATAGTTGATAGCTGACTGTTGAGACTGCCGAGTACTCTCCCCCCACTGGATCTCTTTTATTTTTTATTTTATTTTATTTATTCGGGAAAGTAAACAGTTATACATTAAAATCTTATACTAAGTTACAAATACAGAAGAACTATAAATGTATAACCTACGACATTTTCCAAAACATACTAAAATTGATATAAAACAGTGAGCTATTCTAAGCTGTTAAAACATAAAAGGAGTTAGTAATTAACTTAAATATCGATAGGTGTGCAAACAACAGAGAAATAGAGAGGGAGAGAGAATTAGTTAATATTAAACTAAACTAACCTTCAAAAACTAAATCATTTTGTGGATAAGAATTCTAAATTTTTGAGCATAGACAGAAAAGAAGTCGATGTCTTCAAAGATCTTATTGTATTGATTGGTAAGGCGACTTCAAAGATCCTATTGTATTGATTGGTATATTGCACCAACAAGAGCTATCAAAAAAAAACTCGCTCAGCGACGCTAGGTTGGCGAATGAAACACTTGCTGCTCATTGCTCGCCAATTTGTTTCCAGTTGCTAGCTCTACTCGCTTCTCGTTAATCGTCGGTAGTGGGACAGGTGCCTTACAGACCAACTAATTTTGAGTTCCGCTGTAAAGTTGCTCAGTTTCCTTTCTAGTTTATATTTTGTTTTCGTAAATTTTGATTTCATCTCTAGAACTGCGAGCAATCTTGTTATGGGTTGAGACAGTGCACTTCAATATTTAACTAGCCAATAGCGAGTTTTCATTTTAAGGTAGCTTATTGTTTATTTACCCCACTTCAAAAATTTATGTTTCAGTGCCGTTAGTGGAAGAGCTCAGAGGGGCAGCTCTCGTAATTTTAAGTACGTTCACAGCCTGATCTATGTCTATAATACCACTAATTTCCCTACATTTTTGACAAGTTTTTGAGACTGATTGCCATTGAGATGAGATTGCGACTAGATTTTTAACGTTTTCAATTGCGGGAATTGGCCTTCTGGTCAAGTGCTGTTGAAATCAGTGGTCTGAGTGAATCCGTTTTTGTTTTGATGATTTTTTATGAACATATTTTGCACTATTGATAAAGCCGGGGCTCCGTATAGAATGTAACATACGTTATATAATATAAAGGGATCCAACATAATCATATTTTTCTGCGTCATAACGAAAAGGGCACAATCAATCAATCAACTCAGCCTATCGCAGTCCACTGCTGGACATAGGCCTCTCCCAGACTGCGCTACAACACCCTGTCCTCCGCCAAAAAAAAGGCACTACTAACATTTTTTTTTTTCCAAAATTAAGTTATACATATTCGGAATCAGAAAAAAAGGCGCATCTGCCAGTTGGTTTTATATTTTTTTTTGAACAAGATCTTCAGAGATCCTTTAAATTAAAAAGGCATAATTACACCATTTTTCACATTCAGATACGGAAAAAGGACTCATTTGACTTTAATAATAATAATAATAATCATTTAATTCTGGCATGACGCATAGAATAGAATAGAATAGATATTACATAAAATATAAAATATCACAATATCACTGCTACAAAATAAATTAATGAATACAAATTAAAAAGGGCACAGAATTAAAATTAAAATACAATGTCAATGCCATTAAAAGAAACGAATATTAAAAGATAAAAAGATCCAAATTGTCACGGTCACAGAATAAAAATTAAATCAAAAGAAATAAAAAAATAAAAAAAACTAAATCATATTAAAAAAAAAACTATCAATACAAGTCACAATGACAATCACCTTAGTCTAAATTTAGGTTTGGACCCGGAGTGCTAAACATGCAGCCTGGTCCAGTACCGCATTGATTACGTTGAAATGTCAAAATTGTTTAGATGTGGCATTTATTTTGTTTGTTTTGTAAGATAAAAAGGGCCATCTGGTCCATATTAAAAATAAAAGGCATACAAGCCAAATGTACCTACTCTTTTTAATTTTCATCCACAATACGGCTTAGCAATGAGTTTAAAAGAAAAGATACAATAAGTCAGATGTACCTTTCTTAACTAGTATTTTTGAAAAGAGGTGAGATGAGGGGTTTGGTCCCGAAACGCGAAAATAGATTTTTTGTTTAATGTTTAATGATCACTGATTTTGTTATAATATTTAATTATTATTTAAATAAACGGTTCTCTTGCTCTCATTGTAATACTTTAATGTAAAAGCTGCCATCTCATTGATAAAGAATAATAAATATTATTCGAAGCTAGTTATTGTTTAAAAATAAAACTTATTTTCACTAGATTGCTTTTCATTTAACCCGATCAATTTTTTTGAGACTTGAGTTTATAAGTAAAGTATAAGTCATTCCAAGTTTTTAGGTATTTTATTATTATTAAAAGGCACAACTGATCATTGTGCCTTTTCATTGTAATAATATTTTCTATTTTTACATTAAATACTAGGGGATCAAAGGGCACATTTGGTGATTTGTCCTGTGTCACAACCAAGAAGTTTATTGATAAACGTGGAGGCAACACTCTAAATATCTAAGTGAAGGCTTGAACAACGTTACCCGTTATATAAAAGTACAAACAGACATACGGAAAAAATACCAAAAACGATATTTTCGGCATCAGACTCGTACCACACCTCGTAGCAATTACTTTTTTTCTTAAAATATTCATAGAGTTTTGATTTCTTTACTTGTGTTGTTGTGTGTGAACTGAAGTGGCAGTGGGCTGGCCATGTCTGTCGAAGGGCCGATGGCCGGTGGAGCAGACGAGTCCTGGAGTGGAGACCGCGTATCGGCAAGCGTAGTGTGGGACGCCCCCCAGCTAGATGGACGGACGACCTAAAGAAGGTGGCTGGGGTGGACTGGATGCGGAAGGCGGAGGACAGGGTGTTGTGGCGCAGTCTGGGAGAGGCCTATGTCCAGCAGTGGACTGCGATAGGCTGAGTTGGTTGATTGATAACGTGTTTAAAATGAAACTATACTTATGCCCCTTTGATAAACGGTTCAAAATACTAATAATATGTAAACGTCGTTTTTTCCCTGCAAGAAGACGCTGAATGTTGATAAGCAAGGGGTTACTTTCATTAGCAGTTCCATCCCTAACGACCTACCTACCTGCTTAAGTACTTTAATCAATCTAAGCCTTAAGATTTTTTCTTTCAGTAGGTATCGCATGCCAGAAGTTCGTAAAAGTTAAGGTCCTATTAAAGGCCAAACGCCTCATTACTCTGGTAATAGTCGCACGGTTTCTCGGTACAGCTTCTGAGGTTAAATCCTCAGGTCGAGCTAAAAGTAATTGGGTTTCTGTGTCCGAGAAAGCCCCAGTTATACACTTTGAATTAGAACGGTGTTCGATGATCGAGAATAGTCTCCGTAGAATGTAGAAAGGCAGTAAACTCTTGTTTTTTCTATACTAATATTATAAAGACGTAAAAGTTTGTTGTGTATGTAAGGGGTAATATCTGGAACTACCTGAAGGATTTGAAAAAAAAAAATGCTTTTCATAGCCAAATTTTTGAGGAAGGCTGTATGCTTTTTAACATCACGCTAGGGCCTTTAGGAGCCGAGCAAAAAGAAAAAAGTCAGAAAGAACACTCAACGAAAACGAAGTGATACCGCGGACAGGAGTTGTGACGCGACGGGATGGGTTGCCGGAGCAAGAAATTTCACGCGGGCCAAATCGCGGGCATAAGTTAGTTCACTATTAAATTGTCACTAGTGTGTACTTCAACTGGCAGTATACGAGCAGTAAGGAAACCGCAAACATGACCGAATGCATCGTAGAAGTGTACCATCAAAACCACCGCATTTGTAGCTATATAACTGTTTCTGGAAAAGTTCGCTTGGAAAAGCTCTACTGTCATACTTCTTCCTGTCAACAATACCGATGTTTTTTGGTTTTAATCGTGATCGTAGCTATGAGATATTCAATTGTATAAGCTGTATTCGTTTATCGAAGGCGCCGTAGAAGTGGAGATTCAAGTAGGCGCGCGTCTGCTCGTAAGGCTACGGACACGAAAGAAGCGGGCGCGGGGCGGCGGCGGCGGCGGTGTGGAGAGCGGTGCGTTCCAATACATAGATTTATATGGAACTGGCTGGATGGATTTATATGGAGCGGCGTACGAGCGATGCGCGCCAGTCTAGCGGAGGCCGCACGTCTGCATTGACGTAGTGTTGTGCATTTAATTTTTTGCTTTTTTGTATCAAAAATATGTCACCGTCGCTGCTTAGATATTTCGTTCGCAAACAAAGACACTAATTTGTCATAACACAACACTACGCCGCTCTAGCGCCATGCGATCTGCAAGCTGGCTTCGAGACCGGGTCTGCGTTGCCACGCCGCTACACACGCCGCCGCGCCGCCGCCGCCCCGCGCCCGCTGAGTACCTGTCCGTAGCCTAAGTGCTCGTATCTGCTCATAGGGTGCGTTTCCACTGAAGCGGAGCTGGGCGGAGCGAAGCGGAGACGTGTAGGAATCGTCCAATCACAGACAAGAAGAGTGACGCGATGAGGATTTCACCCAATGCGATTAGTCGATTCCTGCACTTCTCTGCTCCGCTTCGCACAGCTCCGCTTCAGTGGAAACGCACCCTTAGCCACGCTCTGGTGCTCGTAGTTGCGTGTAGGTGCTTATAGCAACGCACATGCTCAGTTGGACCAAATGAATCGTAGTAGCGCATAGCACTTATTAAAATCGTATGCGCGTATCTATGTTGTACAAAACGTTCTACATAACTTCTTTGTATACTCCTATTGCAGACGTGACGTCATGAACAGCAATTACCCAATGAATTACGTGTTTCATCTACTCAAAACGTATTTAATGTAATCTTATTTTGAAATGCTATATAAACTTACCTCATGCTTAAGTATAAATTATATAAGCTAAGTACTTTAAACGTTTTCTGTTTAAAGCTGGTATATTTTATTAAAGACGTGGCAAAAGGAAAATTAACTCCTTTGAAGCATTAAAACTGCTGTGCTTGGAAGCCAGTTAAATAGTGAAAAAAAAATTGCCTTTGACTACCGGCAAGGAAATAATGAAATAGGTTCTAAGAACTACAAAGCTGATATACTAGATGTGGAATTAAAATGCTAAATAAGAAGAACAAAAGATTTCAGAAAGGAAAACTTCTAGTTGTTAGTTTTTATTACTATAAGGTAAAAGGTAACATACCCCTATAGGTAATTTGTCATAATTTACACAACAGCTGTTTCTTGCTGTTCCAACTGTGTTGTGACCATAGATTTGGTCATACAAGGTAAAGACGACAATACGACTGTAAATTAAAGAACGCAAAATGAACCGCCCTGGTTCACTTTACGTTCTTTAACATTATTTGCAACTACGGGGTTATGGCAACTCTTCGACATGACGCCTGTAATATAGCTTCTATTAAAAACAGCCACCTATTATCTACGCGCTAAACGATTATTAGACCCTACACTCACTACTTCCGGGGTGATGAATGATGTTACCTAGCCTATCAGCCTGTACGAGTATAGCTGTATTAATAGATGGGTAAGAAAATGTAATCCTCGTACGCTATCTACAGAAGCAGTTCTATTAAAAAACTCTATTAAATCCTATAAACTACATGAAGACCAACAATAATTATTCAGATTTTGTTTTTTAAAATCAAATAGAAAATAGTCTGTGGAAGTTAGTTTTTACCCCCGACTTGAGGTAAATGTAACTAATTCCACCGTTATGAAGAAATCGCGTCATTAAAAGTTATTTTCACAGCTATTTGAATGTTTGATCGGTTTAAAGCAATCTATAATATATGTGTAATTAGGCAAACGAATCAAATAAACAAGCTCTTAACTCTAATCAACCAAACTTAGAGCTTTGTATTTTTGAGTTGCAATTGCCCCGGGTGACCTTATATTTAATGACTTTCCCAGTCTGCATACGGCAGTTCAATCAAATATATCTATCGTCGCAAGCGATATCAAAACGACAAAATAATCAAAATACTACTTCCGGTTGATTTCATAATATTGGTCAAACCGGAACTTAATTCTCATTGGTTAGTACAGTGAATGCCGTGAGGTGGCGCCATAACTTCGCGCCATTTTCTACACGTGGACAGAGCCGATTGGAGAGCGGCCGGCATTCGACTTGCGGAGCGCACGCCGGACGGTTGAGAGCATACCATCGGAACTGTCATGTTCACCGTACAAACCTTTGTTTCTTACTGCTCATAAAGTGATTATAAATTACCGAATAAACGTGACTGTGATTTGTGCTTCAAACTACGTTTTACTGGTTGCCCGAGTACCCACCTTCCTCATGGAACCCGTACCAAGAAATTATGATGATGGCCCTGTTATCGCTACGCCCACGCTCGCGCCGACATACATATCTAATAGATTTAGTCACTGTATATAGTCCAAGATCGGCAAAACCCATAGTCAACTCATCACAACTACTTAGATATAGGTATTATAAAAATCACTTTTTTATTTTCGATTATAGGATTCATTTGATAGTTCCAAAATACTCTTGTACATCAGTATAGATCAGTGATCAGCCGGTCGATTCTGTAAAAATCTCACCGTGAAATCATAAGTGAAGTGAGCACTTAATAGTGTCAATACCTACCAGTACGGAATGACAGAGCTCACTTCCCGCTCACTTCAACTTAGTTCTCACGGTGAGATTTTTACAGAATAGCACTGCTGATTTGTGATTTGTGATCAGTGTAGTGTGGTTGTATATTTTATGCTTTTTTTTTTTATTATTTTAGTTTTTATTTGTAACGTGCGTTTTGTTTGTGCAGAATAAACGTTTTTTCTTTCTTTCTTTCTTTCTTTAGTATTGACATTGTGTGCATTTATTGCCATATTGTTGTCTTGTCATTGTATACTATGTTAGTATATACTACATCTATGGTCGTGACTAAGTGCGAAATTCACCAATGAAACTGAATGCGATCAACACACCTCAAGAGTTATCTAAACAGTGTCATCATTGTTGTGAAATATTGACGGTGACAGCTTTTAAATTCGGTTAAGATATGTTGATTACGTGATTAGATAAAATTAGTATTCGTTGATACGCATTTTCGTATCAACGAATACTGAATTTGTGACATTTTCTCCAGGAATAATAAAAATAATAAGTACATACTAAAAAAACTATGGTTTAACTAACAACAACAAAGGATAGACGTATAATTAACATTGCTATCTTCCTGTAGAAGAATGTTGCCACTCAGCCTCCAAACGAAACCCCCCAAATGTGTTTCCCCAGGATCACACAACCATTTAAACTTACTAAGAGCCATATAACTACCTGATTCGGGTGCCCTAGGCAATAAAACCACATTGGCACCTCTTAAAGTCATACTTACCCATTCACACGTAACACACACCTTATATCACGTACGAAACTAATCAGATACTCACTGAATATCAGATGAATATTCAATACATACTTATTGTAAGTACTGACACTGAAATGGAAATGATCAGCCAGTCGATTCTGGAAAAATCTCACCGTGATAACTAAGGTGAAGTGAGCTTAGAGTGAGCTGTGAGTCATGCTGATGCTAGGGATTGACACTATTGACGACTCACTCCACGCTCACTTCACCCAAGTATTCACGGGGAGGTGGTCACAGAATCGCACGGCAGGTCATATTCAGAGAGCTATGGATGAAAGATGGTCACAAATTATCTCAAATTAGCACCCAATATAAAAAAAAGAAGGAAGGGTAGACCTTCTAGCTAGATAGCCGGAGGCTTATGGCCCAGACAGGCAAAGGACAGAGCCACCTGGAACGGTTTGGAGGAGGCTTTCACCGCAAAAGGTGGTCCTTACACGTAAAAATACTAACCTTATCTAAGTACAAAAGTAATTTTACTAACAAATAATTAATTAATTACAAGAAAAGTGAATGTAAGGGATAAAATAAAGCTAATAATAACAATAATCATAAACAGATACGTACATAATATAGATAATAGTGATAGACCGATTATCAGTGTTACCATTCCACATGACGGGAACCTCGTAAAAGCTGAGAAAGAAAACCAAATCAAATGTCTTGACTTAGCACACGAGATGGTTGACATGTGGAACGTGAGCCCGACTATCATTGCGAAGATTGTCGTATCGGCCAATGGCCTGATGGCCAAAAGCCTCGATCAACATCTAACGAGGCTCTCGCTAGGCGGTTGGATCAAGGGCCTGATTCAGAAGGCAGTTTTCCTCGATACGGCTCGCATTGTGAGGAGGTTCCTGTCTCTGGAGCCCTAACCACCGGTAGCTTGGACCCTGCTCCCAACACATCACTATTTTTTTATATTTTGAAATGTTTTTTATACTTATTTTTTATAATTTAAAAAATATTTAAAAAATTAATCAAATAAGATAATGAAATAAATAAACGAAATAATAAAAAATAATATTGTAAGTGCAAAAGTGTCTCTGCCTGTCTGTCACGTTTTTACTGCAAAACTGTTGCATCGATTGTGATAAATTTTGGCGTGGAGATCACTTGAAGAATGACATCCAACTATATTGGGGTTGGCTTCCAGTCTAACCGGATGCAGTTGAATACCAGTATTTATATGGAGTGACTGCCTATCTGGCCACCACAACCCGGTTACTGGGTAATACGGTACCCCTAGGTAAGACTAGTTGTCAGACTTTCGAGCTATTGACGACCCGTAATGACTGTCAATGATCCACGAATGACAGCCGGGACCATTGGCTTAACGTGCCCACAAGCCCCTCAGCTTGGACCATGACAAAATACGCTTTTATTTTAAATCATCCCCTAATTTTATTATGTGTTAAATGCATCCATATCATATTCATAAAAAAAGGTCAAGAATATCAAGAAAATAATAATAACTAGCGACCCGCCCCGGCTTCGCACGGGTGCAATGGAGAAACTGATAATTTTAGAGCCAATATTTCTCGTAAAAAGAATAGGATAAAAAATGGTTATTGTGGGTTATCCCAAAGAGATAGACATATACCATCGCGGACTTTTTTGTAGACCTTCTTAAGGTGTACAATACTGTAGTACATTATTTTGATCTATCTCAAAGGGTTCAGCCAGCGTTTACAATGTAAGCGCAAAAAATGTGTTTATTTACGACATCACATTAGAAACCTCTAAAATTATCAGTGTTTCTCTACTATATTATCCATGTATTATACATATAAACCTTCCTCTTGAATCACTCTATCTATTAAAAAAACCCGCATCAAAATCCGTTGCGTAGTTTTAAAGATCTAAGCGTATATAGGGACAGACAGACAGGGAAGCGACTTTGTTTTATACTATGTAGTGATATAATAATAATAATAAGTTTATTGTTCTTCTCTCACATAGAAATTTGCAAATAATATAAAGAAGCATACAAAACATTAGCGATAATTGTTGTGATCTATATGAGAGACTGGTTTCTGTACTAGGAGACCTGTATGACAGATTACCAGCCTCTCCAGACTCCGGACAATAGGTGACAGCTGTATACAACATCAGTGAGAAGTAATAATTAAGAGGAAAAGTAATAATAATACTCTTATTCCGGTTTTATTTTGTCTAAAACTTCGAAACACACCTTGAGAATATCTGGAATCCTCACGCGCAAAAGCTAGCCATTTTTTTTTTCTTACACCAATAATAATTACGGCTAATGCTACATAGACATTTCTGGACCCTTTTTAAGCCCCTTCATTATCCTGAAAGCAATCTCTATTTTGTTCCATTTCCATCGATTGGTGTGTTAAGATTAGAATTTGGGTCTACACAGGACTATAAACATTAGTAATGGTCTTTTTAAGCCCCAGAAAGCGTAATTAAGAAGGCAATTGATTAAAATGTAAGGGCATTTGAAAAGTTTGTTGACGGCTGTGCTTTTTAGGGTTCCGTACCCAAACGGTGCCAACGGGACCTTATTACTATTAGGCTCCCAATGGCACCGTAATCCGCCACAGGGCTCTGTCTTTTGAACCGTAATAGGTTGACACTTGAAATGTTCACTGAGTGTGTACTACTATGACCACTTCACAAATACTATATCAATAAAAATAAGATAAAGTTAAAAATTAAAGACCTATTTTCATTTTTATCTTTATCTTATTTTTATTTAATTTTTTCCATACAAGACACATGTTTTTGTTAAATATTGTACGGTGATACGGAACCCTTTGTGTGCGAGCCCGATTCGCACTTGGTCGCTTTTTGTGATGCTTTTATGAATTGTATACATAAATATATACATATAAATACATATAAATAATATTAATAAACATATAAATAAATATTTTAAAGCTTATTCACTGATTTTAGAATAGGTACCGTACGATTTTATATTGTTTACATTGGCGGGTATGCCATACACTGTAACATTGTGTGTGAAATAAAGTCCCGATTTTTCGACACTGAGCCAGCGCCATTTTTCCGGGGTGTCAAAATATCGTGGAGTTCATTTTAACAAAATATGTTAGCCAATATATATGAGGAATATATATGTTTGAAAGAGTGTGTAGATAAACGTTACTTTAACTTTAGATATAAGAAAGAAATATAAAAACAGAAAACAAAGATTATAATGCCAAAAGGGCTTCAGCTCAGCATAATGTCAGATGACAACACAAAGTCCTGACGCTGGTTTTCCGCTGCAACCCACGACTGCCATACGCTATAAGCAAAAACTTGTATCTCTTAAATTAAAACAGTTGAAAGTTTTAACGTGTAAACCAATGGACCAATCCACTGGTTTATCCGTCAAAACATTCAACTGTTTTAATTTAAGAGATACAACTGTCGTTCATCGTTAAGAATTTTGGTTTCGAACCAACTCTCACCGATCCCGACTATACGGATTCAAAAAGCTCCAAGGTATAGTTGGGACTTTTTGAATCATGTAGAGTCAGGAGGACGAAGCGATAAAACGTAGTCAGAATGAAAAACATTTGGACGAATTATAAATACTTTAATCACGATGCTTCAAGTGACTATTTGGCAAGCCATGTTCCACAAAAATCACCACCATTTTGACGGCTCAGCAGAGAAAATTAATAATTGAATTAATTACGTCAGACAAGGAAGACTAACGTCGAAAAGATATCCGATATTCTATTATTAACATTTTTAACTTAGCAACAAAATGTTCAGCCCAAAAATTGTTCGTTACCTAACCTTAGTTTGAAGCGGCAGCTCCGTTTTTATTGGAAACCAAACCTATTTACACTACGTCATTTTTATACCAACTTTTCAATATCGGGACCCTATCAAGATCAGGTGCCCTAATATTGTTTAGGGCTAGAAATAAATTTCGTATCGGGTCGTTTGGGGGGACAATATGTAAACTAGGTACGATACCGCACGTCTCTTTTACGGCTTCGCTATAAAATAAATGATCCGCTTTATCTTTTTCGAACACAAGAAAATAGTAGCTACAGTGCTAATTTATAAGTCATTTCCCATTTCTTGCGAAGTTTTATCATAAGTTTATTAATTGTTTAAAAAAATATCTGAAAAGTACAGACGCCAGCACATCAAGCTACTACTATCTGTAAAATTTCTTTAATATATTTCAACTTTATCGCTTAAGCATTAGATTCAAACTTGATTGGGAAAATCTGACAGTTTCGGGTAGCTTGATGTGCTGGCGTTTGTACCTAAGTTTTCTGTAAAGGTTAAAAAAAATGCTTCTTATTCTTGCCATCCCAACAAGAGTCTATACGAGTTTACGGTTTGATAGTATTACTAGCCTTTGTCCACGGCTTCGCACGGCACAGCCCGCATTTACATCGGACTAAAATTATCCTATGTGTTACTCCAGGTTATAAACTATCTGTGTGCAATATGAAGTTTCCTCGGCCCGACAATGATTTATGCCCGAAAATGATGTTGATTTATATATGATTTGTTTTTCATCCAAATCCGTTCAGCTGTTTTTGCACGCTTTCATATTTATCCTGTTAGTAGGATTTCAGGTATTTTATTTATAGCTGCTAAATTATACCTCAGATTTCTATATTCGCGAATATGCACAGACGCCAGCACATCAAGCTACCCGAAACTATCAAATTTTCCTAACTAACTTTGAACCTTATGCTTAAGCGATAAAGTTGAAAATCTATTAAAGACATTTGACTGATTGTAGTAGCTTAATGTGCTAGCGTCTGTACCAACGAAGTTTATCGAAATGTCAACGGTGACCTTATCAATAAGTTTGTCGCGAACACTCTAAATATAAACATAACACATAGCAAAATCTGTTTATTCTGATAAAATTATTTGCCCTTCTCACGGTCACAGTTATAAAGCAATGACCTACAGTTCTGTGAATCACGAATCGCAATAACATCATCTCAAAAAATGAAGTTCGTCAAGATGTTTCTTAAGCTAAGGTGATATGCGGTGGCCGTCATATTATATCGGCCGTCACAAAAATCTGTCATTCTCACTAGTATTTGACAAAAAACACTCTGGATTTAGACAGCCCATACACCGTTTGTCCACCGCCACCGTCGACGGGACGTCAACGAGAAACGAGATTATTCGAACCGAACTTCGTAACCAGGGTGACAGCGTACGGTGGACACGTGGCCATGATAAATGTATGTGTCGCTACTTCGACTCCTTCATCTCGTTCTCGTTGAAGTCTTGTTGAAAGTGGCCCTGGACAAACCCCCTTAAGCTACGGTTTCGTAGAAGAACGGTGACCGCCCACATAGCGTCCCCAATTTATCGGTAAGACGTCACTGAAACTTTATTTATGAAAGTAAAAGTTTAGTAATGTTTTCATAGAGAGCGTTTTTAACATCGTCAAGTCTATCTCCACTACCCAAACATTTAAATCGCTAGATTTGCCCTCACTGTACTTAGTCACGCGAAAAAGTATCAATACTGAGAAGAGAGCTCACACATTATTATATAGCGTTTCCATGACAATCAAATGAAGCCACTGCGTCATTGTCTGTAGTTTAAAAACGAAAAGGAAACGCGACTATTTTTTGACAGGATAATAAATTTAAAAAAATCAGCTATTCCCTACATTTATGTTCGCATAACTCGTCAAAATGTAGGGAAGAGCTGATCCGCCGCTTTCCGCTTTTGTCGCTCGTATATCTCAGTACGGTGCTCAAATACACGAGCGGCATGTTATCGAAGGCTGCAGTTGCGTCTACCGTTGATGCATGCTGCTCAAGCTCATGCACACTAAGATACTTTTACAAATCAATTTGGTCGAAATTTTCAAACTAAATAAGTAGATGGCGCCGGAACTGCAATCTGGTACAAAGATAAATTAATATCTTGGATTTAAACATATTTCCGTACACAGATATTAGATTGCTGGAGCGTATGACCATAACAAACTTTGAAAAAATAAATAAAAAATAATGCCCCATCGTTGCGTTACCTTTGATGTTGCATCGCATTAATTAGGACGACTTATTAGTGTTACATTTCATGTAACACTTCACCGTTCTTTACCTGCCAGGCTACGAGTACAACCGTGGACTACAACCAACACCTTTATTGCGTAACGCACTTTAAATATCCATCTGACTCATTTTGAAGGATATGGCTAATCCATTACTTTATTATGTTGGAAAAATTTGTCTGCTCAACAACGTATATAACGCAATGAATGTTTTTGAACTGTTAAAATGAAAACCATTTGCTACTGATAATTTGTTACACAATTAGCCCGCAGTACGCACGCATTACACGTACCTATTTGTCGACTCATTTTACACATACACCAAAATTAGATTCCACTAAACGTGCAGTGTCAAACAGCCCACTAAACGGTACGTTTGAATGCATATTCACCGGAACATTAAACACAATAGGACAGTTAAGTGTATTCCCTGGAACCCGTGTCGACAATTACATGGAAAAGTTGCTAATTCGACCACCGCGATGCAGTGGGAGCCAGTGTTGGCGTAATTCGTATAATTGAATGGAAAATATGCCTGAATTATTCTAATTGGTAGCATATGCAAATGATTGTTATTACGAGTATTTACGTATTTATCATCTAATCTAACCTGTATTGTCCCGCTGCAGGACAAAAGTCTCCCTCTCCCTTTTCCCCACAATTTTGTCTTTTGCGAGTCCTCTCGGTAGGAATCAAGCTCGCACCGCCATCTTCGTCTTGTCCTGCCGCGATGGCGTCATGCGTTTTATCATCTACACTTTATTAAATATATTAACGTTTTAAATTGTAAAGGTTTAATGAAAACATTTAATTAATTGGTATTCTTTACTTTCACTGTACACTGCTCTCATAGCGGTGAAGGAAAACTAAAAACCGGAATGTTCTAGAACCAAAAATTCGAAGACAGTGACATTCACAAATCCGCAGCCCGCGTCGTGATTAACGGCCCACTTCTCACAGAGAGAAGGCCTATTTCCCGGCAATGGGAACATTATGTTTTTTTATGCTTATTTGTATTCTAAAGATATGGGCTTGTGGCTAAGTAATAATAACTGCACGGGTCGATCGATCAGGTTAAGCTACGCTTGCCGCGGTTGGCCCTTGGATGGGTGACCATCTTCACATATCAAGACCCCTCCGTGCCTCGGAAAGCACATTAAGCCGTTGGTCCCGGCTGTCGTTACGGGTCGTCAGTAGCCCGAAAGTCTAACAACCAGTCTTACCAAGGGGTATCGTATTACCCAGTAACTGGGTTGTGGAGGTCAAATAGGCAGTCGCTCCATGTAAAATACTGGTATTCAGCTGTATCCGGTTAGACTGGAAGCCGACCCCAACATAGTTGGGAAAAGGATAGGCAGGTGATGATTTGTATTCTAAAGATTTTAAGTTATTTTGTTATTACATATACACGGGATGTCGCTAAAAAGCAGCCCTGAGGCTCTGTCTCGCGTCGGGTCGTAGCATTATGCTGAGCGTAGACCGTTTTTCGTGGATGTGACGCATATTTTCCTCCAACTTGTTATTTTTTTGTGTTTGCGTCTTTAGGGGTCAATCAAATATTACGTAAGCACTCGGGGGGTCTTTATTTATTTCTTTACTTTTTCGGATTTTCTATAAAAGGCAATTTTGGTTCGAACACAAATATTTTGAATAAAAAGTTAATAATTGCAAAAAATCAGCTTACGTAATACTTGAGCGGCCCCTTTTCTGCAGTATGTTAAACGCAAATAAAATTCTTAAAAGGAAACACAGTAATTAAAACTTCATGTTTTATTAGATATACATTTTATTAATACCTACCTAAAAGCATTACGTTCGTTTTTATACAAAATACAATTATACAATGTAATAATTTATTATGTCGTTGCTAAACAGAATAAAATGATGCCTTATTAATGTACTTTTCTATGAAAAATCGTAGATATATTATGTAATATGAAATATTATTGTTATTTTAACACGCATACAAAAATATTGGCACATGTTATTAAGCAATTATATCAGATTATTTAGTCTTCAGCCAGCCAAATGTCAGAGGTGCAGTCTCCTCCCGGGTATCTGAGAAAGATAATTTCCAAATGTAACGCACGGCAAGCTATACATTTCCAGTATAAGCTGCCTTCTCAATGTGCGAATCGCCTATACAATGGAAGATCAGCTAAAACTGGAAATGTTTAGCTTGATATGTCGTCGTCTATAGCTATTGTTGATAAATCACTATCAAAAATGCTTTTTGGAAATATGATATAGCGGTACACGGAGAGAAAAATCTTAGAAAAATTACTGTGCTGTCTCATAATCTGAGTGCATTTGAGTGGTAATGGAAAAATTACCATGCTAGCACAGTAAAAATTCATATGCTGTACAGTAAAATTTATTGGACAAATTGTGAATTTTTCCCGATTTCACTCAGAAAATTTTCTGTAGATGTCACTTGTACTCACTTTACAGTGACGAGCACAGTAATTTTTCTAAGAATTTTCTCTCCGTGTAGTTATATCGTATCACAGAAACTCGTGGCGTGGGGCTCGTGGGCAGAGAAACTTTAGAAAGATTTTTGTGTTTTTCCTTGGCAAGTTGAATAAGATAAGCATATCGCTCATCCAATGGAACAATGACGTAATTACGTTTTAGCTATTTTTCAGGAGAACGTTTATGCTAAAATGTTTAATATTTTTATGTATGTTACTTTACTATCAATAATAATTTGTAATAATTTCATGAGAAAACTCAAGAACTGTTAAAAAAACATTTTCGTAATTACGTCGTTGTTCTATTGGATGAGCGATATTAATGTAAAACTAATTAACGATATATAAAAATAAAAAAAAACTAAGACTGGAACAACCAAAACCAAAAGTGCCAATGTGTGTCATTTACCAGTGCCGCAACGCATTATGAAATCATCTTTGGTGTTAGTATAAACCAATAAATTTTGACCTGCCTTGACATCGAGCAATGGACAATATTGTCAAACTTTTAAGGTTGACAAACAAGACGCACATTACAAACAAAAAAATAGACAAAATACACACACTAATACAAAGTAGTCAATAGACTCGTCAGTATTGAATATAATTAGTGTATTTTATCTATATTTTTTTTTGTAATATTCGTCTTGTTTGTGCAGAATAAACAAAATTTCGTTCTTTCAAACTTAATCAATTTCTAAATTAAAACCTAAATTCAAGACACACTGAACAATTTTTTTTTTTTTCTTGAAAACTAAAAACGACAAGTAAACTGAAAAGGAACAACACGTGTAACTAAAAACCAAACACCAAACTAAACTCTAAACTAAACATACCTATCACAGCTTCCATTGATACAAAATTTTATACAGATTCAACGCTAAAAAGTTTGTTGGTACCTCATTTCATGTGGCAAGGCCGGCCCGTCCGGTTCGTTCCCAAAGTGAACAAGGAAGTCCGGATCCAACTTCATGCCTCCATTCACCGTGTCCACGTCCAACTTTACTATCCACCCGCCCTGGCGATACAATACAGATGTATTTGAATTTTGCGGGATCCAGCAGAAAAATAATTTTCGGATCCTCTCCGGGAGGATTCCGGTTTTTGTTTCGTATGGGAAAAATATTTGTGATTAAGAACCGTTTCTGGATTTATTTGTTATGATTGCTGAATTCGATAAATCGTTTTAGGTAAAAGAATTGTCACTAAATTATTATTTTAGGAAAATCATCTTCTTTTTCAATGTTTGTAAATATGTGAGCACCATGTACTGTCATTATTTTATTTTTACCTATTGTGATATAGTAATTTTATTCTAGATGCATCCTCTTCACATATAATTATATAATTATTCCATAATTTTTTTTGTAAAACATTTTTAAAAGGGTAACGGTGGAATTTCTTGCCCATTTGATTCTTATCAATACGAAAAAACCTTTTGGAAGGGGCGACTAGAATCAATTCATTTTTTTTTTTTGTAATTGTGACGTTCAAAATTGCCTTTAATGTTCCTATTTGAAATAAACGATCTGACTGACTTAGTCAAACAAAGATAGGTTGATACATTATTATTGAATCTAGTAATAGACCTTAATAAAAATCGATGTTTATGTTTTTAAATTATCCGCAGTTCAAACTCCTCTGAAACCATCTTCCATTAAATAAATCATAGCATCAGACCTGTATACTTCAAGCCCGTTTCAGATAATATTAAAGCAAAGAAAGAAAGTTCATACTTGGTTTAAAATTACAGCGGCTGTCAGTTATTTGTATGACAAAATATGCGACGTGTCTCATGAATTATTCATCCATCCCAGGTGACATATCTCACAAAATGTATCTTACAAAAATAACTTTATTTTTGTAGAACATTGCATAAAGGGCGAGGACGTACTCGTAAATAAGATGGGGGTCGAAAGTTTTGATATAAGAGATAAGGGCTGTTTATTGCGGTCTGTGCTGGGGTGAAAGTGGACGTAACACAATAAAATACTTTGTCTAGCAGTCTTCACATACTCGGCCGCGTGACTTTTAATAAAGTCTCCGCGCTCTACATTTTTGGGATCCGCTATAAGTTTAAGAATTTTGTATTTAAAATCTGTAGAATTTTTAGCTAGAGGGTTATTTAAAACATGTGAAGTATCCGGGTTAAGTGAAATTTGTTTTAGCTTTTCCAGAAGGGAGGTTCAAAGACAAACATCAAGTTGATAAAATAAAAGACAGACGTACGTGACGTCAGCTTAATTTCTTTGTCTTTAAAAACGTTCTTGCAGTAAAACTAAAATAGGGCCTTACCTCTTGAGCCATTTTTGGGTAAAACTCTTTGTCCCACGGAGAAAACATGGAGGATGAGGCATAGAGACGCTTTCCATCAAGAGAGAGTTGCAGCATTTGAGGAGAGCCTTGTAATTTCTTGCCTTTCACTGTTACCAGCTCAGGTTGTACGAGTACCTGTAAAGATAAATTATGATGTAATTATTACAAAATTGCCTCTCTGGTCACGAGACCAAACACCACTCAGCACTTGCGACCCCGAGGTCGCAAGTGCTGAGTGGTGTTGAGTATGAGGTCTTGGGTTCGATACCATGTCGGGCTAAGTGTAATTGCGTTTTTCTATCTAGCATTCTCAGTAGCAGCCCGAGGGGCCCGTGGCTAAATAATAACAACCGCACAGGTAGTTCGATCAGGTTAAGCTACGCTTGCCGTGGTTGGTCTGTGGATGGGTGACCATCTTTACATAACGTGACTCCTCCGTGCCCCTAAAAGCACGTTAAGCCGTTGGTCACGGCTGTCATTCGTGGATCTTTGACAGTCGTTACGGGTAGTCAGAAGCCCGAAAGTCTGACAACCAGTCTTACCAAGGGGTATTGTATTACACAGTAACTGGGTTGTGGAGGTCAGATAGGCAGTCGCTCCATATAAAATACTGGTATTCAGCTGCATCTGGTTAGACTGGAAGCCGACCCCAACATAGTTGGGAAAAGGCTAGGCAGATGATGATTCTCAGTAAAAGCCCGTAGTCTGGATTTATGCCTGGTCACAAAAGGCTCGATGATATGGGACTTAAACATAAATTGTGAGATGTTGAGATTTTATGTTGTGTTATTACAAAAGCTTTTTATTTTTATTTTTTATTGCTGAATGGGCCCGCTCTTGACCTCGATCGCGCCTGATAGAAAGTGATGGATGAGGTCTATGATGGAACGAACGTGCCCAGAAGATACCTAAAGCACTGGAACTCCTCGATGCCGGATTGACGAGTGGAAGGGTGATCGCAAACCAGGCTGGCGTTAGCCCTAACACCGAAAGGGAAGAATTGGCCAGTCATATAAGGTGTTGGGTGTGACTGTCCAGGATGCGCCGAGTGCTCGGTTCAGTTGAGTAACTGGCTGAACAAACTGCGCAACACGAGGAGGCTTCGTCATGCATCTCTAAAGTACGCTAGATAGAACATTATGTATTTTGAGATAAATACTATTAATAGTCAATGTAATTGACTCTAATGCTAACTTTATCAATAACGATATGAGTGTCTACGTACAAAATTATACACGTGACTTTTACCAAAAATTGAATAAAAATGTAAACAAAAATGATCAAGCACTTTATAGCAATACCACAAACGAGTAAAATGTTATCAATAAAATGGAAACATTGACGACGCTCACAAATGGAACACACGTTGAAAAGTAATTAAGCAAACATCAGAGGGTAAAAACTCTAAATGAAAGGAATGACGAGGCGAAAACGTAATTGTGTGAAGTCACGAGGCGTTCATTTCAACTATTGCAATTGGAAGAAAGGAATTTCTAACCTTCGACTCTCTGTCCTCGATCAGTTTAGTGTCAGGGTCTGAGGCGATAACACCTCCAAGGTGAACCTTTGCAGTCAATTTTGGGTGTTTAGGATCCGAAATATCATATTGTCTCACTTCTCCGTGTAGCCAGCAAGAACCATACAAATATTTGTCATCCAAAGATATAATAATATCTCCCAATAAACCTGAAATATGATAAAAATGTTTTATTCCACTGAAACATCAACTCAAATGCAGCCAGAAATGTTTTAGACTTCATAAAATTTGTACGTGTGGATCACTTGGATTTATGATTCGAAACGCTGGAAAGAGCAATTTTCAGCAGCTTGAATTCTATGAATGCATGAGGCAGGTTAGAATAAAATAAATGTACCCAAAACTTGTGTGTTTTCGAAGTTTTATGAAGCGAAACAAAACATTTACCCGAAAGGAAATGTTGAGTAACTAGAGAAAAATAAAAGAAAAACAAGAAAAGTTACCGTTAATCTCGGACTCAACGCCATCCTTGGAAACTTTTTTCGCTGGTATGTCGATGACTTTATCGGCTTTCCACGTTCCGTCTGATGTTTTGTAGAACCTGAATAAAGTTAATTGAAAGCTTTTACTTAGTTTTTCCTTTTAGTAACTGTGAAATATTCACAGTGATCCGTTTCCTTTCGGTCTACTTCATTCGTATATTTGCTCTTGTGGGGCAGTATCTGTCCAGCATTAATTTTTACTTTGTTGTACCTTTTTGTTTATTATGAAGTAGGTATTATATAAGTTATGTAACTATTGATATAAGACACAATAAAATCCTATCCTACTTATATTATAAATGTGAAAGTTTATGAAGTTGTTTTAATGTTTGTTACTCAATCACGTGTAAGCCTTTGAATTGATTTGGATGAAAACTGGCACGTAGATAGAGCATTTCCAGGATTAACACATAGGATACTTTTTATCCCGGTAATGTGTTCCCTTGGGATAGTACTTGAATGTTACTTTTTACGGGCAGAAGGTAGTGTTAAAATATTTTAAATTTAAAGAGAACGCGCAACAAAGCCAAAGTCAAATCATTTATATGAAGTAGGTCATTAAAAGGCACTTTTGAAAGTCAATAATCATAAGAAAAAGGAATTGATTCTAGTTGCCTTTTCTAAGAGGTAGTTACGTATGGAGAAGAGTAGGCAAGACACTTCATAGCTCCTCTTTTAAAATGTTTATCACCAAATAAAAACAGGCAATAGGTACCAAAAGAACCCCAACGTTCAAAACTTCCACAAGATTGCAATAACAGAAATCCCTGTAAATCTCATACCTGTAAAGGTTTGCGTTCACTGCACACCCAACAAATCCCTGCGCGGATTTGGGATCATGGAGAAATCTGATCTCGAGGGGTGCGCAGCCTTCGGGGCCCAAATCTATGACTTGCTGCAGCTCGTGCGTTGACCATTTATAAATATTCAACGAGGTTCCGTAGTGGTCCTTGTTGGGTATATCTTCTTCGTGAAAACCACTGGGAAAATAAGGATTTGCTTTAGTTTTCAACACAGCCTTGTTTAAAGAAAATACATCTTACTAATAAAATTCTAAGCCAGTGTAACACACTATCAGTAGCAATGGGTATCATTTTGGCAGTTCAACAACATTCATTGCGTTACTTACGTTGTTGAGCAAATACATTTTTCGAACATATGAAGCAATGGATTAGTAACATCCTTCAAAATTATTCAGATTGAGACTGATAGTGCGTTACGCAATTAGGGTGCAGGTTTTTCTTATTTGAGAAACGAAAACAGAACCTTTGTTTTTCTTATTTACTAGGTGAGAATGTTCACGACGAAAAATAAGAACTTATCTTTTTAGTAAGCTGTTAGAGTCAGGTGAAGACAAAAAAATATTTAACTAAAGAGAAAATACTAAAAAGACATAAAGCGCCCTCAGATGAGATCAGTAATAAAGGAGATCTAAATAAAATATCAAACACAACTGCTACTAGAGACCCTCGCACAGTAACGTAAATTCGAACGATTTTCAAATCTGGATGTGTCTATTTGTGGATGTGTTTGTTTGTATTTGTGTAAAACAGAAGTGTATATTTGTAATCTATATAAATATAATATATGTAAATAAAATTGAAGTGTCTGTTTGTAATGTCAATATAACAGCTTTTTACTAAATGCTTATGAATGTATAAACGGTATTTATAACAAAAAAAATTGTCTCTTTGCCCGTTTGTCCCGGCTAATGTCCAAAACGGCTGGGCCGATTTTGACGGGACTTTTACTGACATATAGCTGATGTTATGAGGAGTAATATTTACGTTAAAACTTAAATTGAGAAAAGAGATTCTTCCTTTTCAACGGAGGTGTACCTACACCTTCTCTTAGCGTCGCAATATTGATACCCGAACCTTTAGCATTTGGGTTTATATTATTGCGAGAAGCACAATTAGTACCACCAATAGATATGTATAAAGTCTTAAAATAATTAAATACTATATGCGACACTAGTATTTTCAATACGTTTATTCTACGAGTTCATGCTAGGCCCACTGAGCTTTAACTAATAGGTTTATTAGGTTTAATCTTCATAAAGGACTAGATTATATTCAAATGAATCAACTCCTGTAGTATTCTGCGGAACAACGTATTTTTCGGAACGGCCTATAAAGGTTTAGTTGTGCGTGAATATAATAGGTTTCAAGTAGATTGTTGTTCTAGAAGAGACAACGACGACTAGAAAAATAATTAATTTCAAATATGTTGGCTATTTGAGTCTGATGCTGTGTATTTTGGGAGTGGTTTACCTTCGTAATTTAATCAGTCACCTTGAAAAGTTCGACAGTAATACTTTATGAATTGTCGATATTAATGCATACAAACATATTATATCCATGCAATTTTATATTGAGCAGTAGTGGCACAGTGGTAACAACTGTGACTTACGAGTTGTAGGTCGTAGGTTCGAACCCAGACAGGCGCTTTACATTGTGTAAATTATTTAATCACCATTGCTCTCAAAACGCTGACGGAAAACATCGTGAGGAAATCGGTATGTCCTAGAACCAAAAATTCGAAGACATGTGACATCTATCAACCCACACTAGGCCCGCGTGGTGGATTACGGCCCACTCCCTCTCGCCAAGAGGAGGCCTGTGTCCCAGCAGTGGGAAAATTATAGGCTGATTATTATTATTATTATTTTTTTATCTATGTAATTTAATATACTCACGTCTTGAACCTTTTAGGTGTACCCCACTCAGTAGCAAACATCACATCATGATATGGCTGGTACCAGAAATCGTAGCCAAACTTGGCCAATTTATTTCCCTTCGTCCACGTTCCTAAAAAATAAACGAATGATTTACGTTTTTTGTTTTCAATATGGCGCCTATTAAGTCGCCCCTCTGCTAAAACTGTGTAAAGGCGCGTTCACAATTCACCTGTCATTTCCAAAGTCTTCGAATCGATGAGCACAAAATCCCCTTTTCCGTTTTCGTCTTTATCTCCCATCGTCGAAATCATGATTTCGCCAGTTGCCAAGCAGTGCGTCGTGTGCGGGAAACTGCAGTTGAATGACCTCATCTTGGAGCCGTCGATTACCTGGTAATGAGATTTTCGCTATGAACCCTCTATATAAGGGAGCTGAGAGAATGAGGTCTTTAGCAATTTACCCGATAGTAAGGGATTTACATTTAAGTTGGCTTTTTCGGAGTAAACTTTTAGTCGCAACACCTTTTTAGTATTTGCCTTGTTTACCCTCCAAAATTTTGCACAAATATCAGACTCCATTTGCTAGAATTCTTCATTATAGATAACAGTCTAAGGTTTCGTTTAAAAAATCATAATGGATTCATATTTAAAGCCCATATCGCTATAACATTCTGAGTGGATTGCTTTGATGAACACTGCAAATATTTATAAAACTTTAGCGTCTACGTGGAAATCATAATGTTATGTTTCCACTAAATATCATTCCCGAATTCTAAGTATAATACAATGTGTGATATGAAAAGGACAAGCAAAGGTCTAACAGCCAATATAACGAGTTCGCGAACTGTCTGGGTCTAGATGGAATGTTGCAAGTTTAACGACAGATTCGGGATGACTTGGAGAGAGCTAGTTGGGAAAATTTCGCCATCGAACTATGTGGAGCTCCAAGCAATAATTATAGCGGTCAATGGGCAATTATCGATGGAGATGAGAGATTATTTGCAGGGGAAAATAGTTTGGGGAGGCTAGTAGTTTCCTCCGCTATTAGGGTTATTGTCCGCTGTTATGGTTGTCCAATTGAGTTGATTCTTGTTTGTGGTTGATTTGATTATTGTGAATTTGTATTTTGAGCCTTCATTTAGTTTATATAATCATCATGAATCATAATATAGTCCGTTGTCATTTTACCTATGATTTTGCATCACTGTCTAAATCACAGTGATCTTTATTATCATTCTAATAAGGTTGCTGTTGGGTTGCCGCCACTGGTAAGTCTGTCAAAATCATTGTGATCTTTATTCTGTTGGTGTTAGGTTGCTACTGTCAAATGTCTACTATAAAATGTCATGGAACAAATCAAAAGCTTAAAGTGGTTGTAAGTTTAAAAAGAAAGGAGGTCATATTTTCATAACCTCTTTGCGTAAACTGAGAGGGGTCCCCACTTGATTAAACAGTTGTGCTTGGACTTAAGACCTTTCGACCGGGAATCCATCTTGAAAATGAGGCTTTACTCCAGCTCGACCTCCACACGGCCTCCTTTGGTTTATAAAAGTGTACTCTTATAACCCAAATCCTAAGCTTTGCTGGCTTCAAGCAGCTATATTAATTAATTTATCCTATTGCAAGAAAATAAATATTGACTTCACAAAATTTTAATAAAGACAAAATGTGTAACTACTTAGAGCAGGGTATTTGATGGAACCAAGAATCCCTTTGAAGCAAGCAAGATGATGTAATATGCAATTTGTGAAGAAATTGCCATTTTTTTATTTACTCAACGCTTACTTGGAGCGAGGTTATTTTCTATGATAAAGCTGAAAACTTTGTTTGTGTGAACGCACTCATCTCTCGAACTGCTTGTCGGATTCGAAAAAATATTTTTGAATTTTCTAGCCCAATTTTTGAGGCAGGTTATAGGTATGCTATTTAACATCACGCCACGATCCTAAGGATCTGGACAAAAAAAAAAACAAAATGAACGCTAAGTGAAAACGAACGACTTCGTCACGACTTCGTCCGCGTCCTCGCGATATTACATCGCGAGGACGCGGACAAAGTCGTGACCAGAAGCTAGTTTTAAATAAGATTGCATTTTAATAAATGATGAATGATTTATTTTCTGTAAGTAGGTTTGTACAAACACTTTTACATGTCAATCATATTTTTTTAAACTAGATGAGGTAGGCGTTTCCTATCTGACTACTCTGAGAAGAAAGGCCGAAACAAACTCAGAGGTCACAGTCTCTTTTAAAGTCCAGACATAATCTTGGTCAGATCATGTGAAGACCATGTAGATTGGTGTCTGAAATGGTCTTTTGAGTAAAGAACCACACAGATTGTGCGGACCTGTCCAGTGCACGCATTTGTCAAAAATCGTGCAGCTCAACTCAGAACTTACGAGTCGACGAACAATACCAATGAAAGGACATTTGGGTAGGCCGCATAAATTACTCAAACTGCCAGAACATGATTAAAACTAACTAAGAAGGAAAAAAGAAATTACCCACATAGTCTTCACACTCAGAATAATAATAATAATAAAAAATAAGATACTTTACAAACTAAATATCCATGTCATTGTTTATATAAAATTCATCAATGTCAATGTGTATATAAAAATCCGGACATAATCTTTGATCTTTGAGGACCATGTAGATTTGTGTCTGAAGTGGTATTTTGAGGGAAGAACCACACAGATTGAGTGGACCTGTGCAGATAGTGCACGCATTCGTCAGTAACCGGGCAGCTCAACTCAGAACTTAAGGAGCTCAACGATTCGTAATTAATAACGTAGTGGAGTATTTTATTCTGTAGCAAGTTAAACAGACGCTCGAGTGAAAGATAAGTTTGGTCTTGTTTATCTAACTTAGTTTTATTCAAGCTTTGGTTTGAAGAAAGAACTTTAGTATTTAAGTTGTAGGATCATAATTATTTGAGGTAGTTTTTTAGTTCATTGAAATGCAGTGGTGTAGAGCCTTGAGAATGTTGCTGATAAAAGTGTTAGGCATATCCTAAAAAACAAATTGATTCATCAATTTTGTTAGGATTTTAGTAAACTCATTACACAATTATACCTAGTGGATCTAATAAATGCGTTTTACATTTAGGTTAAACACATTTATCAACTACCGCCTTCTTGTTCGAATCATGTAACGGTCGGCGGGCGATGCGTGACTGTGCGCGCACCTTTTGGATTTTAAACGACGAAAACGGCCGTGCGCAGTCAGTTGTTCCTGCGACGCCGAAGTGTGCAGACCATAAAAAGTCATAGCGTGTCACTTTGTAAAAAGTATACTGCTATCCGTTAAATCAAGGCCAGGTCAGTTAATTTTGTTTTTAATATTTAAATATCTTGAGTGTTTCGGGTTGTTAATATTGCCGTGTGTGTACTTTAAGCCTAAGGTGTACCTATCGTCATTTCTGGTGTTAAAATATATCCTGTAGAATAATGGTTCCATTAAATGCTTGTGAGATTATTCAAACTTTCATTTCATACACTACCTTACACAACCTAAAGCTAATTAATAGTCTAGTGATTACAATATAAAAGAGAATTAACATGCTTTCAGCAGTAATGTTTTCACGCGTTTCTCTTCATTATCACTCAAGAAAATCAAACAAATTCAATCAACCGGATTGAACAGCAGCCTCTTTTTCCTGATTCGATTTCTGCCAATAAATTGATTCGTAAATCTGTATTCAGCTTAAAACAACAATTTACTTTGGGAACAGCAGTTTGTTTCAGTTTTTACGCTCTGGCAATAAAGTTGTAGTTGCCTCGGAAAATCCGAAACATAAAAAGCTAGGAATTAAAAAACTTTCCCAGATCTGTTGACATAAAAAATCAATTTTATGACCAGTCTCTGCCATTTCAGTAAAACACGTACAAACTCCCGAACTTCGTACGACCGCAACTGCATTTTTAAGTACCAAAACAAATTGTTTACTCTTCAATCTTGGACGTGAACGCTTGGTTGCCAAGCCGATCGTAAAATTGGACCATAAATCTAACAAACAATCTAGAAAAAACACGGATAAGTGCTCCGTGTGAGAATTTAAATTACGGTCGACGAACGTTCGGGAATCCTGAATGGACCGTAAATTGGGTTCGATATTGATTTATCTATAAATGCCTTAATCACCCAAATACATAGCCTTTCCGCAAATTAATATTGTTCGTGGAAATCCTGCACTTTGGGATGTATTTGGATAAACATTTTTTATGTCAAAAAAAGATCCTGCAGACCTGAAACTCTTGTGAATATGCGAAGAGTTTCAAGCCTCTCTCTCTCTAGAATTACGCCTGAAAATATTACCTCTGCAGTTAGTTCTCTTCTACTGAGGTAGCATTTGGTAGTACCTACGTTACTATTTACCGAAACTTTAATTATGTAACTTTCAATATCTTATTCAATAATTTAAAAAATGTTATCATCAAAATCGTTACCTGAGAAATGATGCAACATACATAATATGTGTATTTTTAATTTAGTTGAAAATAAAAAAAAAATATGTTCTAAGGAAGAATGTTTAGCTAATAGAAGCTTTAATTGTAATAATTTGATGTAAAAAATTACATAGTTAAGGTTCCAGCAAATTTACCGGTAAAAAAAATTTTGTCATAATGAAGTCTCCGATTTCCGTCTCTGTTCTTTATACTTTAGGTAAATATACTCACTCAGCCTATTCCGATCACTGATTATAACAGACACTGAATTCAAATGAGACATAAAACAGTAAGTAGCTAATCTATTCAAACTCCACATAGAACTGAATCGATTTTATCCTACCACTGGCCCCTTTCTACAAACTTTTTGTTTGTCTACACTTGTGTAGTTTAAACTCTCCTGGGGGCCGATTCTACTAACAAAATTGTTCAAAAATCGCAATGGAATCGCAACTAAATCACGGCTTATAAGCGTTTTCTCATTCTACTAATGAACAACGATCAAACTGCGGTTACGTTTCAGTTGACGCCAACGATCGTTCGAAACAATGTCAAAATCTATTCTGTTAGCAAAATCGAACATGAGCGTGACGTTTAATCACATTCTACTATTATTTTGACACTTGTTTGAATCGAAACAAAGCTGAACTTTGGCGATTCATCTGTCAAAATTAGCGGTTCAACATAAGTTAGTAAATTGTAACTTTTGCCGCATCGATCTAGAATTGCTTTCGTTTTCTTCCTTAAAAATAATGATGTTTTATATGAATTTCGTTGAACTTGCCCATGAGGTTGACGTTGGAAGGGTAAGAGCAAGAAATTTATCGTCAAGAATATTTAATAATGCTTTTGACCTTACGCATCGTCAGTTCGTGAAGACGTACCGACTCTCCAAAGATCTCGTAAGAGCTTTGATTGAGGAGATCAGTTCTCACATGCCCGTCAATCTTCGCTCTGACTGTATTGATACGGAAACAAAGGTACATATAAAATACATATTTACTATCGTCTTCCATTAGGCCTGAAATTACGTACGTATTAATAGAACAACACTTGCAGCGAGACTAAATCTTTACCAGTAAATGGAATGCACCAATCTGCAACATAGGTACTATAAGTGATCACATAATTTAACCATTTTTTTTTGTTGTAGCTGTTTCAAGTGCGACGTAAGTGAGTAAAACCCTCTAGTCTAGAGTGTGTCGTAAATATTTACTTTAAACTTTTGTCGCATAACATTAGATAGAAAATAACAATATGGGTATATTGTGAGATGTTTTATTTAATGAATACATTATCAGGAATATATAAAAAGAATACTCCCCTAAATCAACCTTTTGATGAACTCGCAGTCTCGCACACATTATAAGTAAGTTTTTGCTTCCCGCTGTTTGTTTACAATAACTTTAGTATATAGACATAACCGAAACGTTTCGTTTCACTACTTCGGCCAGCTAGGGACGTAAAACGAAACGTTCTTCTGAGCTTTTATTATAAAGAAAGTTGAATTGTTGTATGTGTAACAATTATATAATTATTCAGGAAAAAAGTTTATGTATAGTCTAGTTATCTTTTTGTAATAAGAAACACTTTTTGTGACACTTATTCGTATTTAGTAACATTTTTAGATTCAACTTTTTTTCTGTGGTATTATTAAAACATACTATTTGGCTTGTTGGTAACACAGATTAACCGCTGTTATGTTCCCGTTACGATTCGGTTTCAGTTTGCTTAAGAAAATAGTAGAATTACTTTATAGGTAACTATCGAACGGCGATCGGAATGGAACTGTTGTTATAACACAATTGAACGTGTAACGTTGCAAATTAGTAGAATCGGCCCCCTGTATCTTTGCACCCATTGTTAAACGTATACTTTCAAGCAAAGACTATTATAACCACTTGACTGCGTATACAGTGCCCCGACGCACGAAAACTATTAGTATTTTGTCGCCTATGTATAGGCTACGGTACTAGTAGCAATTTTAGTTGTGTCCAAGTGTTAGACCTGCGTGCACGCTAAATTAATATATTTTTTTTTTTACGTTTATGCAATTATAACGCATCAAAATGCCTTCATGCGCGGTGAAGTGGTGTGGGAAACATTCTTAGACATCTAGTTACAAAAAGGATGACATAACTTTTCATCGGTACATAAACATTACGAAAAATTATTTTTGATTTAATCAGATTATAAGCCACTGCAGGGGTCTATTTAAAATGGTGGCTGGGTAAACGAGCACACTTTTTGAGTCGCGCGTTGATGTCTTTTGGAAAAGTCTCGTTCTTGTATTAGACAATTCTAATGCTTCTATCCCTTTCTTTCCTTTTGTATGTTTATCGTAAAAAATAGTGCTGTTATCTTTAATAGCTGAAAGTTGATATCGAGAAAAATAAAATGAATACATTTTTTATTCAATTCACATACTTTAATAAAATAACTATCTACTATTAACCGACTTCAAAAAAGAAATACCGACGAACTGAGAACCTCCTCGGTTGTCAGTTCGTCGGTTTTTTTTTTTTTGTATAATCCGGGATTTTTTAGTTCTTTCTGTCCCCGACCGGGGCCGATCAGTCCATTTCCGGGTTTTTTTTTTGTAATTGATTGATTTTGATTAGATATTATTTCTATGATTTTGATTTAGTATTTATTATAATGTTAAAATCCATTTTATCGATATCGACTATTTTCTCTTAATGAAGTAAAGCAGCCCTAACGATGCAACTTGACCTTGAACTGACCAATTGCAGCCGCGCGTTTTTCCTCATCCCCCGGCCCGCAGTAGTGAGTCGTGTGCTTCGAAGAAATCGGCCCATACGCTCTCTAGTGGTTATATTCTCTATGCTTTCAAGGTATTGGGAAGAATGTTTATTTACTGCTAGAAAGGAGATAGACTCTTTGCGGATCGACATCTATTCTTCACTTACTCAATGTTTAAGTAGGATATTGCAAACTATCAATATCCGATTCGAGTTATTTAGCGAGTGAGCTTGAGAGTCGAAGATTGTAAACCCGGATTTGATGGTTCTGCTTGTCAATTACAGCATAATGTATATTATACAAGTTCAAGTTCAATAATGGTTAAAGCTAATTGTAATGCATCTCGTTGTTAATCCTAAAATAAATAAATAAATAAATAATAACAATAACCAAAAATCTGGCATCCCGCACTGGGCCCACGTAGTGGTGCGTCACAGCAGTGGAAACAATATTGGCTGACTATGCTTGTCAATAAATAAAAGCTGCATTTGTAAAAGCTAATTATCCAACACTAAATTCCTCTTCAAAAATGACTACTCTACTGACTGTTCTAAAACTTTCGAAATAGCTGTTTTTTCATACCACTTGTCGATAATGTTGCCAACATGGGTGAGATCATTAATATTAGCTTCTTCTAAAAGTTACTGAATTAAATTTAGATCGTGTAGTAATTAATACAAGGTATTAAGAGAAACGATTTCCAACCGCTTCCGCCACAATCCGCCTCTAGCGGAATCGCTTCTAGTACCTGCCCGTCGATTCTGGAAAAATCTCAACGTGATAACTAAGGTGAAGTGAGTGAGTCATGCTGATGCTAGAGATTGACAGTATTGGCGACTCACTCCACGGTCACTTCACCCAAGTTTTCACGGTGAGACGGTTACAGAATCGCACGGCTGTTCGGCTAATGAGGGCGAGTCAAAGCTTCTAGAATATTTTAGAAGCTTCCTTTAAAAACATACAACGCGCACCCTTCTTTTGACATTAGTTAGCCGAGTGACGTCCGTCAATTTGGCTGCGCACCGAAAAGGGATTATCTGTTATATTATGTACAATTTACGAACTTTATCTTCGCCCCGAACACTGTTTTGATATACTCGTATAGTTATACTGGAGGGGCCCGTGGCTAAATAATAACATCCGCACAGGTCGATCTATCAGGTTAAGCTACGCTTGCCGCAGTTGATCTGCGGATGGGTGACCATCTTTACATACCGAGACCCCTCCGTGCCTCGGAAAGCACGTTAAACCGTTGGTCCTGGCTGTCATTCGTGGATCTTTGACAGTCGTTACGGGTAGTCAGAAGCCCCAAAGTCTGACAACCAGTCTTACTAGGGTTACTAGGGTTATCGAATTACCCAGTAACTGGGTTTTGGAGGTCAGATAGGTAGTCGCTCCATGTAAAATACTGGTATTCAGCTGCATCCGGTTAGACTGGAAGCCGACCCCAACATAGTTGGGAAAAGGCTAGGCAGATGATGTATGGTTATACTAAAGTAAAGCACTTACAGTGCATATTATGTGTATGTTAAAATTTCAATATTTTCTGAAAATTTTTCAGTCACGTAAATCAAATTTACTTGCTACTGATCTCTGCTTTTAAATAAAATACCAACTACTTAACCGTACGTTCATGTTCCCAAGTTTTGTATACAAATAGCAACCTAATGCACTACTCACTAAACTCGGTCTTAAAGCTCATATTTGCCAAGCACTCGAAAAATAATATGAAGCACTTAGTTGGTAATCTTTCCGTGATAGTTCAAGTATCAATCAAGGCAATTAGGGTCATAACGGTGTATGGAGATGAGGGTGAAGCAAAGCTGAACGTGGGTTGCGACTTTAACTACTTTTATTGTTAAACTTAGACTACAACTAGTACTTTGGGAAGGATTTGATGTTCTTTGGAGTACCTAATATAAGAGTGGAGTAGGAAAATTATGTAGGTTCTCTGAAAACAACTCGGAAATAGAAATATCCTGAAATCGTTTTCGTCGTTTGCTTCTCACCGCATCAAGTAAATAATGTGTGAGTTCACATTTTAAAGCTTTTGTCGTTTTTTATATAAGAAAGAAAATTGAATTGGTTGGTGATTAACAAATTGGAATTTTGGTTTCGACATGACGAAATTCGAATTAGGTATTCATCATCATCTGCCTAGCCTTTTTCCAACTATGTTGGGGTCGGCTTTCAGTCTAACCGGATGCAACTGAATACCAGTATTTTACATGGAGCGACTGCCTATCTGACCTCCACAACCCAGTTACTGGGTAATATGATACCCCTAGGTAAGACTGGTTGTCAGACTTTCGGGCTTCTGACTACCCGTAACGACTGTCAAAGATCTACGAATGACAGCCGGGGCCACCGGCTTAACGTGCTTTCCGAGGCACGGAGGGGTCTCGGTATGTAAAGATGGTCACCCATCCACAGACCAACCGCGGCAAGCGTAGCTTAACTTGATCGATCAACCTGTGCGGCTGTTTTTATTTAGCTACGGGCACCTCAAATTCGAATCAGACATTTTAATTATTTACGAATTAGATACTTTAATTTCAACCATTCAAATAATAACACACCCTTATAAATGAGAAAATTAATTCATTGAAATTATAGTAATGATTACAGAATTAGGAAAGTGAGCACTTTATTATTAATATGTATAGAAGAGTACGTTTATTTCAATTTAAGTTTATTCACTTGACGTGTCTAAAAAATGTTTCTTAATTTTAGATAAGCACATATACCAAGTGTTTTACAAGATCTATAAAAGTGATACAAACATTATTTTATATTATAAATCTGGCCTTCATAAATTGTTTTAGCTGTTCTTTAGTTTAGCTTTTTATATTTTCCAGAATTATAGGAAAACGTGTAACTTAAAAGTACCATCGGCAAAATTCGTCGAACACGACCATTTCTTAATTTGAATTTGAGTTTAAATAAACCATGGCAGGCAGGTACATGAAGACAAGAACTATAAAATAAGAAAATAAGTGGTCACTAAAAGGTAAGGTAAAGTTCATTCACAGTAAAGTTATTTTAGCTCTGATTTTGCATCACTGTCAAAATCACAGAGGTCTTTATACTCCTTGTAATAAGGTTGCTGTTGGACTGCTCCCACTGACAAGTCTGTCAAAATTATAATGATCTTTAAGGTGCTGTTGGGTTGATGCTGTCAGAGGTAAAATTACTGTTAAAGAAGTGTAGTTGTTCTAATAGTCAGTATAGGTATTCCAATGGGACGGCAATCCAACACGAGAATGAAATGAAAAACAAGAATGAATGGGAATGAAGGAAGAGAAGGTGCACCTGTGTATGCGCAGAGTTATGCACTATAAAATCCCCTGCGCCGAAGGCTGGTGTCCGCTGGGTTTGTTCACCATGGCAGAAATTCGGTCTGGAGGACCTGACCGGGGAACGGGCGGCGGGTTTTTGTTGTGTTATACTGAATTTCGCATATTATATCATTTCTGACCTAATCAGTAACTATCTATGTGAGAAAAAAAGGTTGCACTATAGCTACTCAAAAGTACAAAGTACCCATTCCTCACTTACTTTATACATCTTTGGTTTCCGAGGATCCGAGCCGACATCCACGACAAAAACCTTCGAAGAATTCAAAGCAGGCAGAATAAGGAGGTCCCTCTTGAGAGAGGGGTCGTCATAGCAACTGGAGCAAACGTTCCAGCCACTGTGATGAAGCTCGTCGCCGACACTACCGGTGTGGGTACGTGCGATCACCTGTAACCAATCGGAGGGATATAATATTCTATAATCTGTTATTTGATATACAAAGGCACGAATACGCGGAGTAAATGTAACGTCGAAAATTTAACTGTCTTATGGCTGATTTCTCTTCGTGGAATAAAATTGACTTCTGACAGATTTTGTGTGGTAGGACTGTCAAAATTTCAAAATTATTCCTCCGATAAAATTATCTGGCGTTGGTAAATCAGCCTTTGATATAATAATAAATAATTTTTGTTCATGCGATAAGCACAATATTTGCAGGATCCTTTGTTCTTTGTCTGGGTGTAATTTATCTATTATATGTATGTATTTATAAATATAATTTATGTTTATCATTTATCTAGTACTTATAGCACAAGCTCTGCTTAGTTTGGGACTAGATGGCATTGTGTGAAAGTTGTGGAATATTATTATTATTTTAAACGTTTAAGTTGGTGCGAACATAAAACTCATTAGAGTTTCTTGACCTAATTATTTAGTGCCAAAGTAAGTAAGTAAGTAATTTTTAGTGCCAAATTTCACTCAAATTTCTTCAGCCGTTTTAATATGAAAGCGTAACAAACCATCTCATTTTCGCATTTAATTAGTTTAGATTCCATGATGTTCAACGATCTAGCTAAAAGAAATTTAAAACTTAACATCAGTATTCCTTTTAATCACAAACTAAAAAAAAACCTTTAGAACATCTAAAAGGAATCCCATAACCCGGGCTACAAATCCCGGGCAATATATTGCATTCTGCTTGTTAATTTGGTCTCGCCTAGTACTGCAATAGCAAAGTACACAATAATACTTCCTACTGAATCCTGAAATCCCGGGATTACTGGTACGTTATTGCCTTGCGACATTGCCCGACTAAATGGCTGGATGTAAGGTTTTATTCGCTAATACAAAAGTAGTGCGTAATTGCTATTTTCTTGTCGGGAATATCGCTCGTATCTCGTGTCGGGAATATTGCTTGAATCTCGTGTCCTTTTCCGGGGAATTGTGTCGTGTGCGGACAGCTTTCGGAGAGGTAATTATTTTCTGAACGGCTTGTTGAGCTGGGTTCGAATAACGTTTTTGCGTGGATAATTTTCGTTGGTATTCGGAAATGTCGTATAATAACATATTTTCCTTGGATGAGGAATTAAGTCGTGCGATTATAATTAATGCGTTGCTTACTGTTGTTCTGTGAAGTATCGTCTTAAAAAAAGACTGAGTAAAAGAATAAGTAGGAGTAGTATCGACTGTACAAATCTGCAACATATTTATAAACAATAACATATGAGAGCATTGTGTCTTCATCAAGATCTATAGTAGCTACTAGTTTTTCTCATTATTCATACTAAACTAACTCCCTACGTTATCTCCAATCACACACAACGCACACACATACACAAACACATCCGCACACACACACACACACACACACATACACACACACACCCGCACACACACACACACATACACACACCCGCACACACACACGCGCGCAAACACACAAAGATATAATTTATAAAATATATACTTAAATTAGCTTTATTATCTTCAATCGACACAGTCTACTATTAAACTTATAGCGTCACATTTTAAGCTGACTTACTGTCTCTTAAGATACAGGTTGCCTAGTTTAAGAGACAGGGTTTTCCATATTGTGCACAGAATTCAGCCAGTCGATTCTGGAAAAATCTCACCGTGATAACTAAGTTGAAGTGAGCTTAGAGTGAGCTGTGAGTCATGCTGATGCTAGGGATTGACATTGTTGACGATTCGCTCCACGCTCACTTCACCCAAGTTTTCACGGTGAGATGGTTACAGAATCGCACGGCAGTTCTTAGATTAGTATTGCATTGTGTTACTACCAAAGCTCATTTAAAATTATCTTTATATAAAACATGTTCGATCTGTATTGTTATGAGATAAAGTTATTATTATATCTTTTGTCATTTTTCGGGACCAGGTCCCGGACATTTGGAAGGCGTACGAGGGGCCGTAGTCAACTCGCAGAGCCCCATTAGATATTTTTTTTAATGAAATACGGCACCAGCCGACGATTAACCCCGTTCGCACTATGCAAGTGCACCCAAGGACAATCCTCGGTTGTTGTACCTACTCATAGGACACATAGAAACGTAGCGACAAGAGCACAACATGTCCTTAGGTGCTTGAGGAGTGGAGAGGTATTCCACGGCTTTCAGAACAATCCCCGAGCCTGGAAGATGGTCAAGATCTACAAGTACTTACTGGAATGCTTCGTTCATTCGAGCACGAATGCTTTTGCGAATTTTTATTATTATTATAACTATATTTAAACGATAAAAGGTCTAATGGTAAAAGCGTCTCTAAATTCCATTTTCGTCAGTCGAACTAAAAGCTTGCGTATATATATTTTATAGGAATACTAGCTTTTGTTCGCGACTTCGCAAATGTTGGCCTCCCACCCACCTCGTCGCATCCTATCACCCACTCGCGCTATTATTCATATTTTGGCTTTTTGCTCAGCTCCTTAGGATTGTAGCATATGCCCTTCCTCAAGAATTTTGCTATCAAAGGCAAAAATAATTTTTGAAATCCGACTAGTACTTCCCGAGATTACCGAATTCAAAAAAAAAAAAAAAAACAAACTCTTCAGCTGTATTATTTGTATAGTAAAGATAGTTTAGTACGGTGAATGAGAAAAAAATTATGTAGGTAGAAGCGCCTCTGAATTCCTTCTTCGTCAATCCTATTAAAAGTCTGCGTATATTTTATAAGAATATCATCAAATATTCGATCTTTTAAACTATTGGAAAAACGTTTTAGCTTGATTGACATGAAACTCTCATAGGATAAGCTGAATATTGGACGCGAAATATATAAAACTTTTGTTATAAATCCAGCAGTTTAGCCAGATTAAAAGAGTATTTTTGTGCGATTTCAAATGAAAATGTATTACAACCAAAAACTCCAAACCTAAATTATAAGTAGTTTATACCTTAAAATATTTTTTTATTTTGATATTTTCAGACGTACCTAGTGCAGTCAACATGAAAAATACGTGTTATTCACAAGTAAAACTGATTTACGCCTCAATAAACCGGAACCTTTCCAGTTTCCATTATGTTCCTAGATCGTAAATTCTTAGTATCGAATAGGAAATATATCCCAAGTGAATTTATAACCTCTCTTTCAGTCCTTATAAACTCAAAAGAGTGCTTCTATCAGCCAAAGAGTATGAATGTCTCATATAACTATATAGGTATAGTATATGTCATCTGCGAGGCAGGACGATACATATTTTTTTTTCCGTTTATTCGACTTTTTTTTAAATTCGCAAATTATGTGCGCAATATGGATCGATTTAAGGAACTACGGAGAACTGTCTTGACGCTGCGTAAGCGTGCGTGATTCATCGCCGCCCGTTCGATTTCCATCCCGCACATGAAGTAATTTGTAGGGTTCAAAGGGTAAAACGGGACCCTATTACTAAGACTCCGCTGTCCGTCCGTCCGTCCGTCCGTCTGTCACCAGGCTGTATCTCATGATAGTTGAAATTTTCACAGATGATTTATTTCTGTTGCCGCTATAACAACAAAAAAACTAAAAAAACAGAATAAAATAAATATTTAAGGGCTTCCATACAACAGACAAGACGTTGTTTTGCCGTTTTTATAGATATCTGCGCCCCGCAGTTTCACCCGCATAAGTCTTGATCCCGTAGGAATATCGGGATAAAAAGTATTCTATGTGTTAATTCTGGTTATAAACTATCTGTGTGTCAAATTTCATCAAAATTGGTTCAGTCGTTTGAGCTTGAAGAAGTAACAAACATACAAACACACACACTCACAAGCTTTCGCCTTTATAATTAGTGTGATGATACGGAAGCCTTCGTACGCGAATCCGACTCGCACACCAAAAGCGGTTTTTTTATTACTCCGTTGGTGTAATTGCTGTATGGCGTTCCAGTCGGAGGATAAATAATAATTAGCCTATAAAGTATAACGTTCCCACTGATGGGACACAGGCCTGGTCTCTGTGAGAGGGACTAGGCTAACATATGTAATAATAATAATAATAGTGGTAGGATAAATAAATAAATAAATAGTTGTGATGGTTGTTTTGGCCTCGCCTCTCATAACGCGGTTGTGGGTTCAAATCCGGGTTAGTACCAAAGTGACTTTTTTCTATTCATATGAGCTTTCTAGGTTTATCATAGACATTATAGACGTCGGTGAAAGAAAACAGCTTGAGAATACCTGAACGAATCTAAACAAATATTGTAAAGAGAAAAGATTAGATGTTACGCTTTCATGCTATTAATGCTGCACGGATTAGGATAAAATTTGGCACATGGGTAGACCATGACCGGGAGAAGGTCAAAGGACATAGGTACTTTTCATCCTGGATCGCGGGCAACAGTAATTTATACAACGTGTAACGTTAAATGCGCAAAACCTGAAAATAGTTTGATCAGAATAGCGAGCAGAATCCATTGAACCACTTTTTAATATAGGTCACATTTTTCAAAAAATCTTCATTAAAAACGTTGCCGTGTCTATTTATTAATAGGTCAAGCCATCGCGGCGCAGCGGCCCGGTGACGACTCCTCCTTCGATAGAGCGTCGTCGCAGACGCAAGAAACGATCAGAATTGCCAGTAAAATTAAAACAGCACATAAAACCTCTACAATTTGTTTAATGATTTATTTTCTCTCTGAAAAAGGTCAAATGAATTAAAAATCAGTTGGGGTGTCTGAGGTTTTGCGCATTTAACGTTACACGTTGTATAAGTCTGCCAATCCGCCTTGAGCAAGCGTGGTGATAAATACTCGTGCCTTCTCTGTCTGATAAACTTTGCCTTGCAGAGGAGCAAATAACAGGCTGGTATTATGTATTACTAGCTGTGAACACCCCTTTCGCTGGGTCATTTTTAATTGTATAGATATCTGTTAATGTTAATAATCTATCACTACTTACTTCATATTTTTTTCATATCTACTAAACATTTTTATTAATGATAAAAGTAGCCTAAGTTACTCCTTATTACATCAGCTACCTGCCAATAAAAGTCCCGTCAAAATCGGTCGAGCCATTTCAGAGATTAGCCGGAACAAACAGACAGACAGACAGACAGACAAAAATTGTAAAAAATGTTATTTTGGTGTATGTACCGTATATATATTCATATGCATGTAGTAAAAAACGGTTATTTCAATATTACAAACAGACACTCCAATTTTATTTATATGTATAGATTAGCTGTTTTCTCCAAAGAGGTGGGCAGAGAAGTATCTATTATAGACGCCTACATGTAAGGGGGCGACCATGTTGTGACTAACTAGATACAAATCCAGTCTGCACTGCTACTGAGAATTTCCTTAATGTACTCTCGACAGTCGCTTCCTTCCACTACGCCAACAAGATAATCTTAAACCGTCCCACACGTTACGGATATAAACGAAATGCAACTCACATTTCCCTCAAACCCTTTAATTTCTCATCCCTTTTTCGCCCCTTTCCGGGTTTACCTACCCGTATTATAATAATTTCTTCCCATATATATCACAAGGCTATTATGGTTAAAGTTTTGTGTTATGGTTCTACCTTTCGAATATCGGATAACATGATCTTAAGCCACCGTGGCTTATGTTTGTGTGTTTTTACTTCCAATTTATCATCGTCATGCCCTTTTTTATGTTCCAGGGTGGAAAATCCTCACGGATGTCCTCCGTCCTGGCCCTCTTACTGACTAAAAACCACCCCGGTGTTCCATCTCACACCTACGCCGGGGGCAATCCCCGACTGGTGCCGTACTGACACTGCCGGCCGCCTCGGGTCAGGGACCCCGAGTGAGGTGTTTGACTCCCCCCGATAATCGTCATACCCTAGGCTTAGCTAATGGATCGGTGAATGTTGTGTTTTGTTAAGGGTAATTACATACTGAAGACACCTGCACTGCGATACCTCGCGGCCACAGTTCAGTTCGCTATCTCGATGTCACCTCCATGTATCATAAAACAAATGCATGCACATACCAGGCATCGAAGTAATCCCCAAGCAGCCCGCGATGTATCGCAGTGAGGTATTTTTCGGCATGTGCATGCGTGTCTACTAGCATGCATTTGTTGCACATCATCGAGGTAGCGAGCTAAATTGCGATCGCAAGATATATTTAGCATGTTTTTCAGCCTAGCCTTTTCCCAAGACAGGTCTAAACTAATATTTGAGGAGTGTCGGAACAAAAACCGATATGTCTTAATTAAGACATTATTATTAATTTTTTGTTCTGTTACAAAATGTTTAATTATACACCCTTCAGGAAAGAAATCAATTAAAAACAGTTGGGTACATACATCTTAAAAAAAATATCAAAATACTGCGGTCAAATCAAAACCGGCAAATAATTTTTTAAATTCAACATGTTCTTGTTGTTGGATTAAAAACCGATAATTCTTATTAAGTTTTACACAATTCAACAATGGTCGGTTCAAATTCAATTCAGTTCAATACCGACATATCCATTTTGGTTTCGTCAAAAACCGATATATCCAAATGATCGCGTCAAAAACCGATATATCCATACTTGTCCGCCAAATATCTCCCTAAATTAAGTATCTACCCTCCGTCAAGTTTCACACATCAATCGATGTCACTTTAACTGCAAATTGACATGCTATAATTTTCCACTTTTGTAACATTAAAAAACTTACAAGCTTTTTTTTCATTTGTGAAAAATATGGTAAATTCGATATATCGGTTTTCGTTCCGACGCTCCTCATTTGTCTTCTGTTGTTTTCTTAATGAAATAGAAAGAAAAAAATGCACTAAACTTACCTAAATTTACTTTAGCTTGTGAACAAGGGAATTGGAGCCTTTGTAATACTAACCTGACTATAAGTCGGTGATTTAGGGTTCACGTCAACCGTGGCTAAATAGTCTTGTTTAGTTTGGTCCGGTTGGACACAGACCACGTAAAGTAGTTCCTCGCTGGGTCCATTCTTGAAGGCGTCTAAAGGAGACGCGTAGCCCGGTCCACGTTTACCTGCAAACAAATAGAATAGCCTGTTAAAGTGTATTTTCAAAAGATTACAGAGATATTAGAGAAGATATTACAGAGAAGACACAGAAAAAAAATACGGAAAATTACCGCGAAGGACATACCTAAGTATTTGTAAAAGCAGTTGCCTGCTTTATTTAAAGGAGAAAAATAATAATATTATTTTTAATAAGTTCTACGTTTCAAAACCTAATCTAAAAAATGGAATAAACTCAGATGAGAGTCAATAACAAATTTATAATGGTATAGTCTCGTTGCATACGTAAACACACATTATTATGTAACATGTGTTTTCTGCGTTGCACTATTTAAGTATTAAGAGCTCAAACTAGTTATTAATGCAATATTACGGGCTGTAGAATCCTGTTAATTCCATGTTAATTTGATTACAATACAGCGTGTAACGGAAGGGGGGTATCAACCCTGAAGGAGGTGAATGTGCTCATGAAACTCAACAACTTTCCCCAAAGAACATAGGTCGAAATATGAAAAAAAAATTGCCCCTCCCTTACAAAACTGACTACCAGCTGATTGATTTACTATGGGAGGGCCAAATTTTTTTTTCATATTTCGACCTATGTTCTTTGGGGAAAGTTGTTGAGTTTCATGAGCACATTCACCTCCTTCAGGGTTGATACCACCCTTCCGTTACACGCTGTATAATACACTCGCTCACTACCACACTAAGGCGTGAGTGCCGAATTGGCCCTGTGCCTGCGATTGCCTTCCCATCGGACTATGAGGGTGAGTGAAGAGAGAGTTCACCTGTGTCTGACCTTGTAGTGTTTATATTAAATAGAAACACTAAAAGAGCTATTTCAAAAACTGCAAAAAAGGGAAAATGCCTTGTACACGGAACTTTAGATTTAGTTTCGTACTCAGAAACAAGCAAGAACTAATTGCGGCTCACTTTGCCTTTTTATATGCAAAACGTTTCGAGGCTGAAAAGTCGCCAGACTACTTCAAAATTTATTTGAGTTATTGGCCAGACTACTTTCAACTACTGAAGGTTTATTTTCCTTGCAACACAAAAATCGCAGTTGGAACTTCAAATCCAATTATTTTTCAATGCGAAAAACTCTCAAAGGCACTCCAAATACCTATATAATAAACCGATCCCTAAATTACAAATGCATTTATAAACCAAATAATAAAAATCAATTTCCCGACTTTTCCCTCCAAATATTTATTTTGGGGAGCCCAATTTTCTTTCAAAAGAGAAATGTCAATTCGTATAAATCGTCGATAGGCATCAAAACGTTATTTTTTCCTGCGTAAACGAGGGTAGCGGACAAACATGGAGGGATGCCACCCCTCGCCATTTTGGTAATCACGTCAGGTAATGCTTGCATATAAATTACTCCTTTGTTCTGTATAATCCCATCAATAACCCATTGTTTCGGCTACAAATTGCATCGCTTGTTAGTTATAGATAAACATACGGGTATGAATATGAAATCTTCCATAATATACCCTAGACACAGACACACTGTAGGTACGAGTATTAGTACCTACCGGTGTCCTGTCAGTTCACCAAAGATTAATTTACAAATCAATTTATAAGAGGTTTACCTATTTGAATTGACTTTACAAAACTACGATAACATAAATTCAGTCAATGTAAAGAAAGAAAAACAGCTGTGCGATTCTGTAACCATCTCACCGTGAAAGCTTGGGTGAAGTGAGCGTGGAGTGAGCTGTCATTCGCTAGGGATTAACACTATTAAGTGCTCACTTCACTTATGATTTCACGGTGAGATTTTTACAGAATCGACCGGCTGTAGTTTTATTTGCCACAAAAACAAGTACATAAAAAAAGATAACTTGACTCGAATAACTAAACTAATAAAGAAAAAAAAAAGAAGAGCTGCACTTCGTCTTAACTGTGACAAGAAAGCTTTCACTCAGCATGTAGGAATAATAATAATAATAATATTCCACAACTTTCACACAACGCCATCTAGTCCCAAACTAAGCAGAGCTTGTGCTATGAGTACTAGACAACTGATAAACATACATATATATTTCTAAATACATACATATTATAGATAAATTACACCCAGACAAAGAACATAGGAAGCCATTATCAAATCCTCCTTTTATTTATAATAATTATTGTCTGTTGCTTAAACAAGTTATCTCCCCTTACCAGATAAGGATATTTTTCATTCTAGTCCGATGGTATTGATGTCACGCGACCATAAAGTACCTAACTACGACCTGAGTTCCTACCTACTACTCGTATTTTCTTTTAATTTATATTAGTGCTTGAGTTGATAAAAAAAGGGGCAGTTATTGAGATAACGGTAAACTGGGTTAAGGAAAGAAGTTTTATAGGTATAGTAATCCAGAGCTTCTAAGGATTGGTGGGCTGAAAAATGTTGGTTATGCGTTATGTATAGAAAACAAAAATATTTTATTTTGCAAATATGCGTACACAGTACATGGTGATATAGGAAAATAGGTTCAGCCATATTCTACCAGTCGGCATGCAAAAGTTACAAAAATAATAACGAATTCACTAAACTATAACTAAAGAAAACCGGCCAAGTGCGAGTCGGATTCGCGCACGAAGGGTTTCGTACCATTATCTATAAAAAATCACGTTTGTTGTATGGAAGCCCCCATAAATATTTATTTTATTCTGTTTTTTAGTTTTTTTTTTTTTAGAAATTATAGTCACGAATGGGGAGAAGTAAATCGGAGTTAATGTTGAATAAACTCAAAAAGGACGAAGTGACGGAATGTTAACGTTGGCCGTGTTAGAATATACTTGGCTGATAAAACAAAATACATGTCATATACCATGGAGCTTGCTAAAATAATCTAGAGACTACGCAGAAAATCGAAACTAGAAATCTTCCCATCAACAATTATTTATTGATAACTGTTGTGCAGAGCAGGTAAATAATAATATGTTTAGGTATCTGATTGGTATTATGAAATGTGACAGATTTGATGAATTATCAAAAATTATCATTATTAAAAAATTATTATTATTATTATTATTACTTAGTGGTTAAATATACGAGCGGCAGGCTGTCGACGGCTGCCGTCAACAACGTGCCGCTCGTGTATTTGAGTATGGTGCTCAAATACACGAGCGGAACGCATCAACAGCAGAGGCAACCGTACACGCGTGTCGCTCGTATGTATGCACACTTAGCTAAGTTTTCACATTGCTAAAGATAGCTGCATAAAGATAAATGCATAGAAAATTTACCTTGAAATTAAAAGCTTAGCCACATATGCAGACAATCTATTTAAAGACCTGTCTGGTACGCTGATTGTTTGCTAAATGCAGTTACGATGGACTCGGAATACGTAATAAGAGGGGACTATGTACTTTACGGCATTGTTTTGCAATGTTATGGATCTTTGTTGTGATACTGAACCATGATGATCACAAGTATGGGGCAGTAGACGTTGTCTGCTATAGGTAGTTGGGATTCATAGAAGTCTGTGATCAACTTTGTTCTTACAATGTTGATAATTGAGCACTTAATTATGCAGATTTATTTAGTTTCTCTTTTTTTTGAGTACCTACTAGCTATGTATGTTATTATTGTACCTTTTTCTATACAAGCTATTACAGACAAAACGCAAGTTATGAAAGTAGAGTGTTCACAATTGACTATGATTTCGGTATCTTGTAATAAAGGATTACTTATTTTTTTAAATTATGTATTTTGCCACACTGACTGCCGATTGATCCAAAGAAAATTAAATCTTATCTCAAGGTAACATGACCCAATTTTAAATGCATAAAGTAATAATAGGGTCAACACGATTGTCTTAATAATAATTGGCTTTAAAAAAATAAGTTTTGCTCATTATACTACGCATTTAACTCAATACTCTAATTGGGGAGTATGAAGTCTTTCGTTAATTATGTTAAATATTGTCTACCAACCATAGTATAGTTCATCTGCCACAATAAAAAACTTCGACCGTACAGCAGTGCTATTCTGTAAACATCTCACCGTGAGAACTTAGGTGAAGTGAGCGGGAAGTGAGCTCTGTCATTCCGTAATGGTAGAGATTGACACTATTAAGTGCTCACTTCACGGTGAGATTTTTACAGAATCGACCGGCTGGTATGTCTGTAATAATAATGTCGTAACGTTAAAATATTTTTTTAATCTATTAACGCAGTTGTTCTATTTGCCTCAAAGTCAACCTCCAAATTCATTTCGGGGACGTTTTTTCAATATTGTAGCTCAAATATTGGATTAAGTGCCGAACAAGGATCGTTCAATGGATTTATGAATAAATCAATTTCGTGTGAAAGGCAACAAAGGATATTAAAACAACAGCTCCTCAATCCTATTAGGAACCCATTTAAGATTATATCGCCACCGTCAGAAATTAAAACAAGTACCTACCTACTCCATCTCCACTTATTTCCGTAGCTTTGAGCTTCTTAAATTCATACAGATTTTAATATTCAGAGGACTTCTTGAAATTTTTCTATCCACAAAAAGAAGGTTTATCTAAACAGTGAGATTAAAATCACTAGGGTTCGTTTGAGGGAGCTCGTTTAAGGCGCTTTGAGGGCACGCCTCGGGCGAGGCAGGAATGATAAATTGCAACCCGCTTGATGTTTTTGACACTTTTTTCATACCATGGCCTTTACCGGCCTTTTATTTCTCTTATCATGTGACACGGACGAATAAGTTTGTTAAACAGTTGACAAATAGCGATTTAGGAGCAGCCGTGTGGAACACGACTTGGGAGCATATTGGGTTTAAAGGAGAGACGAATTGAATATCTTCGTTTTGATGTCCGTTAAAATTGTACAGACACCAGCACATCAAGCTACCCGAAACTGTGAAATTTTCCCAATCAACTTTGAACCTTAAACTTTAGCCATAAAGTTGAACATCTATTAAAGAAATTTGACAGATTGTAGTAGCTTGATGTGCTGGCGTCTGTATATCACATAATAGAATCAGCGTACAATGTACAAGACACGGGCCTTCACGGGGAACAAGGGCCTTCTCTTGAGCGGACCGTAATCCTCTACGCGGGACCAATGCGGGTTGGTAAATTGTACATCATCGTTTTTTATGTATGGTGGTTATATGAAAGAACAATATTTGCTGTACTTACTGTCGTAAGTACTCGTATTTGTTCGAGGCTGTTGGCAGTTCGTGCGAGAATCATAACACAAGTTTCGTGAATGTCAAATTTTCTGTTTTGATGGTTGTTGAATCTTAATCATTTAAAAAATAACAGTTGCTATGTAATTCAGTGATGAATATTTTGTAGTTTTTCATTAAGAACTGTTTGCACCACTTTAACTACCTACAATTTAATTATCCGCATCACTATTTCCCATTAGGGTTGTGAGTGCAAGCGTGAAACCCCATATTTTCCTACCCTAAGTACCCACTCGGATGTTAGCCGATGTAGTAAAGATGCATCTTTTATCGTTCAAAGATAAACACAATCGTTTAACTGAGGATAATTAACAGTCCATTCTTGAACAAACATAAATTAGCTTCTAACCGGGTAAGCACATAGATACATAATGAACACTTTACCGAACGATAAAAACATCATAATTATTTTCCTAGAAATGCTTACACAAATCCAAACAATCATAAATTAAGATGAAAACAGTGATCTACAATATATACGTATGTATATGTAGTGATATCCGAAATGTTATGAATATCAACGTACATCAATATGAATCTAAACAAATATAACCTTGATAATGAAGCTGATATTTCGAAACTAATAAAGAACAAGATAAGAACAAAGTTGAACTTGAAAAATATATTGATGCTAAAATTTATAGATATGAGAAAAATATAAGTAGTACTTACAACACGACATAATTTTTAACACCGCTAAACTGACAGCTGGTCACACTGAAGATAGTGGAACAACTAGTCGATGCAAATAAAGCATACAAAACGTGATGATAACTGACTTGATGATATCGGCGTCTCTTTCTATCTCCTTGGATTTTGTGAATAAGGTGTACCGGTTAGCAAGCCTGAACGATTTACCATTACAATATTTTTGAATTGAAATTCATTTTATTAACATTGAACTTGACTTGTGGAGTTTGATAATGAATTTTATGATTGTGTCGCTATGGATGAAGCTGATTCATTGTTTGTTTCGGTCCTAAATACACGTCATACGTAAATTTTAAAATGCAATTTTAATGCTGTATAGACGTTTGTAACTCAATTACGCATAAATAGGTAAACACAGATAGATATTTTAAAACATATACTCGTAAACATTTTATTCAACCAAACATAATAATGAAACTCAAAACCCTTTTCATTATAACAAAACCATTAAATACAAATAGGAATAAATAGAGAGAAGGCGTAGAAGTGATGCCTATTCATACGAGTAAGATGAAGATAAAGGCTTTAAGCGTTATTCATGAAAGTAATTCGAATAGACGATAAGTTATAACAATGAAAGAAATCAAACAGCAAATATAATGAAGTTGTAAAGCTTCAGCAATGGAGTGAAATAAATGATTAAATAAGATGAAGTTTTTAATAAGAAAAGTTTTGAGATTCAAATAAAAATGGTTGGGTATGGTTTCGTAAATTACTGTAGATCTTTTCGTGATATTTGCTTTAATGACAGTTTATTAGGTGACTTTTGTGATAGCTTTAGAATACGAATGTCAATATGTTAAATGGATATATCATAGAATTGAGCTAAAGTATCAAAACCTCTAAAAGAAATTTGAGATTATTGAGCATATTGCCTTCTTTATCTTGTATTCAGTGCAATACTGCACCTAGACTTCTCTCAGGCTGTGTAAAATATTTAGTTTTCTGAAAGTGTGATGGACCGAGCATAGTTGAATCTGTTATTTAAAGTAACAAAGCTTTTTGTTAGCAACGGACAACATAAGAAAAGTCTAGTAATAAAATTGAATTTTCAATACTAAAAAAAACAGCCCATTTCGTTGAGAAAACCGCTTAAAAAATTAAGTGAAAACAAAATAAAACTCCGCCAATTAATCTTGTCAAAGTAAAATTAGCTTCGTCAGCCTGCCCACGGAAAACATCCAAATCTTTTTTATCTCCAACGAAATCATCAAGAACGCCATTAATCAAGATACCTGAGCCAAACATAATACAAAACGGAACGGTCCTGCGAGTAAAATGTGAGCAATAATATCATTCTGTGAGCGTAACATCGTTAAGAACCTGCAAGGCGAAGATATAGCTCCACAAAATAAAAAGCTACATGAAGAAATAAGACAGATACATCGTACATACGTGCTCTGTGATACAAACGCCTTGCACTCCGCTTCCAATCGCACTTCGAAACAGAATACGACTTAAAATACGTTTATTGTCAGTTCAGAATTTAAAAAGTCTCTCACGTAACTTGTATACAAATGTCTATCAATAAACTTAGCAACTATCGATGCATTTATCTTCGTCTACGCAATAAAAGTTTTCTCCGTCCCGCCTTTCTGTTATGTGTATGCGTATTACTGTCCTGCATAATTCGTCTCAGACTCGCGTGCTGGTGGAATTCATGTCGGATTGAAATATGTCTACTTATATTCTTGAACAGAATATGCCACAAAGCTTTGTCCTTGTTCTTCCACAATAAATCTGCAGTCTTCTCCTTAATCCTACGCATATTTTCCTCCAGTCTCCTAGCTTTTATTTCCATTTGTATGAGGGAACGGGTCGTATTTGTCAAAAGGCGGTACAGGTATTCTTTTCTTCGCGTTTTCCTCGGCTCCGTTGCGCTCGAATTTATCATAGACTCGTATTCAGTGCTGTCCTCGAGCTCTTGAATTTCGTCCAAGCCCGTGATTTGTGATTGCTTATTTTTTGAGCGGAGAAATACGCCGGTGAATATTATCGCGAGCACGAAACTTAATAGCATGAGGAGTCTGGCATGATTGTAGAGGGGTTTGGCGATGAAATTCATGTCAGTGACTTATAGGTCGTCGGTATCATAATAAAAACGTCACGTTGCATCGGGATGCATGTTTTGTTTGTGTGCGAGCGTCGGGATTTTGTTTCGAGCAACAAGTCACGTGGTTAGACCGGGAGCGCGGACGGCGCCCTCTCGCGGCGTCGGCGAAAACGGCACTGGCTGGAGTGAAAACACGCCGGTGCGTCGCACCCCACGAATTTCCCCAATGACTTTTCCTCTTGGATGTGGGAAAGGGCGTTTTATTTGGATGTGACAGCTATACTTAAACACTTTGCGACGCGGGTCGGATCGTGTAATTAAACCACAATGTTGTATGACAGCGATTAAACTGTCATTTTCGGTGTCTGAGAACCAAGAGAGTGAAAATTAAATTGTTTTAGGTATTCATTATATTAGGGACAACAACGTAAACGTTTATTCGGAAACGTGGAATAATTTCTTGTTCGTTTGAAACGCGAACTGTTGGTATAAGTTTCATTTTAATGTTTTAATGTCAAACTTTATTGGGGACTATTAACGTGAATTATTGTTGGTAAAAAAGTTTTTTGAAAAAATTAGTGCCTGAGACATTTTTATTGTAAAAGTTTGAAGTTTATTCTTTCAGGACTCAATGTTTCCGAGGCTCAAGGTGCGTAAGTAATGGAGGGGGGCCGCGAAGGTTCACCTACTACAAAATGAAGCAGACATATTTTCACGCCACTATCTCACTATTGAGGAAGATTTACGGCGACCCCAAACGTAATATACTTATGACCTGCTCTTTTATGTGTTTTTGCTAAAGGATAATATCACTCCTTACATACCCTAATACTCATAGTCCCTAATGTATCAGTATAGTAAAGATATAGTTTTCGAAGAAGTTAAGTTTCACATTCTGTCAATTTACTATTATATATTTTAGTGCCCCGAAGCTTAGACTTTTAAACCTGCATAAAAAATCTGTCCATGACAATTTAAAAATTGCAATAGAGTAGATTTTTTTTTGAGGTTAACAAATACAGTTCATCCAAATAAAATAAAAAAAAACATCAACGTACCTCTAGGATCTGTAATATTAAGAAAAAAAAAAATCTGAAATGTTTCAAATAAAATAAATAAGGACACGTTAAAATACAGCAACTTTGTAAAAGAAAGATAAAAATACTAAGTAACTATTGATTTGAATAATCAACCACTTACAGTATAAAATAAAATGTTCCCCCAAGGTATCATTCCTGCAATATCTTTAGTTTTATTGTTCTGAGGGGTCGAAGTTTAAAGCTCCTTTCGATATCTTTGTAACATTGTTTTATTCTGGTTGTAATATCACATTGTTTGCAGGCGTTAGGCACCCAGCTATTTACGCAAACTAAGCCCTTAACTATACGCATACGATTGAATTTAGAACCAGCATTTATTTGGCCGTGGTTACAAATGAATGTTCATTGACGCCTCATAAAAACTTGATATATTGTCAGTTTATAAAATAGGAATTGTAAAACAAATGAATCTGAATGATGAAGTAATTTTGTGAAAAAGTGACGATCGTTCGACTAATTCGTTTGGTCTAAACCATCATCTGCCTAGCCTTTGCCCATGCCGAAGTATGTTGGGGTTGGCTTCCAGTCTAACCAGATGCAGCTGAATACCAGTATTTTACATGGAGCGACTGTCTATCTGGCCTTTAAAACTCAGTTACTTGGTAATACGATACCCCTTTGGTAAGACTGGTTGTCATATTTTCGATTCAGTCTACCCGCAACGATTGTCAAAGATCTACAAATAACAGCCGGTACCAACGGTTTAACGTGCTTTCAGAGGCACGGAGGGTACCTACTGGATTTGTAATGGATGGTGACCCATCCACGGATTTACTTAGATCTACCCAAAGGAGTGGCTCGTGGCTCGTGGCTACATTATAGCAACTGGACCTGTTTTTATTTAGTCACGAGCCCCCCAGTTTTTACTGATCCAAATCGAATCGTTCCAATCGAATCCCTTACGATATTGTCATAGTTAGTTATAGTCAAATAGTCGAATGCCAAGTTATGTCTACAGGCGTGACGAAGCTTTGACCATGATTCGATTCAACATCAATACCATTACCACTAGTTAGACAATCCATGCGATTATTGTGCATATATCGAATCGAATCGAATGTCGAATGAGTTATCGCAAAGTTCTGATTCGGTGAGCAGTGATCCGATTTCGAGAAAATGCGACGCGGGGTATATTCGTATGTCGCTTGCATTTCTGACTATTATGGTAATACATAATGTGGTGTGTTTGCGTAAACTCTGTTATACTGGAACATTTTGTTTTATTTATTTAGTACCGTAGCTTAGGAGGATGTTGAATTCTGTCTTATCTACTGTGAGTCCTTGTGAGTCCTTGATTAACTGATTTTTTGTAGATATCCGATATGTTCCTTAATATTGTAGAACATTTTTTTGATCTATCATCAATAGTTTCCGCAGTGCATGCGATGGGAGACATTTTGTGGCTATTTTTTTTATACCTTGGTTTGCATTATTGAAGTTTTAGTAGGGATCCCTAATTTTTTCTAGTAATAAATATAGCCTATGTTACTCAGGGATAGTGTAGCATTCTAAAGGTGCAATTTTTTTTTTAATTCTGTCTAGTATACATACAAAGATACAAATCTTTCCTCTTTGTAAACCCACCGACAAACTGTTAGGCAGTTTGGTGGGCGTATAAAATTTTATAAAATGTTTGGCCCAGAATAAATGATTTTTATTTTTTTATTACAGCCCACTTCCCTCGAACAGAGGCGGCCTTTGTAGTGGAAACAGGCAGATTATGATGATGATACAGCATGTTAGTCCCTAACAGAATGCGCGATTATGATGTTGGTCTCATGAAAAAGGTTGTTCAGTTTGATGGTCTGTACCACGCCCTTAAATATGACCTGATCACCACAGATTTCTGTTATATGAGGCAGGCCTGTTGGTCTAGTTGTCAGTGGCCCTGACTGCTATGCGCAAGGTCGTGGGTTCGATTCCCACCCAGGACAAATGTTTGTGTGATAAGCACGATCATTTGTAAGAACAAATGATCGTGCTTATCACACAAACATTAGACAAATTACACACACACACACACATAGATAAATTACATCCAGACAAAGATGTCTGGATGTAATTTATCTATAATATGTATGTATTTAGAAATAAATATGTATATTTATCAGTTGTCTAGTACTCATAGCACAAGCTCTGCTTAGTTTGGGACTAGATGGCGTTGTGTGAAAGTTGTGGAATATTATTATTTTTTTTTATATGAAGCTGTTTACAACAAAATGCGAACCGTGGTTTTCTAAATTTCCTTATGGCCGATTCTTATAATTTACGGACCTTTTTCGGTTAAAATTAAGACTCCTTGTTTCTTTACCAATAATGAAGCAAGACCTCATAGCTTTGCAGAATAGATTCTCCCATATGGAAGTAGCTATCACAGGTAAAACTAGGTTACGAATCTATTTGTAGGCCCAGTTTGGCAATAAAAAATGTTATCATTGGTACGCAAAACGATTCGTTTTTGTTTATAGGAACCGAGCATTACAAAACAGAAATAACGTGCAAATCTCGAGCTAAAAGTGCAGGAACCAACAGCAGCTAACCGATGTATTCCTCTTAATAAAAACGTAAATATTCCCCCACTTAATATCCCTAGATAATTTTATTCCTGATCTCAAGAAAAACAAGGCGAAGAGAGACAGAAATTCGATATTAATAAAAACATTGGTCCCTCAGCCCAGTGGGTTGTTCAGCACAGCTGCCAACGATAGATAAGCGAGTAAGCGACCCTTTCTTTTAAGTTCCTTGTCTTAAATTGATTTTTGGCGGACAAAACGTATAAAATATTTAACTGCTAAAGCGAGAGAAACGCTAGATAAGTTTGTGTGGTGAGTTTTTTTTTTATCCTGGTTTTGTTTGGTGTTCGACCCTTGATAGTAAAAGAAAAAGAAGTAGAAAGAGAAGTATCTCTTTACTATCAAGGGTCGAACACCAAACAAATCCAGGATAAAAAAAAACTCACCGCACAAACTTATATACCTACCGTTTCTGACGCTACAGCAGTTAAATATAGTATACGTTTATTTTATACGTTTTATAATTTTAAATATTTTATACGTAGGGAACGTCATGGCACTCGGCAAAAAAACCCTGTAATTTAAAATTCTGGGGAGATCATAAAACCGGCGACATAATTATATATGTACTTTAAAAAACCGTACCGTTTTCATAGCCTATCCAACATATTGGTTCATTTCTTTAGGAGCAGATTCAAATCATTGTAGAATAATAATGGTGTCTACACTCTTGGGAAATTTGTTAAATTGACAGTATCAACAAATCATCATCTGCTTAGCCTTTTTCCAACTATGTTGGGGTCAGCCTCCAGTCTAACCGGATATAGCTGAGGACTAGTATTTTACATGTAGCGACTGCCTAATCTGATTTCCACAACCTAGTAACTAGGTAATACGATATGCCTTGGTAAGACTGGCTGGCAAACTTTACAATGTTAAAAAAAAAGACAATAAATGAATCCTTCCAAGTAAGTACGTAGATTTTGAAGTTTTATAATATTGTTTTAACCCCAATGAATTATCTGCATTTAATAAATTACTCGAGCAATAACTTACCCCTGAAACGCCTATTAGGCATCGGGTAGATACTTAATAGACTATCAGTCTTCGTGGCAAAGCCGTAAACGCCTCGGAGTTCATAATGCCCGGGCAGTTAATATCTAACATGACTGGCACTTCGACCCATTGTACGGTCTCTAAATTAAAGCCTGTAGAATGCCCTTTCATTTTTACTTCCACCATAAAGCTGGGACTAAAGCCGGTAGCAAAGGTTGTCTATATAAACTTTTTACAAGTTCGCCGGAGCGTCAACTTTTAGTTATTTTTAAGAACGTGTCCCCTACCGTAACAAAACAATGAGTAAATTAAGTTTTCAAAGAATATTTTTAACTAGGTGAGTACTATGTATACAATGATGAATTCAATGGACAATCACAAAAATACAAAGTTTTTTAAAAGTAGTTTCAATTTCTATTTTAGTGTTTTAGTTTTTTCTGTTTTAGTGTATTGTACCAACAACAGCCCCATTTTATGTCCAGGAAAAACACTGTCTATTCCAAGGTTGCCTGGAAGAGATCTCAGAAAATATAAGGCTGCTCATTGTATATTTTGTAGTGTTTGATATATTTTTTTTATGTTGTCTATTTTTGGTGTACAATAAAGTACATAATTATAAATAAATAAATAAGATTTGGCCTACAGATGTGATCCATGCACACATGACGTGCAGTTCAATAAAAGCTTCTAGAATTTTTTAGACACAATGCATTTCTTGTCGTTTTTTCTGTTCATTAAGGGGTATACGCTAAAGAAGCCCACAAAATTTAAATAATCAATCAGAAAGTTTAAAGTAATCAAACATCTTTGCAACAAGATCTAAGCAAATTAAAAAAAATATGGATGTCACGGGATCAACTTTAAACGTTAATATTTCGGGTTTCGTCCTATTATATTTTCCGTTTGCATTGATTTATTTTTTGACATTTGACATACATTAAAAATAAACATGCACCAATACTAATTATATATAAAAAAAAACACGATTACGAGTACTTAAAACAATAATCATAAAAGTTTTTTTTAAAGAAATTGGAACATTAATATTAAATCACAGTTCGTCTATTTAGTACAAGTTTTTATTTAATAGAAATACTTTGAGCTTAGCCTAAAAAGAGCTGGTGTATAATAACATTTTTAAACCCGCTGGCAGTCTATTAAATATTTCTACAGCTTGGTAATGAGGATTACCTATGCTTAGATTAGGGACAATTTTGTTTTTAAAGTCCTTTCTACGAGTGTTTTCCCTGGCTATTCTGTCTTCCTCAGACTCATATTCTTGGATATATTTTGACAGTAGGTATACCAGCCAAGCTCTATTTAAAAATCGATTGATTTTCGCGGACTACCCTGACGCTTTCGCCTTAATACTTCATTTATTAACTCCTGCATAATTACCATCGACCACAACTTTTGCATCGATTCATTCACGCTGTATCCAACGGCATTGTTAGCTTGATAAACTTTTGCAGTATTTAGTTGAGTGTTTAGTGTGTATGAGTTTGCAGCTATAACAAGTTCCGTATTAAATGAAACAAGTTTACGGTTGGAGCGACGATAGTCCTGAAGTACTGTTCCTCAGTTTGATGTGGGTACATTTAATTTTGTTCGTTGGCTTAATTAATGTTTATTAAATAGTTAGTTTGAAACTTGGTAGGGAAGGAGTCTTCCATTTTGTAGACAAGTTTTGATGGCAAAATGTCATCTTTCTATCATTATCTGCCTAGCCTTTTCCCAACTAGGTTGGGGTCGGCTTCCAGTCTAACCAGATGCAGCTGAATACCAGTATTTTACATGGACCGGCTGCCTATCTGAACTCCACAACCCAGTTACTGTGTAATACAATACCCCTTGGTAAGACTGGTTGTCAGACTTTCGGGCTTCTGACTACCCGTAACGACTGTCAAAGATCCACGAATGACAGCCGGGACCAACAGCTTAACGTGCTTCCCGAGAGACGAAAGGGTCTTGGTATGTAAACACATGATCTGACCAAGATTATGTCTGGACTTTAAAAGAGACTGTGACCTTTGAGTTTGTTTCGTACTTTCTTCTCAGAATAGTCAGATAGGAAACGCCGACCTCATTTAGTTAAAAAAAAAATATGATTGACATGTAAAAGTGTTTGTACAAACCTACTTACAGAAAATAAATCATTTATCAAGTGTCTTTTTTTTTTTGATAACCGACGAACAATTCCTTCGCTACGGGGTCTTGAATCATGTGCTGAATTCGGGCTTTACTTTGAGCGTCGTCGTCTTTGCTACCCTGTGTAAACAAGTTAGTTCTTTAATGTACATAGTAATGTCACTGAAAAAAGTTAATTTCAAAACTGCCCGCCTATGTTTTTATGATTGATCGCGTACGATAGTGTCGGCCTCTGTAAACAGCCTTTCTGCGAACATTTTTTTACACATTTTGGGCGCCCACTGATCGAGTTATTCTTGATAAAGTTACGAGTATGAGGAAAGATCTAAAAATGAACTAACATTATTTTGGTATAAATGTTGAACTTTCGTAAGATAACAACAAAGTCTGTTGTGCTTTTATTATACTTACTGGACTGTACAAAATAGGAAGTGTTGTATTGTTAAAAATTGGATTTATTGTTAAAAAAAGTATTCAAATAAGGGTGTGACTAAAATGACAATGATGACGACCGGTGACATTATATCGTGTTTTTTTTTTGCATATTTATTTTGCTTAGTTATGCATTTATATGACTGGTTTTGGATTTCTAAAACCTATCAGAAAAATGCATTACTAAAATATAGGTAAACTTAAAATTAACTTTATTTATACTGAGCCGTTTATTAGACCGTCAACTAAATATCTATCCACACATATCAGGGCCGTTCTCGGTACGTGGACGAACCATACTCCGTCAGGGGCTCAAACAAAATATCGGTGTGTACATTTTCTATGAAGACGACTTCATAGAAAATGTACACACCGATATTCTGTTTCACACACGTCCGTGTCCGGTCCGGGGACGAAGCTTCAGTGTCTGCCTTGTGTGTGCCACGGCCCTGTGTGGATAGACCTCCAGTCAAGCAGTAGATAAGTAACGCTAAACGTAATTGCGAGGTACAACCAACACGTCAGCTCAGTAGCATGTATTTATAGAATTTTTCAACATCAGAATTTCAAGAACTGAGTTAAAAAAAATAATCATCTAAAGTAAAAGCAGCATACTTTCAAAATTTTCGACCATTTCGTTAACCAAACCTACCCTTATAAACGAAAACTTATTTTTCCAACCGCAAAATTACTTCTCGAATACCAAGTCACGCCTGCCCGGGCACCAGCGTCAAACCGTCACAAAAAACATTTCGAATCACGCGGCCCCTAATTAATTTTGTTACAAAAGTCATTGGCACACCAATTTGTTTTCACTACCAACTTTGAAGGGACGCGCTGTAATCGAGTATGTTTTGTCAATTAGGCCTCCGCCCAGGGAGCCCTAAATTCCCATTTGCTTCTGAGTTGTCTGTGTGATTATCCTTTTAGAAAGGGGCGGTCGGAATTTATAGTTCTCTGGTTAAGTCCATTAGGGGTCGAAGTAACTATATATAACTGTCTACTTCTACCGAGCGACCATTATCGTTGGCTGCATGAAAAATTAGATTACATGGTCACGTGTAACTATTAAGTACTTGACTGTACAGTTGGTATGTTAATTTGTGTTGTGCCGTTAATTTGTTTAATGTTAGTATCGCATTTCAAATGTGTACTGCTAGATGAAGCCGAGATATGCTTATGTACACCTTCAGTAGCAAACATTTTGTGTATCGACCACTGAAAGTAAGGCGACAAAGAGGCGAAAGCTGCAGTAAATTCCGCCCCTGCATGGATATTGAAAAAAAACTTGGCAAACTTCTACACTGGTCTGCACTACCCCAAATAAAGTAGAAAAAAAAAACTCAATACCCCGGAAGGTTCGTTAATCATCCACAAAATAATATGCAAAAATATTTACGAATAAAAAATGAAATACTTGTCCCTGCACCGCCTGTGGGCCTTGAATAATCAACTTGCACAACAAAGTGCCGAACATAATTTACGGTACCCTTTCCCACAACCAATGGTCAAGCGGTAGAGTTCAAAAGTCCCACTTGAGGCCTGAATAGGAATAAATCAAATCCCACAACGCACTGGCTACGGTGGGAGGCCACACTAAGGCCGCGCCTCCATCGACAGCAAGCCGTTTTGGCGTAGTTCCATTCCAGTTGACTCGGCAGCGGGTAGTTTCCTCTTTTGGCGAGTGATAAGGGCAAAGTGACGTGACTGAGGGTAGTGCTACTGAGATTTAGATTGCGGAACTGAGTTGTGAACGTCGTGTTCACTTATGACAAAACTTAAGGCAAATTAAACTTCTGTAAAATCATGTATGAAGTCCTCTGTAAGGAGCAATGTCTACAAGAATATTAGTTTGCACTTCGACATGCCTAATTAAATGCATGACAAGCTGCCAACATGTTTTAGGAATTGGTAGATATATTCAAACCGTATCTTATACCAACTTCACCTTCAATCTATAATAATTTTCTTGTCAACACAGCATGTCTTTTTCTTCCATACTTCTCCATCATCACCTTATTAGTCAACTCTTTACTAACCATATTATATTTTCCACAGTCAATCCATCGTTTTAGTTTATCCTACTCTTACATATCATCGACATTCATATTCAAAATTTTCCAAACGACATTGTCCTTATTCCTCCGCATCACAACAACAACAACAACTTCAATCAAGCATCCATAATATTATTAATATTATATAAGGTTATAATTTCTGGCTAGTCTTACGTTAACCTTTAACTGCTGAGGTGGTGTCAACGTGACACCGCGCAAGTTGAAACAGGAATTAGCGTTATATATCTGTCACTTTCAGTAGCTGCTTGTTTTGATTCGATCTTTTGATATGATTTTTATGATTTCATCCCAATCTTAGTGAAGTAATCATTCAGATTATATATAAACCCTTTTTGTAAACTGATGCATTAATAAACTTATTATTATTATTATTATTATTATAATTTTAACAGATTTTTAATACAGATTTGATTAAAAACGCCACTTCAAATAGGGTGTCACCATGACCTATTCTCGGCAATTAAGTACTGAAAATGAGGGTCGGTAACTGAAGGTTAAGCTTAGCTTTCACTGGAACAACACTATAAGGTTCAAAGTTTGGGGCCATGCATGAATTTTTTGCCGTAGAACCCTGCACTTAGTTATTTAGTACTAGGGTTGGTCCTCGGGTTCATCCAACTGTAAATGCGTTCGCAAACCCCCAGATTGAGTATGCCAACATTTGTATTGTAGCTTTCGCATCACTTGTTTGGTTTTACAAAAAAAAAGGCAAATAAACCTTGTCGGATATTTTTATATGAAAATCTGTAAATATTAGTTTAGTTCTTAAAATGCAGTTTATTCAAGTTGGGAAATATATTTACATTACAATTTTTTTTCTGCTGTTAATCCTAGGTTACGATGTGCAATCAGAACAAAATATAAACTCTTTATTGTTTACATTTTTCAAAGAAAATTGTTTCAAAGTTATTGAGGTGCAAGGAAAACAAAATGAAAACTCAATCTTCTCGATTTTCTACATATTTCCTTCTGTAAAAATAAAATACATATCAATTTCAGGACTTAATTTACATCAGCACATTTCTTACGTCACTAATCTAATGACCTCATTAACTCCTAGCCTTCCGCTTTCTTCGCGCTAACATAATTATTTTTTTACAATGAGTTTAAAGTTTTCGGTCCAAAAAAAGCCGGGGTGCTAGTAAATCGTCGTAAAGCAGCAACGACAAGAAAAACACGAAACTTCAGTCATTACGACCAGAGAGGGAAGTCGAGAGTGCAAAGTTTCCTCTCCATCTGGGAGTGAATTGTACCCTCCCTTGACTAACTGAATCGAAAGTGTTAACATCTTGAGAAATCTTTTGGTACATTGTTAGGACTACCATTAAAACTATTTGAGTGTGTCAGGGTTTTTCTTTTACGAGAAAATAGTGAGGTTTTTGTAATGTGTTATTTTGAAGGGTTGTTAGACGATTCCAATTTAGAGAAATTAAATAATCGCCTAAAGCATTAAGTCCGCCATTGTACCTTTTTTTGTGTGCGAAAAGTTTAAATAAATCGCATGATTATCATAACATAAAACCATTAGGTACTTTTTCTCTGTAAATTATGAAGGTAAAGAAAAGAAAAAAAAAGAAAATATGCTGTATTTATAATAATATTAGTGGTAAAAATGACGCAGAGAAAGAAAACAAACACAAAAATGAACAAGCTAGAGGAAAATATGCGTCACATCCACGCAAAACGGCCATTGCTCAGCATAATGCTACGGCCCTAAGCGAGACAGAGCCCAGCGCTGTTTTTCAGTGACAGCCGCCGTTGACGTGATTATGTCAACCGGTGCAGCATACTATAAGATAAAATAACAAAAAATACGCGTGGCACTCGGAGACTGCCGCGGTAAAGCTATTGCATAGCTTATGCACATAATATTTATGCAGTATTTTTGAGCGTGGTGAGCGATAAGAAAACATTTTTTTTTTCTTTTATTGAATAAATGAGAAGTTAATATTGTTTAAACTATGTATACTATGTTATGTTGTACCTAGGAGTGTCAGACGGCGGGAGGTGCGAGCAACCCGCTTGTTCTACACAGAGAAGTGTAGAACAAATGCTGGGGAGAGAGCTCCTCTCTGCCGATTATTAGAAACGTACAACTCACATTTTATAAATTTAGATAATTTTGCTCTTAATCAGAACAAATTTAGAAAAATGGCTATTGATTTACTTTCTGGTCATCCTTAACGATGACTGCTTCTTGCCGATATTATGGTGTGATCTGATTGGTGATTACGGACCAAATCTGGACGGGGAGTGCTGTCTTTACTTGGTTTGTGTGACTTTTCAGGCTTATTTTTATTTTCTTACTGTTCCCTTCTGTATACGTCCGTTTCCTTATTTCTGTTAAAAATCGATATGATTCCGTGGACAATAGTGTGGGTTGTGCGTTTGTTTACTATTATACCTTAGCTAACTATTAATATTGTAACGCATAACTGTTTTTTGTCCCAAATAAATAAATAAATAAATAAACTATGTCTACAAGCATACGTCTAGTCGCACGCACACAAACACCGTGCCGAAGTCTGCCGAACTGAAACGACGTTAGACGATGCACGGCTTTCAACGCCGCACCGCTGTGCCGGTCGGAGTGGGGGGTGTTAGGTTTTTTTTCGTTACGGAATTTCTTGATTCGGTCGCCGCGCTCAAAGCCCGAGATAAAAGCTATGCAATAGCTTAAAATAAATAATAATATAAATAAACAATACCTAGTTCTAAATGTGTATATAAACGTAATATTAGGTGTCTTAGAGATCCAATAAAACGATCTTCAGCTTCAGTTAAAATAGAAGCTTCTTCTTGCCTAAACTAACAGCTCATTGTCATGAGTATTTGCATGACAATTGCACCAATAACGTAGCCAACCCTTGCAGCTGTGACAAACATACCTAGGTATGTTTACTTAGGACTTACCATTGATAACCCACTCAATTGGAAGGAGCATTTATTATTTATTTATTTATTCCTTTATTTCAGGCAACTAGGGCCCATAATAAATACAATACATACTATTACAAATATTAGAATACTTATAAACTAATACATAAAAAAGTATCACCAATATAATACTATATTAATATATGTAACTTAAAAATACTATAAATTCATACAACACAACAAACTAATAACTACTGCACACGAAGTGTCAGCGTCGTGTTTCGCTGACTGGTGTCATGTAGCCGGCCACGAAACCGGCGATACACAACACCCCTCGGCCAGAACTCTTCCTTGAGGAACTTTTCGAGATGATGTGTCGTGTGTGTGTGTGTGTGTGTGTGTGTGTGTGTGTGTGTGTGTGTGTGTTGGTGTGTGACGGGTTGTGTGATAAATTAAGATGTAGGTATGCTAGCTAAATTCTCTATTATTAAATGCAAAAATCCATATCAAACTCTTTTAATGCTTTACCAAAGCAGTGGTCAAATCAACAATATCATATGGTTTCTCGAGCAATGGTAGGATATATAAGACACACCTTGATCAAATTTACGCAAACCAACTACGTAGGTATATTTAAAGCAATTGTCCCGCATAACATTGAGAAGAAATACAAAAATTACTACCACAAATTATTTGAACTCTGTAAGATAATACCAATACATGAAAAAACAAAATTTGCACTGCTTAAAGAAGTTTTTTTTAATGAAAATGTAAAAAAAAATAAAAAAAACGTAAATAGTAATGAAATTAGGACTCATAGCGTCATCAATCTCAGCTGTTACTACAAAAGTACACGAATTTACACGGCAAGAGATCGTTAAAGTATTATAATACCTTATTAACCAACAACCTATATATAATTAAGGGATTTATATGAATGAGGGACGAAATAACTCAGAAAAACATAAAATGCAAATTAAAGCAACATTTTTTATAAAGTATAAATACCTAATATATAGGTAGGTACATAGAAACATTAATAAAAATATATTATTGGATTCACTATAAGTAATTATTTTAAAACAATAATAAAGCAAGCCTGACAATAATACCAAAACACAAATAAAAATTTAAAATTAACTATTACTAAAACATAATAAGTACTTCTAGGAGCAACCTGTATCAGTGCAAAAACTCTCCACCACTTCGGCCGGATTGGTCACCGATGTGCGCTCGTTATTATTAGATAATATTTCGCTTATACCCGTTGTCATTTTATTTTTTTGTTGCTATTTTTTACTGAACTACCTACTTAAGTGGTTATAACTCTCTAAATTGTGTATCTCTCTCTAAATTATGTCTCTATGATTTTGGCGCACCTTAAAACTCTAATGAGTTTTATGTTGGCACCAACTTAAACGTTTAAAATAATAATAATAATATTCCATAACTTTCACACAACGCCATCTAGTCCCAAACTACGCAGAGCTTGTGCTATGAGTACTAGACAACTGATAAACATACATATATATTTCTAAATACATACATCACACAAACATTTGTCCTGGGTGAGAATCGAACCCACGATCTTGTGTATAGTAGTCAGAGCCACTGACCACTAGACCAACAGGCCTGTCGAAATAATAAAATGTATGTGTACTACTGAATAAATAAATAAATAATAAAAAATAAGCAGGATCCCTGGTAAACGGTTTAATGTTTTTTCTGTTGCTAAAACTTATGCGAAGAAAGATATCGATTCAAAAACATTTTGTATGACTCCTTTTAGGTTCAACCAAGTATCATAACTCTTCTTGCTTCTTCCACATTAATGCATGTTAACATTTTAACCTTTTCAAAATGATAAAATTATACCAAACGTCGAAAACTTTAATAGGACTTGTTAAAATTTGATTTTATGTACATAATGTTAAATTCTTGTTAGAAACTTTTTCGTACCGCTGAATTTAGTTGTCTGGAGCTGCTTAAATTTTCCGGACGCATTTGACTTACAAAGAAAAATTAGTTTTTCGTTAAACTTGGTCACAGTCAACCCTCTCCCTCGATGTCTACTTTGTGGACCATTTTACTCAGTACCACCACTGAGTCACTATTCAAAAGATGACCATAACTTGAGGTTAAAACTTTTAAGTCATGACTGGACATACTCGTACGAATAAGTATTATAAAGTCTACCATCACAAAACTTATTTCAATCATTGACAGAATATTTTTTTCTTATCATGAAATATTTTTGATTGCTTCCAACGTAAAATTAAATAGGTAAGTAATCTGGATAAAAATCATCAACCGACTCTGCCTATCGCTGTCCACTGCCGGACATAGGCCTCTCCCAGACTGCGCCACAACACCCTGTCCTCCGCTTTCCGCATCCAGTCTGTCCCAGCCGCCTTCTGACGGTCGCCGGTCTATCTAGTTACGTCCTACGCTTCGTTTTCCAATACGCAAAAATCATAAATTTGCAAGAATCACGATTTTAACTTATATACATAAGTAGTTACCGATGAACTCTTAATATTTAAAAATAGCTTTTCACGTCTTCTTCTTATTTGACTCATCTCATTAATAATTTGCTACCCTATTGCACAGGCTCCACTCACCTAGTCACGTTATTCACTCTCGTCTTTCAAATATTTGCTCAAGAGAATTCAAAATGGCGACCTTGACATAGTGAACGTGCAGAGAAAACTCCGCCAGCGTTACATTCGGGGCAAGAAATAATGATAATGATAATGGCCACTTTTATGTATTATGTTATGCAGTAAAAGTCAATCTGAATACTTTTAGTACCATAATGATGTATTTGTAACAACCGATCATTATTACGACGTTAGGCATTTTTTTTTAATGTTGCTATAGGGGCACGCACTTGACCTCGATCACGCCTGATGGAAAGCGATGGATGAGGTCTATGATGGAACGAGCGTGCCCAGAAGATGCCTAAGTCACTGGAACTCCCACGCATCGACGAAACAGCAGGCTGCTTGACGCCGGACTCCGGTGGGACGGTGGTCGCAAACCAGGCGGGCGTTAGCCCTACCACCGCAAGGGAAAGTGAATAAGGAAGAATAAGTTGTTGGGTGTGTGTTGTTGGTCGGCTATATTTGAATTGAAATAAAAATGCATTTATTGTTTACAAATAGATTATACTTTCTTTTTTTGAAGGATTACCTTTTGGGATTATGGTGTGGAATATCATATCATCTAAATTACTACCTTGGCTTCGTATGGTCGCGTGTCCAATTTTCCATTACTTTTATACATAATGACAATTCTATCTCATTGACGACGCGTGTAATATTACTCTTTAGGTCTAAGACAATCTTAGCTTGTTCGTATACACCAGTCATTTCACATAACCCCACAAAAAATAATCAAGGGGCGTTAAAGTCACATGACGTTGGAGGCCATGTCATTTCTCCGAATCTTGAGACCAGGAACCCGTTGAATTTGTCTTTTAAAAAAAAATCTCGTTTGACGAATTGCACTACGGTTTTGATAACACACTTCTAACTATTTCAACTGTATAACGTGTCGTCATCTTAGTAAATGCCAAACATTTAATGACTCGTCTGTCAAAAGTTCGCGCCAATAGACAATATAATATGGCCGCTATTAAAGATACCTTGACCTTATTGAGAAACCCTTTACACATCTACGTACACAATTATTTTGAAAGAAACGTCTCCATGGCCGCGTTTATAACTCGAACCCTACTTATCCGCTTTACTTTTTTTTTTCAGTCATAGATAATAAAGTTCTGCAGCAAGTTCTTTTGAACATAATATTTTGTGCAGTAAGATATCACAGCAGAACCACTTAGTACAGACGCCAGTAGGTACATCAAGCTACACGAAACTGTCAAATTTTCCCAATCATCTTTGAACCTTATGCTTAAGCGATAAAGTTGAAAATATACTAAAGAAATTTGACAGATTGTAGTAGCTTGATGTGCTGGCGTCTGTACCATATAAATAAGGGTCAATCTCACTCCCAACTCACTTCTATTATTTTCTCCTTAAGTGTACTTTATCGGCCACTTCGCACATTTTCGAGAATTTATCACGTTAACACATTTCCTGGCAAAGCCACTACAGCTGTAAATCTCCTTTGTCCAGCAACACGAGGCGCGAAAACTGCAGAGTGGTGTTAGAAACTTCGTAATAGAGTTATTAGCGACTTCTTTGAGACTGCAGTGAGTGGAAAGTACCTAAACATTTTCTTGTTTAGCTCGGCTTTCTTAGAAACAAAGGCTTTTAATCAAGGCCTGGCTCGAAGCTCATACTAGGGTCGAAGATTATCTTTCAATGTTTTGTTCTGAAAATACCTGATTCTAAGAAGTGTGGGTAAGCTTGTTTTCTTGTGATTAGTGTGTTAAAGTGTTTACGATGTTTCGGTAAGCTCTTGGGAAAATACTCGTATAAGTAAATATTTGTGGGAATTTTCTGTGAGTTCAACACATTATTTTTCTTTCTTTTTTACTGTTGTTCTTATAATATTCACATACATAAACATAGCATATCCTCTAATCTCCGAAGGGTAAGGTACAGGTGAAATGATAGAAGATGACAATTTCGATGTGACAATCGTCAACGTCTATACTACGTGAAATACACCGGTTCTCGTCCGATCACCGAAGTTAAACAACATCGGGCGCGGTCAGTACGTTGATGGCTTTGTGCATTTATATGGACTCTTAAGTATTTGCAATAGAACAGAAGGATCGACACTGCACGCTATTTACAGGTAGTCGTATTTCGAAAATTACATACTATAATAGAAAGTAATGTTAAAACCATTCGATTCCCCGCTTGATTAAATGTTTTGGAATTCCAAGATCGCAAAGCACCCCTCAGACGATTGCAATAAAACTACTTCCAATTGAGTCTTACTACTAACGGGGAGGTAATTTACTGATACAGTAATGGTTTGTTTACAATGCTCGTAAATAAGTTTGCAGCGGGTTCTTGAACTGGGAGAGGACATTCACCAAGCAGGTTGATTTATTTGATGCGTAATAAATGTGATTTACTTTATCATTCAGGTAGAAGAAAGATGTTCTCCAGAATGGTCAGGTACATAGTACCCTCAAAGTCGAAACCGGCGTGCGTGTATGACCAGCAGTGCTATTCTGTAAAAAACTCACCGTGAGAACTTAGGTGAAGTGAGTGGGAAGTGAGCTCTGTCATTTATTTATTTTAAACTTTTCGCTCACAAAAAGGTACAAAAGCGGTTCCTGATGCCTTAGGCATTCTCTACCAGTCAACCAAGGGTGGTGAAGAGATTAGATGGCAGGTGGTGGCGAACAATGATAAAAAAAAAACTATAAAAATTGTTGAATTATAAATAAAAAACGTACACAATTACAAAAATAGGTTGAAAACCTATAATATACTCGTACATACGTACTGCAAAATGGATGGATGGATGGTCTCCCAATTCCCTAATGACAGGGATTGACACTATTAAGTGATGATTTCACGGTGAGATTTTTACAGAATCGACCGGCTGAAGGCCAAATCCTGTATAATAACGTTCAAAATCTGGTAGCAATCTTATCTCAGCAACAATCGATGTCAAAAACTTTTCAAAAATGTAGAGAAATGATACATATTTTTTACAGACTGAGATCAGACTGCAACCGAACGTTGTTAAAATTACGAGAATTGCCCCTCATATGTATAAACGTAGGTCGCAGCAGGTGGCGTTCTGTAGTTTTTGCCTACCCCCACCGGAAGAAGGCGTGAGTTTATGTATTTATGTAGAATGGCTTTGCTTGAGGTTGTGGTTTTTTTTTTTTTTTTTAATTTTTTTATTTATTATTCAAAACATTTTCAATACTTATAAAAAAAGAAACTTTAACATACCTCACAAACCATCGCGGGTTTAACAGAGGTATGCCAGACACGGCAACTCGGTGCCACAATGATATTGATTCTACATTTAACAGAATTAAGGCAATAGTATGTTAGATATTGATATTGGTACCAAAAAGACACTTCCTAGACTGTACAACAGTCCAGAAAGTATCTCTTTAGCACCTTCGAGCAATTCTTCACATTTAATTTGTCGCAGATTTCTGACGGTAAGTCATTCATAATAGACGGTAGCATGCATTCCCACGTCCTTGATCCATAGATATTATTAGATTTGGGTATCTTAAATGTGGGTAGGCCTGACAAACGACGCAACGATTTTAGCCTTTCGTATTTTTGAACTATACCAAGATTTTGGTAATTTTCGCTTAGAACGCGTAATTTTACCTTGTCAAAGACATTTACAATTTGGCAGTGCTTAAATAAACCCGTGTCATCATCTTGGAATTCTTGTTTTATTCTTCTAGGTACAATTGTTTTTAAGATGCGTAACTGTAACTTGTAAATGTCTTCGATGTAAGTCTTGTATGTGCGCCCGTAACTACTTAGGCCGTAATCAATTACGGAGTCAGCCAGTGCCAAGTACAATGTTCGAAGCGTTTTATATGGAAGTTTATACTTAAGTATAGATAACTTTGCCAGTACGGATCTAAGCTTGTTACATACATGATCAATGTGCGGCCGCCAGTGGAAACTTTTATCTATTAACAGACCAAGATACTTGTGATGAGTCACCAACTCCAACGTCTGGCAACTACATGCATCGACCGGTCGGTGTAAACACAGATGCTCATGGGCCACGACAAAAGGCACACAAGGTGCCGTCAGATAAGGTGAATGTATATGCAAAAGTTTGGTTTTCTTTGAATTAATGACAAGACCAACGTCGTGCGCCCAGTTACACAAGAGGTCGAAATTACCCTGCATCACTCTCTGCGCCTCACGTATGTCCTTGTGTGCCGCAACCAAACATGTATCGTCAGCAAATTGGTATACGGAGCCTTCTGTGAAAATGTTACACATATCATTCACGTACAGTAAGTATTCGGTCGGCCCGATAATCGAACCTTGTGCTGTGCCTTTAACGGTTGGAATCAAGTCAAGTTCTACCTAGATAAAGGAACTGGATGCCAAGGAAGTGGTAACAAAAAGAAAGGGCGAAACCTCTCTTTTAATGAACCAGATGGTCCTGATTTCGATCTGTTGTAGAGAGCGGTCTAAAGACCTTAGGGCATTTACCTTACCTTACCTTAGACTCAAAGATTCCATCAGCTTGTGAACGTGCCCAATATTTTTTAGACATAAAGCAAAGCCTGATCCCTAATAAAACCTGTGTCCAGTCCATTTGCCCAGCGGGGTAATTGTGTAACAAACTAAGTAGCAATGAGTTTCATTTTGACAGTTCAACAACATTCATTGCGTTATTTACGTTGCTGAGCACATACATTTTTCGAACATATGAAGCAAGGGATTAGCTGTATCTTTCAAAATGATTGAGATTGATAATATCATACGTGGGTGGATCAAATATAAACCGGTCTTAAGTAAAAAAAAAATACGCACGTATTAAGGCTCGTACAGACAGGCGCGACGCGACGGCGCGACGCGATTCTGCAATATATATCCGTTGAACAATTTCTATGGAAACGCGTGCGACTCCAATAGGAACATTTTTTATGGTGACGCGGCGATATCGCGGTGATATTCGCGCAGCGGCCGCGACGCCATACAAAATGTTCCTTTTGTATGGCGACCCGGCGATATCGCGGTAGCGGTCGCGATTCGCGTCGCTCTAGTGTGAAAGGTGTTGCGGCGCGATAATATCGCAGAATCTCCCCGTGCCACGTCGCGCGAGAAGTCGCGCCAGTCTGCACGAGCCTTTATTATACTCGTAAAAAAAAAGGAATATATTTTATTATTCTACATAATCTCCCCTTCTATTAACACATTTTTCCCAGCGCAGGGGATGTTTCTTGATGCCAGTATCGAAGAATGTAGTCGGTCGTGCCTTTAGCCAATTGCACACAAATGATTCCACTATCTAGTCATTGTGAAAAAGGCGTCCTCCACTTGAATTTTTTTTTGTGCCATTCCTACACTTGAGTTCTTGAAAGCGTATTCTTATCGAACTGTAGAGTCAATGGATGCAAAATTTCGGAAGGTTTTATGCCCTCCCGTGTTAAAAAAATTATGATAAGTCGTTGCTCAACAGACTTCTATACCTCCTGCTCATACATGATGCTACTGGCGCGCAATAAACTAAAGTGAGCCGGAGCAGTATACCCCCCTCCCCTAGATGATCCCCCCTAACACATACAACAGCACACCAAGCGCGTCACTTCACTCAGCGACCAGTAATAAAAAAAGTCCTGTTTATATTTGATTTACCTAATATATAAAGAAATTAGGGTGCTGCACTGAATATGCTTTGGTTGATGATGACAATGATAATATTTGTTCTTTCTTTCCACTACTGCTGGATATAATAAACCATCTATTTGAAGACACATTTTCACAAAGTCACAAACACCCGGTGAAGCTGTAAACGCATACGAAAGTACAATTTCATTTGAAAATCAGCAGACAGTTATAACAAAATTACCTGAAATTAAATCCAAAAGTTACTGGCCGCTTTACCGGCGAAGTTTCAAACTATTAATTTTTACAATCAACGGTTTGGCCGGAAGCAATCATGTTGAATGGAAGTTTCCTTCAGTGAGGTACAGTTTCAATAGTTTCTTTGTACTTGATAGTTGTAATAACAGCTCGGGGAGTTTGAGCCGAGAAGATAAATTGAGTAAAGTTGAAAGCAGTTGTTCAACACTTTATCGAGTGTTTTAGAAGAATACTTACTTCAATTAAATTAAGATTTTCTTTGATAGTGAAAAATCGTATAAGGATGGTGTTTTTAGTTCGTTCGTCTGTCTGAAGTCCTTTTGGTTGATATTTTTTTTCCAAGTTTTTTGACTTGAAAATTAATTTTGATGAGGCAGTACATAAATGGCTTTAGGTTCATTACACGGACTTTCATTGATAAAATGTGGTTACTTTTTTATAAAATGACCGACTATGTTCCCCGATTTGTTGGTGTTTGGCTTCAGTATGTGAGCAGGTTTTTTTAAATAAATGGTCATACTTCAAAAAAACATTTTGTATCCGACTCTAAATGACGAGTTCTTTATTCCCCTGACCTTAAGTAACCAACCGGATTATTTCCTATATTAAAAAGGATATGGAAGTACATTATCAAAGCATGGACGGCTATTGTTGTAGACGGCTTTCATCCCATAGATCGCAATATCGAACCTTCCCAGGGGTAATTACGCCCGGCAAGCAGATTGATGATCACAGTATAATACGTTCATTGCAAGAGTTGATTCCGTGTACGATCTGTCGATTGGGAATGGACTATAATTACCTATCAAAGTATCTACAGAAGATTTGAGGACACCGTTTGTCTTCCACCCTGATTGCGTAACACACTATCAATTAGAATCTAAATAATTTTGAAGGATATTTCTAATCCATTGCTTCTTATAAGTTACAACTAAGAACATTAACAGTAATTACGCCAAAACATTTAAGCAAGAAATTCAAAAAGAGTGACGACGAGCTCTTTAAATATTGTAATGATATGAATATATTCAATAAAGTTGAATTTTGTACTCTAGCTGAAGTCAATAGACCTGGGTTGCGAACCGAAAAAACAAGATCTGACTTTCTGAGAACGATACCTACCACTTAAAAATAAATTACTTACCAAAATTCGTTGATGTGCATGGGATGAGGGTTGCCGAATATTTAGTACGTTTTTATCTTATTATACTTCTAGAAGACTTGTAAACGTTATACAAAACGAGTTCGAAAAGTTATAGGTAGGTGTAAGTACAGACGCCAGGACATCATACTACTACAATCTGTCAAATCAAAGCGTTGCCCTAAACACAATTTCTCCTATTGTTTGTATGTACTAATGTACCTATGAATTATTAACATTGCTTATAAAATTGATATGAACAGCTCGCCAACATGCAGATAAACCCTGAGATGTTTTGGTTGGGTGGCTAAAACTAAATTTAAATTAGGTTATATGTTTTAGAAATAAAAATAAATAATAATTGGTTCGAAACATTTGTCTGCTCAACAACGTAAATAACGCAAAATGAATGTGGCTAGAGATCTGTCTGTTGGGCAGAGCCAGCTTAATAAACTGAAGACCGATGATGGCAGGATCGTATCCGCCAAATCTGAGCTGTTGAGAGAGATCGAGAGGTCCTATGGACAGTTAAACACGTCAACGAGTAACCCCGTTACGAATCTGGAAAACAGCCCAAGAGCTAGATTGACCCGCCACTATACCGAAGACATCCCGGGTGTTAGCCTGTACGAGATTAAGATGGCTCTGAAGCAGCTCAAAAACAACAAGGTGCCGAGTGATGATGGAATTACGGCCGAACTCCTGAAGGCTGGCGGAAAACTCCCTGGTCGAAAACTATGGGGCCTAAAAAAAAAATTTTTTTTTGAGAATGTGCAAACAGCACTCTTTCATATACATCACATGCCCTAGTAGCCCCACTTCGAATTTTTAAGACCCCCCATTTCAGTCCCTGTTGCAAAAAAATAAATATATTCTATATTTCTTTCTCATGTACAGACGCCAGCACATCAAGCTACCCAAAACTGTAAAATTTTCCCAATCAGCTTTGAACCTTATGCTTTAGCAATAAAGTTGAAAATGTATTATGGAAATTTGACAGATTGTAGTAGCTTTATGTGCTGGCGTCTGTACAAAATAGTTGGGCAAACGTCATCTAAATTTATTCCAAATTTCAAGTTAATACCATTAGTAGTTCATGAGGTATCCAGCTGTGACAGACGGACCGACAGACAGATAGACTGAGTCGCACCATAGGGTTCCTTTTTACCATTTTGGTACGGAACCCTAACAATATGACTAACAAAAGTATAAAAACGTTTTTAAAATCGACTGTCTTTCAACGACAAACTCACTCTGTTATGAACTTTTATAGCCACAAATTGTCCATAAAATATTTATCTGCCACTAGCGAGCCGCCCGGTATTGCTTGGGTTTTTCAGGGAAATTATGGCCCATTAGCCAATACTGTCGTAACGTAATGAAATTGTTTTGTGATGATAACTACGAGGAATCCTACCATCACAATATATGTATATTCGGAAAAGGTTTTCATCAAAAAAATATTATGGAGTCCAGCGATTTTCACAGCGGTGGGATGCTGACGACAAAGATTACTTTCATTTGCTTTCGTTTTGCTTGGTTTGGTCTCTACGGGAACTTTGGAGTAAGTATGAGTTGGTTTCCTGCAGCCCCAATACTGACTCAATCAACTCAGCCTATCGCAATTCACTGCTGAACTAGGCCTCTCTCACGCTGCGCCACAACACGCTGTCCTCCGCCTTCCGCATCCAGTCTGTCCTAGCCACTTGATTAAGGATTTTGTCAATTCCGTCTACTGCCGTGCGATTCTGTAACCATCTCACCGTGAAAGCTTGGGTGAACTGAACGTGGAGTGAGCTGTCATTCGCGCGAGCCGCATCATAAATATACCTTCATCCCTTGTCTAGACTTGTTGAGATAACAATGTATTAATATCCAACACTGGGCGCAATCGGGAACCGTTATAATTAGCAGATGCAATTATTAGAAATGAAGGACATACAGGAATAGTTTGAGAGTTGATACGTTGTGGAATGCGTCTATAACTGTATGTAACTTTCCATTGTTCTAATCATAATCTTGTTTTTTTATTTCCAATAGCTTATTCGATATTCAGATCAGATACTTCTTTTCACAAGTAAATAATATAGAAATAGGAAAAAAGTATCCATATTTAAAATGTTATATACCCATTTCAGCATGGTAGACACCCATGTCCTCTGCTAATAGTCCTCTCCCACGCTGCGCCACAACACCAGCAGTGCTATTCTCTAAAAATATCACCACATAGAACATAGGTGAAGTGAGCAGGAAGTGAGATCTGTCATTCCCTAAAGCTAGGGATTAACACTATTAAGTGCTCATTTCACTTATGATTTCACGGTGAGATTTCTTACAGAATCGACCGGCTGGTATTTATTTTAGGAGGACGTCGACAAAATGTTTTCACTCATACTTAGTGAGAGGATTTACAAATCTATGCACGTTCAAACAAACAGTCACCAAATCTATATAAACGTAGATGTATCGTTCCCCCAAAGAATAAAAACGCAAGTTATAAATTAGCAGTAAAATTATGCAGCGGTAAATGTTAGTAGTTGTCGTCTATTGCAGGACAATGACCGCGGTGGGAATCAATGAAAATGCTGTTTCATGTCCCCTAAGGGTGCAGTTTCCTACCTACTGATATCCGTAAGTGTACAGGGTGAATTTTTAGTTTGCCGTTTGTCGTTACTTCACGGAATTTAATTCTTATAAGAGAAACTAATGGATGGTGTAATAAGACAGAGTGTGTTCTTATTTTTAAATGAAAGAGTTCGATTGATGTTGCACTTTATTTTTTTATCAATATTGGGCCTTTTCCTTCTTTGCTTCGACTCTCCTCTATTTATTTAGTATTTTATGCTTATTTTTATACCAATTTGATCATCCACAACTTCTTGTAAAATTCACCCTGTATAGATAGTATACTGATATATATTTTATTAGATACTGTAGGTTTGTTGACATGGCTCCCCGGATATTGTTTGGGGGATTTCGTTGTAATCTGAGTATGTAATTTGGAAACTTTGCTTTGTTCGATCCTGGCTCGTTTGTGTTTCTGTGTGCCCGCCCGTATGGGGATATGTTTGACAAAAATCGTGGTTGTTTTTGTGTGACATCGAATGGATGTTTCGTGTCAAAAATAGCTAACGTAAATTGTGTGCGTCGGTTTTTATGACAACTCGTATAACTGAGATAAACAACAGTACATTATGATATAAGTGCGGTAAGTTGAAAATTACAGCTGAGGCGATATTGCTAGCCCGAGCCGTAGGTGAGGGCTATAAAAAAGCAGAGGCTGTAATTATCAAACCGCACGTATGTCATACGATGTTTTATAAAACATTTGTGAGGATATAAATAAAACTCGGACTTTCTTAAACGAATAATTAATCTTTAATTACTTCTTAAAACAGTTATTAAAATTCGAACAATTTGTAAAATTAATTATTACGTTGCCAGTTGGCATTTTTAATGTTGTCAAGCTATTACTCGTATTATTAGTTGCGATTTCACCAGTCTCTCTCTCACTCTCTTGAGTGAAAGTAGGAGAAATGAGACCACAGAGTTCTGCAGTTGGTGGCGGCGACGGAGGCGGCTACGGCGGCGGCGACGATGGTGGAATGTACGTGTGTGTGCTCGTAGGCGGTGTCGAATTAATAAATTCATCATTACTTGACGACATTTTCTAATAAAATCAATACAGCGACAAGAATAAGCGCGCGGAATAATTTTTACTTTTTCACAAATTAGCGATGCGCGCGCATCAGCGTCTTTTGTTTATGGCAAAGGCACAAAAAACAGCCAGTATTACTAATAAAGTAAATTAATACTTTTGTGTTTTTGTTACAGATAAATGGTTGTAATTAATTGTCAAAATTAATTAAATTAAAGAATTAAATGTTTATTTATTATATTTTATCTCCCAAAGTCAATTTTATTCATAAAATTTTGACCACTTTTCTGACATAAAAACTCTTTGCTAAGATTTTAAAAAGTACCGTTCGTTTTAGACGGAGCATCTTGATAAACCGTGCGCTTTTGTGCATTACAATTATGCACAAGTAAGTAATGAGATACATTACGATATTGAAATTGGTGCAGTAAGAGACCTTTTACGAGCAAATGTGTTATAAAATACTTTAATATTTGGAAACTTTATGAAATGCCACTACTAAGCATTTTACCTTCTATTGTGATTCCTATCATTGAAATAAAACTACAGCGGCTTTGTGAAATTGTGATCGGGCCTTATCAGAATACCAGCGCTACGGTGTTTATTTTTTAAATATCGCAGCATTCTCGGTGACAGATTTTATTCCCATTGTTATTTTAACTGTGCTAAAATAGTTTATAAGATTTATGTTACTAACCTCTGCTACGGACTGTAGGTGTCTGAGAATAAACATTCTTTTTTATGCGTGGAACTTTTTGTGGGGCCCGTGGCTGAATAATAACAGCCGCACAGGTCGATCGATCAGGTTAAGCTACGATTGCTGCGGTTGCCCTGTGGATGGGTGACCATCTTTAGATACCGAGACCCTTCCGTGCCTCGAAAAGCATGTTAAGCAGTTGGCCGCGGCTGTAATTCGTGGATCTTTGACAGTCGTTACGGATCAGTCAGAAGCCCGAAAGCCTGACAACCAGTATTACCAAGGGGTATCGTATTACCCAGTAACTGGGTTGTGGAGGTCAGATAGGCAGTCGCTTCATGTGAAATACTGGTATTCAGCTGCATCCGGTTAGACTGGAAGCCGACCCCAACATAATTGGGAAAAGGCTAGGCAGATGATGATGCGTAGAAATTTTTTATAATTTTTTCAACTTTGTTGTTTTTAATGTAACTTTTTTTTTTTTAATGTTCCTTTTTAGGGTTCCGTAGTCAACAAGGAACCCTTATAGTTTCGCCATGTCCTGCTGCCCGTCCGCAGCTTAGCTCAGGGAATCTTAGTACTAGAAAGACACGGCAAGGGTACTAGAATTTGGCATGGATATACATATTAATCACGGTGACAAAGTGGTAAAATAAAATTATGAAAAAAAAATTGTTTTTATAATTTGTTTTAATTTTGTTTATTGTTATTTGTTTTAAATTTGTTTTTGGGTTCCTCCTGTACACGTAAAGTGGGGATGTTTTTTTTCTCGTCTACCTCATGTTGGTGGGTATCGTTGCATATCTAAAAATATTACGGGTTTGTGAAAACAATTTTTCGATTCAGGGATTCGTTTGTGAAATATTAAGCTTTAAAGTGCTAATTTTTGTTAGAGTCAAGTGTTAAAAGGAAAACTATCACAGCACAGCTTAGTAGGCTTTACAAATTTACGAGTAATAGTCGACCAACTTACGCAGTGGCAATGAATGGGAGAACTTGATTTTCAACTACAATGTTAGGTTTGTTCTTGGGAAAAATTCGTTACCACTACGAGACCGTTAATTGTGCGTGGTCTGAAACGCACCGGCTTCTTTTACTATTTGTATTTCCTGTGTGTGTCCCAAATAAAATATTGTTCTTTCTTTCTTTCTTCCAGGTTACAATAAAACCATGCTTGTTTTCACTGTTCGTTTTCATTGCACCATCGATAGATGGCATTGGCAACAAGCAATTTGAACAAAAACGACCGTATTACGACTAGAAAACCTGTAATAAAACAGTTTATTTAGTAACAGAACGTGCTCTCTCGCCTTCGCGACATCGACAAAGCTTGGATATTTACAGCTTAGCACAAGAGCCACAGCACATAATCTCCAAAGGCGTACACTGCGACACGCATCTTCTATTTGCAGTAAACAATGACGTTATACTTCAATCTAGGCTCTCGTCATGAACAGTCTATATACTATAATGAAATTCCCAGCCACGTCAGGTATCACAGATTGCGTCCAATATGCCCTGTAGGGGTGCACGAAGCACACACGAATAGCAAAATACGACCAAAACCGAAAGACCTCTTATTTCACACCCCATTGCTCCACAGAATAGCTGGTTCACTTCACTTGAGGGGGACGCGGCAGGTCTTCCGTTCTTGGTCGGGTATCATAGATGTATTTCATGCAATTTCTTGCGCCTGGAGGCAACGAAATGACATGCGGGATGCTTCGTGTTATATCGATGCCAATAATGTAGCCCCCCTAAGCGGGATAGTCAACTGAATATAAAGAGGTGAATGAAATAATAACTTAAGTTAGGTTTTCTGGAAAAAAAATTGAGTCAGAATGACAAATAAGAGATATCTATACAAGATGTAACTTAAATAACGCACAACCTCTTAAGGGGTCATTGTACTCATCATTATGAACAACTTTTACTATGGGACCAAACCGGAAATCGCGAAAAAAAATCAGCTGTTCCCTACATTTTGACGAGTTATGCAAACATAAATGTAGGGAACAGCTGATTTTTTTTTGAAAAAATCTGTAGAGAAACAGAATCTCTACAGATTTTATCAGTATTCTGAAAATTTACATTATTGTGACTTAAGCCTGTTTGCATGTTACCTCCTCATATACTAACAATAAAGCTGAAGAGTTCGTTTGAACGCGCTCATGTCTGGAACCCCCAATCGGATTTAAAAAAATCTTTTTATTTTGCCTTTGACAGTCCAATTCTCGAAGAAGGCTGTATGCTACTTATCATTACGCTAGGACCCTTAGTAGTCGTCCAAAAACAAAAGATGCCATGCAACGGCGTGGGTCAGGAGAGCAAGCAATTTCACGCGGACGAAATCGCATGCAGAAGTTAGTTTATATTTCGAATAGATTTCAGCAGTTTTACTGTGCTATTTAAAGGTACGACTTGATGTTCTATTTTAGTCTATGTATTTTTTTTTTGTTTCACAAAAGTGACTACACGTAAATACTTTCAATGATAGTAGCCTCGACCAAGAATACAATAGATTCAAGATTAATGCCTCAAATTGAAGGCGAAAAAATAAGGCAACGGATAAAACTAGTGCTTTAAAAAAAACTTTTCTCGATTCCATTTGAACTCAGACTAGGTTGAAAATTTTTCCACCACTATAAATTCGCGTTCTTTTCAAACTAAAATAATTCTCTTTTTGGGCTACCCACATAAGTTTTCACAGCTGGGCGAGTGATTACGTCGCAAAAAAAAAGTTTTAAAAGTCCCGTAAAAAGTTTCTGAGACTCAATCCTCTGCGGGCTACCAAAACAAACACAAACTTTAGAATTAAACGACATGCCTGGTGTGTTAAAACCTCGGCTTATTTGCACTGGACATGTCTTTTTTATGTATTTGTAGCCAACTTTTGCCTGCAACTTTGTGGGGTGAACTTGGAGCAAAACAGCTTACATACCTCTTCATGCGTTTAAGTGAATGCGGGAAAAGTTGGTAACGATTTTCTGAGTCTTGTCGTATTCAGTAGGTTATAATTCCCAAGATGATTATTCGTTATACATCTACAAATATGTATAATACTGCCCTAGTCAATCAGTTGGCTATTCTTATACTTTAGCCTGTAAAAACCTCTTAAGTTAGTTTTTAATCTTCCTCTTCTTAACGTATCTATGACATGTGTGTGAGTGTCTGTGAGGAGGTACCGCATACGCACTTGAGATGTGAGCCATCCGTGAACCCCACCTATGGAGATTGTCTTTGCTCCAGCTGACTTAGGTTCGAAACCTATTTAGAGATTTCCAAGTTGGCCACGGTAACGCGTGTCCAGGCGGAAGGCTGTCAGATGGTTTGATGAAATGGACGGGAGAATTATACAACTCCCGCCATAGATAAAATCTTGCTGTCATTCCTATTGGCTGGACTAGCTGGACAAACGTTTAATGTTAATGTTCATACAACACATTGATATTCATATAAAATTTATATATTTTTATACACATTTAATGTTCATACAATAAAGGATTTTTTACGTACATACGAGTACTAAAGTCGCTCACTCCAATCGAGTAACATAGCTTCAAAAATGCCCATTCCTACTAATAATATTATAAACGCGAAAGTTTGTGAGGGTGAATGAATGGATGTTTGTTCTATTCGCAAAAACCACTGAACGGATTTTGCTTATACATCAGAATAACATGAAGGTTACTTTAATCCAGATATTTTCCCGGGATCGAGACTAACGCGAGTGTGCCACGTCCCACTGGCATACAAAAATCATCCCGATTCCTATAACCACGCATACAATATTCACGGCGTAAACTTTTCTTTCCACACAAGTGTTGCAAATACTAAGAAAACTGTAAACGTGCTCTATGAGGTTTTTGCTTTAACTTTCAATCCCTCGCGACGTGATGAGACTATGATCTTTGTTTTATTTCGAACGTTTAGTTCTAAATCACTATCAAAAGGCCGTGAATCTGAAATGATAGAAAAACTATATGCATTACTGATAATATCTAGGAAAAGTTTCTAGGGTGTTTTGTGAATATGTTTGGGTAGTAAAAATCATGATTTAAATCGTCAGTATATCTATCTGTCTGCCCAGCCTTTTCTCAACTATGTTGGGGTCGGCTTCCAGCTCAATCGGATGCAGACGACTACCAATATTTTACAAGGAGTGACTGCCGATCTGACTTCCACAACCCAGTTACTGGGTAAATCACCCTTATCTTTCCCAAAAGTGGTAGACAGAGGTACATCTACGTATAGTACAGCCACATTTTGCCTATTACGTTTTATTTTTTTCTTAAATAGGAGTCACATTGGCACGAAGTTGTGCCCGGTTGGCACGAATTTATATACCTACCGGGTTATTGCTGAGAATTTTCCATTACGAAACACAATTACACTTTGCCCTGTCTAGGAATTATACCGAAGCCCACAAACTGTTTTAATCTGCTTCGAGTCTATAGACTCGAAGCAAATAATCACGATTGTTAATTCAATATTTAAAAATAACTTTACAAAAAAACAACTCAGATAAATCACGTTGTTGTACAATAGGTCAAAGGTGTTACAATTAATAGTATTTAAACAATCTTATCCGAACAAAACAAATATTGGTAATTCCATGCAGCTGTTGGTTTAAATTGATTGCGGAAGAACAACAACATCCTTATTAATAAGTAACCGTACGGTTTAAATAACTAAAGACTAGGTACTCTTTACAATACTCTTTATGAATACTCTTTATTGTACACCACATCAAATACAAATATAGTCATAATTACTCCTTTGAAACTAAAACTACGGTTTCCTAGAAGTGCAGTGGCATAATTATAGCGCCCGTAATGACGGCTGTCATGTAAATGACGGCACCGGGGATTGACTTTACTGTGTCATAAAGCGCTCTCTAGGAAAACACACCAACTTCATAAATAACGTTACGTCATTCAACGCTAAATTGCGGACGCTATTTGGCGGCCACTGCAGTCTTAGGTAGGTAACCCAGTACCTTATTTTAATTATTGTCATATGCATATTTCATTCTAGCCTGCAATACTTTCCACATTCAGGCATCGGGCTAACCCTTGTTTTCAAACTAAAGTATGTATTTTGTTTACAAAACAAAACTGCAACAGAGCTAAAAGCCGTACCGTAACAAAAAACCGTACCTACATACATAAATAACGGTGTTTTGCAGCACATGTTTACAGCGGGAGTTCCTATGGGCGCCATAACTTTACACTAAGTGACACCGTCGACTGATCCTGCAATAAATATACATAAAATGTACATGGGGACTTTATTGTGTAAATAGAATTTCATTTTCTCACTATTACTGGGGAAGGAACGGTTATGATAATGTTGATCAACCATCTAAATAAAATATGTATCGCTTGTGAGGTGTTGCTTCGTAGAATCAAAAGCCTTTCATGAGTTATGAATAAGGGCAGGTTTCTTCAAGACTTAAGATATTGCGAGCCCTTTTATACAATTTCTATCTAAATAAAAAAATGCTAAGTTACGATTAACATATAAGACATAAGATTACACCAGTAAACCCCGAATGATTAGGCAGAGGTGTATACCCAAATATCACTAGACAAGAAGAAAAAGAAGAAGGAAAAGAAGACGAGAAGGAACAGCAGACTTAGAATATTATTTGTCTAAACTGGACCTCATATTTCATGAACAAATGCAGCTTATTGCAAGAAATGAATGACGATTGAACGCTTAGATATAGGTAGACTATTTTATGAAGTGACGATAAGGGGTTTTTATTTTTACCCGACTGTATCAGAAGTAATGTTTTTGTCTAAGGAGCCTGTTCCCGAGTACCTGCTATTGTGAACAGGCCAGCAAACACATCAAATAATTAAATAATCAGTGATAAGTAAGTACCTTTACTATGTTTTTTTTTTCTGTTTGGCATCTCTCAGGTCAGCCTTGGAGATTGTCAGCTACTTAATTGAGATATACTCATCATCTGCGTCGCCTTTTCCCAACTATGTTGGGTCGGCTTCCCGTCTAACCGGATGCAGCTGAATACTAGCATTTTACATGGAGCGACTGTCTATCTGACCTCCACAACCCAGTTACTAGGTAATACGATACCCCTTGGTAAAACTGGTTGCCAGACTTTCGGGCTTCTGACTACCCGTAACGACTGTCAAAGATCTAAGAATGACAGCCGGGACCAATGGCTTAACGTACTTTCCGAGGCACGGAGGGGTCTCGGTATGTAAAGATGGTTACCCATCCACAGACCAACCGTGGCAAGAGTAGCTTAACCTGATCGATCGACCCGCGCTGCTGTTATTATTTAGCCGCGGGCCCTATATACTATAGTACTTTAGTAAGTTAAGGCCAGAGCATATAGCTAATTAACTAAGCGACTACACGCTATTTGCGCTAAGAGCAACACCTATGGGGTACGAACCTCAGCTTAAGGCGTCAGGTGCATATAAGTACCTAATAAGATTCAATAATACAGATAAACCACGTGAACTTACGACGACAATTAGAAATTTTAGGAAATCAAATATTCGCTGTCTTTTCCCAGACAATTCCGGAAGAATAATAATACGAGTACCCTTACCTAAGTATCTACTTATTATTTCATTAATAAAAGTTGTTGATTTTCCTCCTAAAATCTATTCATCATAACAATACCTCGATCACTGGGTCTGGTACAGATTGATAACCCTACACGGCCTACACCCAACTATTTTGTTGTCAATTTTCCTCAATTAAGTACATCTCAATTTAAAGGGGGCGATAAGTAACTGGTACTCAAGCAAGATTTTAAAGTAAATAAGCGTTGGTACAGACGCCACCACATCAAGCTACTACAATCTGTCAAATTTCTTTAATAGATTTTCAACTTTATCACTGTTGTATTTGACAGTTTTGGGTAGCTTGATGTGCTGGCGTCTGTACCTACAAAATATCGAAGAGTTTAATATACAACGTGTAACGTTAACTGCGCAAAACCTGAAAATAGTTGGATCAAAATAACGAGCAGAATTAATTGAACCACTTTTTAATAATAGGTCACATTTTTCAAAAAATCTTCCTTGAAAACGTTGCGGTTTCTATTTATTAATAGGTCAAGCAAGCCAATGTCAGCGCGGCACAGCGGCCCGGTGACGACTCCTCACTAGGTAAAGCGTCGTCGCAGACGCAAGAAACGATCAGAATGGCCAGTAAAACTAAAACAGCACATAAAACCTTTACAATTTTTTTAATGACTTATTTTCTCTCTGAAATAGGTCAATTGAATTAAAAATCAGTTGGGGTGTTTTAGGTTTTGCGCATTTAACTTTACACGTTGTATATGTTATTGGAGATGCAAGTAGGTAGGAAGACGTAGTGTTGGAATGCCTCCCACAAGGTGGACTGATGACCTTGTGAAGGCCGCTGGATCACGCTGGAGGCAGGAAGCACAGAACCGTGCGATGTGAAGGTGCTTGGGTAAGGCCTACGTCCAGCAGTGGATGTCTTTTGTCTGAAATGATGAAGTAGATACCTACACGCAATTTTAAAACGAGCTTTTTTTTAATAATAATATTCCACAACTTTCACACAACGCCATCTAGTGCCAAACTAAGCAGAGCTTGTGCTATGAGTACTAGACAACTGATAAACATACATATATATTTCTAAATACATACATATTATAGATAAATTACACCCAGACAAAGAACAAATATGATCGTGCTCATCACACAAACATTTGTCGTAGGTGGGAATCGAACCCACGACCTTGGGCATAGCAGTCAGGGCCACTGACCACTAAACCAACAGGCCTGTTTTTTTATATCGTATCGTATCATATCTTATTGGGTCGTTCGGACGAAAGTACTTACACAATCATAAATATCTGTGTTACTACGAAAATTAGATATGTAATACTTAGGTAGAATAAGGTAGATAAATGATAAATGATAAATGATTTATTTTCTGTAAGTAGGTTTGTACAAACACTTTTACATGTCAATTATATTTTTTTAAACTAGATGAAGTCGGCGTTTCCTATCTGACTACTCTGAGAAGAAAGGCCGAAACAAACTCAGAGGTCATATTAGCTCAGACATCATATAGATACTTACTTAAAGCACACATGTACACTATTGGCTCAGGGATCACAATTAATTAAAACCTTAATGGTGACCGATTATCGAAATGGCCGCCAAATATAATCCCTTTAGAAATATTTAAATAAAATCAGCCGTGCGATTCTGTAACCATCTCACCGTGAATGCTTGGGTGAAGTGAGCGTGGAGTGAGCTGTCTTTCGCTAGGGATTAGCACTATTAAGCGCTCACTTCACTTATGATTTCACGGTGAGATTTTTACAGAATCGACCGGCTGTAAGTCAAATATGAATCTTATCGGGTTTAAACAGGCTGTTTACTATTATTGTATTATCAGCATGTTATTTTAGACACATTAATAATATTTTCGCATGCAATCACAAAGTTCCGTTTAAAAACTATCAACAATAATAGTTATGACAGTTTTCTGGAATATCCTAATTGATAGCACAATAAAAGCAATAATTCTGAGATTACAATTACCCTTTTAAAAGTACCACCTGTTCTCAAAGATAATAGTTCTACTAACTGTACGAGAAAATCGCTTTTGAATTTTGCACAAGTCTAAGCCACTTCAGCTCGTGACGTACAGCTCAAACTCAAGTTCAATCTTGAAGGTAAAAGCTTTCGTAGCTCAAAGCACTCTCCACCTGCACCAATTATTCACAGCCTTGAACTAGACACGCGTTGCTTTTAACTAACAATCCGCACCGGTTGATGTCATATTACACTATACCAACTCGACACCACGTAACACCGTCTCAACTATAACTTTCGTGTCAACGCCAACTCGGCGAGGTGGGTCACTGCTTTTTACCAGTCGACCACTTCATCCACATTGGAACTACCAGATATTGTTTCATAACGACACGATACCTTCGAGTATTCAACGCGGGGTAAATCAGAAGGCCAATTTTCGTAATTTAAAACGTTCAAAATCTAGTCGCACTCTCAACTCGGCGACAAATAAATGTCAAAAACTTGTCAAAAATGTAGGGAAATCAGAGGTATTTTTGACGGATTGAGATTGAAATCAGACTGTGAACGTTCCTAAAATTACCAGAATTACCCCTCTGACTTAAGGGGGATGTCAAAGCCAAAGTCAAATCATTTATTTCAAATAGGCACATAAAAGCTGGTGGATCTAGTTTAGCAATATTAACGATCACACAAATCACGAGAAAAACCGTTTAGGTTAGAGATTTTTTGTTTTTATTTTATGGAAGGTAAAAAATATCTGAAGTACCATTAAATCGTCTCCAAGGACAAGAAAAAATGTTTTGGCAGCATATTTTAGTGCTGGCAAAAGTTTTTTCATCTCCAATCAAAGACCTCTATCAATCACCTTAGCTTATGGCAATCCAGTGCAAGGATTAATCGACGTTTTTATGAAGTACTTCACCAGCATGTTTTGATTCCTGCCCCACTTGCGTTTTTAAACCTTATTTCACAACCATTATCAGAATCCAGCATTATATAAAAGGGATATTATACTATCATAATATCTATGATTATATCTCTTACCCTATACGAAATATACACAAAAACATACATAATCTCACGCCTTCTTCCCATCAGGGTAGGCAGAAACTACTAAACGCCACCTGCTAAGAGCCTTACCTACTCCTACGAAATATATATTATACCAAAGCTCACAAATGATTCATATGTTTATATCACATAGTCATATACTTATCAATGACTTATGAGTCATCATGATCTTAAAAATATGGTAGTAATATCCCCGTAATAACTCAAACGAGAAGAGCATCAATATCACAAGACAGTTTAAATAAACAAATCGAACTTTTATGAATCGCAACCTAGCTTCTTTTGTTTTTACTTGTTGTACTTCGTGTGCCATGAAATTGTCCTCAAAACCTATATGCAGCTACCCGCCACCCATATTTTGTCATATCCGGCCTCGACTTGGATAGCTCTGTACGGCTGTTGCATTTCACCGTTTTCCCCCGGCTTTGCTTCCTTCCGTTCAGCCTTCATTCATTCGGTCCCTGTGCCGATTTTCCGTCCGAAAAACGGCAAAATAAAATTTTCCGTTTTTCTTTTAGCCTGTCGGTTCATCGATCTATCTTCAGCTGTCGTGTCTTTATATAATTTTACGGACTAGCATAATGATTACAGCCTACGATGTTCTTGGTTTTATAAGAAAAATGTTCAGCCTGTAATGTGTGCTTGACAGGCTATCGCTCAATTCTTTCGCTATTATCTTTTTTGGCATGTATCTAAGCCTAGGCATAAAGGTTTTTCACTTCACTTAATAGTAGGTAGCGTACAAGTAGGTTATACAATACCGACAAAGCCATTTTGTTCTTCATATATTTTTACAACTTCGCTACAATTTGAACCTAAACCATTTAAACCCTCGGAAACATTTCAGTGAATAATTAATGGCCCAACTCATCCCTTTTACAATAACAAAACTTTTAGGATAAACGATAATTTTAAGTACATTATTTTCGCCTAAATAAAATTCATTGGCGAAACTTCCAATTCCTGATAGCTAGCCGTCCAGACCACGTACGCCAAAATTAATGGGTTTCCATTAACGGAGCTCTCTACCCCATTGTCCAGTCTATACTAAGTAGGAAAACTCAATAAAGTATGGCCAATTTTATGTATAACTAGCTTCAGCCCGCGACTACGTCCGCGTGAAATTTATTGTTCCCCGGCCCACCTCGTTGCATCGCATCGCCTGCCCTAACTTCTGACTTTTTTTTGCTTTTGCTTGGCTCCTAAGTGTCTTTGAGTGATGTTAAGCATTGCCCTCCTAATATCCTGCCTCAAGAATTGGTCTATTGAATGCAAAAATATTTTTTCAAATGTTTATTTTTTTGTATACACAGTAATTACTTATTAGTAGGTAATTAGTGAGTATCGTCATAACTAAAATACGTGCGGAATTAACTAGCGATAACCACAGACAATTCAGAAGAGAAGGGGGCGCGTCTTCGTGGATGGCACTATCTTTAAAGGAAGTGGGTTTTTTCAAGTTGACCGGAATTAAAATACACTGAATGTAATGAAACTGATATGTGTATCAGTTTCATTACATTCAGTGTATTTTAATTCACGAATGAATTCACGGAAACAAATAATGCAGTGCAATATGTGTATTGCACTGCATTATTTGTTTCCGTGAATTCATTCATATGCAATCTTAAAAAAATATAAATGTACAGAGATTTCGTAGATAATAGACAGTCGGTCAAGTGAGTGGTATTTTGCTTTTATTTATAAAATACTTATAAAATACTAATAAATAAAATAAAATAAATAAAAGACAGTTTTAATGCATAGGTACCTACGTAAATAAGTATGCATTAAAACTATTCATATTCGAGTCCAATACAACGACCAAAGACCTACCTCAGATATCCCAAACTCAAACATTACTCATATTTAATCCAAACTAACATCAGGAACAAAGGATTTATTCAATTAATTATCAACACTGACGTTAGAAATTCGACTGCCTCGTACATACGGGAAATTCGGATCTTAGCACAATATGGAATGCTCATCATTTGCTTTGGAAGTATCTACTAATTGCAGAGTTAGTTGTTAATTGGTAGGCAATATTAGACCTAATATTTGATGAATATACGTTTAATTTGCTCGCGTACTCACAACTAGAAGTGCTCCTTGCAAAACATCTGCCTAGCCTTTTCCCATCTATGTTGGTGTCAGCTTTCAGTCTAGTAGGATGCAGCTTAGTACCAGTATTTTGTATGGAGCGACTGTTTGTCTGGCCTGTATAACCCAGTTACTGGGTAACGCTATACCTTGGTAAGACTGGCTGTCAGACTTCTGGGCTTCTGACTACCCGTAACGACTATCAAAGATCTACGAATGACAGACGGGACCAACTTCTTAACGTTTTTTTCGGGGCACGCAGGGTTCTTGTCTCGATATGTAATGGATGGTCACCCATCCACGAATAGACTGCGGTAAGCAAATCTAACCCTTTAATCGACCCGTGCGGTTGTTATCATTTAGCCAAGAGCCCTTCGAGAAGTGCTCCTTGCAATACAATTTATAAAAGTTTTTAAAAAGTAAGGAAAAAGTAACTTTTACAAGGAATTATATATATCTTACTTTGTCTCTAACTAACCCATTGTTAAACTAGGAGCCTAAAAAGAAGCCACGCTTACCTCGAGAAAAAAAAGTATAGACGCCAGCACATCAAGCTACTACTAGCTGCCAAATTTCTTTAATAGGTTTTTAACTTTATCGCTAAAGCAATAGGTTCAAAGTTGATTGGGAAAATTTTACAGTTTTGGGTAGCTTGATGTGCTATTTAAGAAATAGGCAAACTTTTACAAAATGCAGTTGAACTGATTTTTTTTTTTCATAACAAGTCAGTTTGGCTTCAATATGCTTCCTTTTATTAATCCAACATTGCATTTTACGTTCTGTACTTCAGTCCTAAATTAGCTTCATCCGACTCATAGCTCTTCAAAGGACTAATCATACGAGTACATGAAAATTCTATTCCGGCCAACCATATTAGTTCCTTATCCATCGAGACGAGTCCGCGGTACAACGTTTCATCAACTATGCGTCGCCCGCAGATTATCACTATGCGGATGAATGGGACTAATTTACCAAGTCCCTTTTAACGAGGCAGATTTTAATTCCAGCTCCTATTTTTGTCTCGGCGCAATTTTGTCTCTTCGTGAATGTACAGCTTTTTTCTGTGAACATGCTGATTATCTTTTTGGTCTGGAAAATTCGTACATAAAGCTACAGAATGAGGTTTTGAGATGACACTGTGTAAAAGGCATCATAAACTGTATTTTGGAGGAAATTAGACGACTTGTCTTCCATTTTGTATTCTTAAAAACAAGCAGTTCTGGAAACTGCAATAACAGCCCGTAATTTTTTTTGGTCACGATTTTATTTATTTTCTGATTAAGTATATATAATTAAATGGCAACATCAAGTATTAACTAAGTGTACTTCTTCACTTATGGGAGACAAGAGCATACAGCATTAAAATGTTTAAATCCCACAATAAACAATGAAGTACCAAAATCTATAAAAAACAAAATAAACTCGAAAAATTATAAGCAGAAATGCAAAAAATATGCTATCTCAACTAGTTATTTAACATAGTATAATTAAATAACTTTTAAATTAAAAACACTATTAAAAATAAATACCTAAAAGCGAAGCAATCTGTATAGGGATTTCTTTACGTTGACTAGAATCGGTCTTCTAATGAGCGGCTCAGTAGCGAGCAGCTCAGATTTAAAACATTATATTAGGCCCCCGTGGCTAAATAATAACAGCTGCACGCTTAATCTACGCTTGCCGCGGTTTGTCTGTGGATGGGTGACCATCTTTACGTACCGAGACCCCTCCGTGCCTCGGAAAGCACGTTAAGCCGTTGGTCCCGGCTGTCATTCGTAGATCTTTGACAGTCGTTACGGGTAGTCAGAAGCCCGAAAGTCTGACAACCAGTCTTACCTAGGGGTATCGTATTACCCAGTAACTGGGTTGTGGAGGTCAGATAAGCAGTCGCTCCATGTAAAATACTGGTATTCAGCTGCATCCGGTTAGACTGGAAGCCGACCCCAACATAGCTGGGAAAAGGCTAGGCAGATGATGTTGTGACTAACGTACGTGTACTTACTGATAGATGATTACGGCTTAAATATATACGTTTTTACTCGCCAATCACAACAGGGAGATAGATTGACATCTAAAATAATAATTTAGGTAACATGACAATAGCCTGGTTAAATTACTCTTATCTTTACACGATGCCAACTATCCCTTTCAGCGGTTCTGATCAGAAAATGTATCAATACCTGAATGCAAAATTTAAGCTTAGTAGCTGCGCAATAAGACCAAAAAAAAATGAGATGGTAGTTTTTCAATTTTCAATAAATTCTTCGAAAGCTTCTGCTTCTTCTTCGTCGTTCCCTCGATGCTGTCGATGTTGGGGATCGTGGCCACATACGACGCGTCTCCAAGTTTTGCGGTCTTTTGCAGTGTGGACCGCTTGGTAGATGTTACCTCCAAGAACCATTCTTGATCGCGTCTGACCATGCCAGTGCTCTACATAAAATTGATTTTTTTATAGTAAAAAGTTTCCTACTTAACAAAACCAATATTTTGTACGAACTGATTTTTATACATCGTTTTCCTATTTTCAAATAATGTAAAAGCTACGGTTTTCTAGAAAAACGGTTTGCCGATATATTATAACGGCCATCGTGATAATCTGTCATTTGTCATACCTTCCGTGCGATTCTGTAACCATCTCACCGTGAAAACTTGGGTGAAGTGAGCGTGGAGTGAGCTGTCATTAGGGATTAACACTATTGACACTGCTCACTTCACGGTGAGATTTTTACAGAATCTACCGGCAGTATTTGGCATTATGATGTCAAAAAACCCTTTACATTTGGACAGCCGTTATTGTGTGACTTGTACCGCTTTGTTAGATCACCGAAACTTTAGTGCAATGTATTTTACAAATAAGAAGAAATTGCAAAACGATGTCGTTTCTACAAAATTTTCTCACCTGACGTGTAGGATATGAGATTCCTATGTCTCGCCTCAAGGCATATATTGGAAATATCCAATCGTAGTCACAGACGCATCGGAAACGAATACGTGGATACTATTTTTTGCTCACGGAATCAAATTCAAATGCAATCCATTTGAATTTGATTCCGTGAGCAAAAAATTGCATACGAAAAGTCGCAGACACCGACGCGGATATCAAATATTAGGTATCAAAGAAGAAAGGCCTTAGTTTTTATTATTTTGTGGGAATGTTTCAATTGATGTCTTTGTTCAGTTTCAGTGGCATTTTTGATGCATGTAAATTTTATTAGGATTGTGACTGAAAATAAATTAAAACTAGTACGAGTAAGTGCCTTCTTCTTTCGTGCCTCGTCATTCGTGGATCTTTGACAGTCGTTACGGGTCGTCAGTAGCCCGTAAGTCTGACAACTAGTCTTACCTAGGGGTACCGTATTACCCAGTAACTGGGTTGTGGAGGTCAGATAGGCAGTCGCTCCACGTAAAATACTGGTATTCAGCTGCATCCGGTTAGACTGGAAGCCGACCCCAACACAGTTGGGAAAAGGCTCGGCAGATGATGATGACGAGTAAGTGCCTTCTTACTAGTTACGACAGCAGTGGTGGCCCAGTGGTAACGACCGCGACTTACAAGTTGTAGGTCGTAGGTTCAAACCCTGACAGAAGCCTCCGTTTGTGTAAATTTCATCACCACTGCTCTTAAAACGGGGAAGGGAAACATCGTGAGGAAACCGGTAGGATGTCCTAAAACCGAAAATTCGAATACATGTGACATCTACTAACCTGCATTGGGCCCACGTGGTACGAGTAGATTATAGCCTCTCACATAGAGGCGGCCTGTGTCCCAGAAGTGGAAACATTATATGCGCCTTCTTGTAACACCCTACTGCAATTCCTTTGACCTGCAGGTCGATTCTGTAAAAATCTCAACGTGAAATCATAAGTGAAGTGAGCACTTAATAGTGTTAATCCCTAGCGAATGACAGCTCACTCCACGCTCACTTCACACAAACTTTCACGGTGAGATGGTTACAGAATCGCACGGCTGCCTTTGGTAAAAAAGTTTTGAAATCTATACATATGATAAAATCGTAGCAAAGCCGATTGAATATTTCGAAAAAATGTAATGACTACGACGTCTGGCTCTGGAAGCGATTCTAATGCTGAAATTATAGCTTTTAGATTTTTCGTCTGTCATCCAGCATCACGCAAATATAGATTACTAGCTGCGCCCCGCAGTTTCATCCGCATAAGTGTCGATCCCGTGGGAATATCGGGATGAACAGTATTATATGTGTTAATCCCGGCTATAAACATATGTGCAAAATTTCATCCAAATCCGTTCAGCCGTTTGAGCGTGAAGAAGTAACAAACATACAAAGACACACACTCACAAACTTTCGCCTTTATAATATTAGTGTGATTCGGGGATAGGTTCAGTTCTTTTGCATAGATATTTCCTATAAGTCTAGTCAGTCTGTGAACTATAAATTATCACGCTATTTGTTATGGGGGATGAGCAATGATGCATTTGTATTCTTCTATAGTTTTCCGCATATTGTAAAAAGGCGAGACAAACGGTTAGAATATTGCAGATGATTATGGATTTAACCTATTAAGTAATTGTCATCACGCTATACATTTATGGAGCTAAACAGTCAATCTTGACATATACAGGGTCGATTTTTAAGATGGTTTAGTAAGTGCAGGTACCTTAACCTTCATTTTAGCTACAGAAAAATGGTCTTAGGAGTCTATCCTTAACTTTTTGACACATTTTGATCTGCATTATTTTACAGATTTTAAAAAACAAACACGCATAGCAAGAAAACGGACAATTTTCACAAACACTTTTTATGTTGCCTATCGATCTTTTTTCTTATAAAGATCAAAAAACTATGGACTTTTGAGTATTAGAAAAGGTCAGAAATCACTAAAACTTTTATTTTGTAGGAAATGAGACTCCATGTTACTATTTTATGATAGATACAAGTAGTATAAGTGTTGTGCCATTAGGTTGTATATGCAGGAAAGCAAGCGTTCATTCGATTCCTAAAAACGAAAAATTTCGCAAGCAGTGGGAAAATGCTACTGAAGGATGCGGGTGTCGACCTCAGGACGAGCTGCTTCTCACACCGGCAACTGTGTGTCGCTTGGTCATCAGTCCTGACTCTCTGTACATTTTGACTGCTGAGATCAAAACTACAAACGTATGTATTATACAGCGGTGTTCAATAAAAATGTGGATGTTACTGTGGTATATTTTGGTGTCTTACAATTTCCACGCGAATGAAATCGCAGGCAAAGTCTAGTGTCGAATAAAATGACTACGGAGTTATCAATGTTACCTTTTCATTCAGAAAATATATCGGCGTAAGTAAATTCAAACAAAGTATAAAATGAAAATGGCGAGCTTCACAATACCGTTCCGAATTTCCATTGTGTCAGAAAATAAGTGAAGTGAAAGTAAAACTGTCCAAATAGCTGATATCAGAAAATCCCGCTCCTCTCGGTAAAAATACGATACTACTTTATTCAAAAAACTCTGTTCGTGGTCACAGCTTCAGATAAAGCCGTCAACGGAGACTTTATTAAGTTAGGGCGAAGATTTATTCGTGCCCTTTTTGCTGGAGTTATCCATACCATAAATCCCATTTCGCCTCAGCTAAACGCTTTATCGGGCGGCCATTGTGCACGCAAATCAAATTAAAGGCCGATTAGATGACTCTCTACTACGATGCATGACCTAGATACTGGTTAATAGGGACAAGACTTCAATATATAGGACGTGATAAAAATCTGTACACGAAGACACACGGCGTGTTATCTTTGACGATTTAGGTAGGTATCCCATTTTCGATTTAATATCGTACTGGATATAAAGGTCAAAGTAGCGTGCGTGAAATTGACAGGTCCGTTCATTGATGCCAAATTGCCAACTATACCATTAATCTTAATATTTCATAGCCTATTGTTTTTTTTATAGCTTAGTAGGATAAAGGTTACGTAAACAAAGAAAAATACAATTAGTTAGAGTGTATTGTTTAATAAATAAATAATTTGATTTACGTTGGATCTTAAAAGATATTAATTACATACACATAATTATTATTATATTTGTGGAGGAATGAGGTATCGTTGCCCTTTCTGTTCAATGACAGGATAACTTTGTTACTCTTGGCTATGAGTATAAAAACATCGATACTTATCTTAATTTTTTAATTGACCATTCATAATTCTTCATAATTTTGTTTTGAAAGCATCGTTATCTTCAAAATTACTATGTGTACCGCCATTTTTTTATAAAACACTGTTATTAAATTCGGTCAGCTATATATACACGTTGTAAACAAGACAAATGTAAAATGTAGGGCGAATGCACAATATACAGCCAAGTGTAACTGAGTCGTTATCCTGTCCGTGCAAGGATTTATATCATAACAAATTACTCATTTGTTCAGTCATAATATTGTTGTTGTAATTATACAAATTTATCTAGTAAATTAATAGCTCTAAGATACAGTCGTGGAATCTTTTTGAGATCTTACCCTCATTAACGAACATTTTAATAAAATCGATAATTGACTTTAAGTACCTAACTAAAGAGATAGTAGGTAAAAAATTATGAAAATGCTTGCTTACGTTTTAGTTAAAAAAATCTGTTAAGCAATAAATACGTCAGTTCTTTGATAGGAAATGTAAAATAAATGTAATAATAACATATAACACATTTTTTTAATATTTTTTATTTATTTATCAGTATTTAGAAAAGGAAAGGCAAATAATGAAAGTATTTTAAAAGCTAATAAAGTATTTTAAAAGCTAATAAATACGAGTAGTAATCATTTGAAAACAAGTTTGTAAAACTTTATAGTCTATAAATTACTCTATAGAATATGTGTATAACAATAAAGCAACTACGCACTTAGGTAGGTATGTATTTACCGAGTAAATAGAGATTATGTATGAAAGGTTAAAATAATGTAACAAACCTTTTTTGAGCCTTATTTTGGACGGAGTTAGGTAATAGAGTAATAAAAATACAGCTAAGCCTCCTTTAGGATTAAAAACACAAGTCGTATACTTTACCACTTAAACTCTAAGCGTATGTAACAAAAATCCTCTCCGGACTAAATCCGCACGATTCGCGTGTTTCGAATAGCGCGATTCCGATGTAGCGCTCTCTAAAAGCTCTTCACGTGCATTTTCGAAGAATTATCGCTTCTTTACACAAGCTTTCCAACTCCACGTTCAAAGGGTTAGGATCCCTTGCACACGAGCACAGCACTTTACAGTCACATTGTTCTGATGACCCCTCTGATTGTGCACAGTGGAAAATTTGCACTTGATAGGGTCATCGATAATGTTCACATCGCAAATTATCGATTTTACTGTTTGTTTACGTCACTCCACGCGGACGCTTGACAGTCACTAACACTTTCGTTTCACGGATAAGTCTTAAGTCTCTTCGCGTGCTCACCAAGTGTCCGGGCAATATTGAATTAATTGCGACACAGAACATGAATTTTGGCAACACTCGTCCGCAACCTGCCTCTTCAGTCTCTCTTTGAATAACAGAGCAGCTCTCTTCCCCCTCACTGTCGAAAGTCTGTTAGACGGTAAATCACTTATCAGCACATTTCCCGTACAAAGCTGGAATATCAGTCTTGCTAATGCTCTGCTGCACACATCCTTTAACATCGTATCCATAGAAAGGGAGTTCCCTTCATTTCCGACAACAATTTCCGCGAGCAAAAATACAAAATAAATCACCGTACAGAGTTTCACGTTCGCAGGGTTCATTTTGAGCGGAGTTTAGGTCGTATCTGCTGACTGGCGGGGAAGAAACTGGCGCTTCCGTCTAGAGTACGATACAGTTGATGTCTCTGAATAAATAGATTCGATAACCTGTGTCAAGTGACAACAGAACATACAAGAGTTCAAAACAACAAGTCGGAGGGCCCTTGGTGTCAAGACAAGTCGTAACGATTTGTTATTTATAGAATTTAGATAACGAGTTGTATTTAGAAATTCGTGGTTAGTGCAACGGACCCTGATTGTTTGCGAGTAGATTTGTCTGTGTACTTAATTTGGAGTTATGTGGAGTATCGAACGAGGGAGTAAACAAAGCATATTTACTCTTCTTGATTTGACAAACTGTTAGTTCATTAGTTAAATGAGCGTCTGTTGCCTGAGCTTTTTCATTTTCTTCTTCCAGACTATTTTAGTTATAAGCTAGAGGTGAAGACTCGTTAGCACCTTTGAGATTTTAATCAAATTTTAAAACTACGATTTAAGCTGAGCTGTCAAAGAGTTCGTTATGTAATTTGACTAAATTGTACCTGACCTGGAGAAGGACTATCAGTAATCTAATGGGAAGAATAATGTTAGCCAGACTACTGTTTTCTCCTTCCTCTTCAATTCATGAGCTATGCTTTTGTTGATGCATTGGCTTCCACTTATCTCTTTTTCTCAGGTCCTCGAAGCTTTTGAACATCGTGACATTCCATTCTGCTAGTTTGTGCCCTCTGGATTACTATTTAAAAACGTTCTCATCTGCTTCTATTTACTTCTGTTTTGCTATTCTTCGAATATAATTATGTACAAATGATGATTTTATTATTTGAAGAACTAAAACTATAAACACACAAAGTTGAATAAATACTGGTAGAAAAATATTCGAAGGCTTTATATAATTGGGTTAGTCTGTACTCAAATGTTCTTAATTTTTTTAGTGTAGGTTTGCAACTATAAGTATTTAGTAGTCTTTGAAATCTAAAAATAATTGTTATAGAATCGAAATAGTTAGACGGAGCCGCATCATAAATATACATTCATCCCTTGTCTAGACTTGTTGAGATAACAATGTATTAATATCCAATAATGGACGCAATCGGGAACCGTTATAATTAGCAGATGCAATTATTAGAAATGAAGGACATACAGGAATAGTTTGAGAGTTGATACGTTGTGGAATGCGTCTATAACTGTATGTAACTTTCCATTGTTCTAATCATAATCTTTTTTTTATTTCCAATAGCTTATTCGATATTCAGATCAGATAATTCTTTTCACAAGTAAATAATAAAGAAATAGAAAAAACGTACCCATATTTAAAATGTTATATACCCATTTCAGCATGGTAGACACCCATGTCCTCTGCTGGACATAGGCCTCTCCCACGCTGCGCCACAACACCAGCAGTGCTATTTTCTAAAAATATCACCGTGAGAACTTAGGTGAAGTGAGCAGAAAGTGAGGTCTGTCATTCCCTAAAGCTAGGGATTAACACTATTAAGTGCTTACTTCACTTATGATTTCACGGTGACATTTTTACAGAATCGACGGGCTGGTCCTCCACCTTCCGCAACCAGTTTGTCCCAACCATCTTTTGCTTGACATTGTATCATTGTTGGCCGTATTGTAAAACTTAAACGATATTTAGCCCGGATTTCTGCCTTTGATAGAAGTAGGCTCGCCCCCTGTTCACCTCTACCTAACCTTTCGAGTAATATATGCGTGATGTTATGCAGTGAGCTTACCAACTGTCAAAAATATCTGGTGAAAAAGTTTACGTAGTCAGAAAATAGGATGGAGAATTTATAACTGGGAAAAACAACTTTTTACTCCTGTTTACGTTGGAAATGTTTCCTTGTTGACTATAAAAATAAAGTGTCGTAGTAATATTTATAGCAGAATAAAAATATTTTTATCTTTACTTATTGTTTACGAATTATAGTGGAAAAATATGAATACACTTGTATTAATATTTTTTCCACTATTGGAAAAAATGGCCGACAGAGACAGTTGCTTGATTTCTCACGGAAGTAGTAATCACCATACGACAGCTGTCCCTCCGCCGGCGATTAAGGGCCTGTGCTACCTCAGATAGCGAAAATTGTCTTAGCATTAATGGCTGCAGTTTCAACAGTATTCAATTTGTAATTAATATAAATTAAAGATGAGGACTATTGCATATTTTTGTATATATTTTTTGACTACCATGGAATCTGGAACATCTCTGTGGATGTACTTATTTCATAGTTAAGTGATAGGACACCCTAACTGAATCAGTTTGACAGTGCGAGCAGGATGGAGTGATACATGGTGCGGGGAAGTGGGGGCAAAATATAAATTTCAACTGAAAGGGGGGTAAAATATGAATACAAGCCTTTAAAACGAGAAACGAGTTGAGCTAGCAGCTTTGTTAAAAACGAGTTGACCAGACAACGAGCAGCGACTATGCGACGGTGTCGAGCGATTATTCGCTGGTAGGCTTATGTACAGACGCCAGCACATCAAGCTACCCGAAACTCAAATTTTCCCAATCAATTTTGAACCTAATGCTTAAGCAATAAAGTTGAAAATCTATTAAAGAAATTTGACAGGTTGTAGTAGCTTGATGTGCTGGCGTCCGTACCAGGCTTGAGTCTCTCAGCGAGTGTTTTGTCCACCAAATGAGTATCGCTGTGCGAGTACACTCTTTAAAGCTCTTGTCGCTGCAACAATCGAGTACTCGCCGGCGGTATGAACAGTCAGTGATCAACTTTAAATATATGTATAATATCTATTTTACTTACACGGGACCTATGTACAATTTTTTGTACGTTTTTTGAACAAAAAATTCATAGCTAAAGGCCGAACGCTTTACTGAGACGTTACCTGAGGTAGCAGCGCGGTGCGGGAGGGGTGTGATGACGTGTTGCGAGAGCTCAGTAATTCGTCAACTTGTGACAACTATCACCCCTCCCGCACCACGCAGTTACCTCAGGCAACGTCTCAGTTAAGCGGTCGGCCTATAATCGCTTTCTTGTCGGCGGTGGGACCTACGGCAAGGGGTTATTATCGTGTTACTAGCCGATAGGGTGGTGAACAGTAGTAGTACCTAATGAAATCTATTTTGAAGTGACGGCTGCAGTAGACGTGTGGAATTCATTTAAGTGCTACGGTTTAGTGGAATATCGGTTTAATGGATAAAAGTGTTTCTACAAAGATGTATGTGGACAAAATTGTAACGTAAAACTGCGATACAGTAAATACGTAGATTAGGATACCTAACAATGTAAGATGCAAAAGTCTTGACTAGTCAAGACATTGTCTTCCTCTCACTACTACGCCACTAAACACACTAACACACTACATTTATAGTGTAGTGGGTTAGTGAGTTTAGTGCACTCACTACTACTACTACTACTAATACTATTCACTTCCACTTCACTATTAGACTTTCTTTCTCTTTCTCTTTTTTTCTTTTACCTTTTTTTCTTTTATTTTTTTCATTCTTTTTTTTTTTGTCAATAGCCTAGGCTATCGGTCCTGTATAATATAGTAAAATAGTAATTATTTACGTATCATGTCAGATGAATAGTTGCACTCTCTTTCAGTCGTCAGTAGTTTGAATTTCAAAAGAAGAAGACATAACGTTGTGTAAATATACAGACGCTATTCAACGTTTATTAAAAATGGGGTATAATTTATAATACCGACTATGAAGCTTGTTTTAAACTTAATGTAGTGCAAAAATAAACATGACGTATACTAGTTGCGAACAATATTGTCATAGACAAAACAAATGCAATAGGCAAGAAACAATTTGAATGAGATTTTCATGTTATATGCTAACTTTTCTGCTAGATAGTTAATAAGCAGCATTTCCGCTAATTAAGGCCCCAAACACACGTATTACAACCACACAAGATGGACGGGCGTCAATTTGTATAAAAATCAATAATTCAATCACAAGGACGACATTTGGCCGTCAAAATTAAACCAAAATCAGAAAATTTAATTTCACATAAGCCTATGTAGGTCGGTGAAGAGCACTTATGAAAAGGCACAAGCTAGGTACACAGTTTGTACAGACGCCAGCACATCAAGCTACTACAATCTGTCAAATTTATTTAATAGATTTTCAACTTTAAAGCAAAGTTGATTGGGAAAATTTGACAATTTCGGGTAGCTTGATGTGCTGGCGTCTGTACCTACAAGTGTATGTAGAATGTTACTTTGGAACGCATCATAATTTTAAGAAAAAATAATAGAGTATGAACGCAACGATGAGTGAAGGAGAGCGTATGTGTGGGAAGGAGAAAGGGGAAGCAAAAAATGGCGAGCGAGCTATTAAGATGTTAAGACATTTTCATGTTCTAATAAGTTTTAAAAATAATTGAAGAAGTTGCCAAGGACAAGTTTATTTCGGTCATCTACACACACCCTCTACATATATGAACAGGGAGTTTTACCACCAAACAAATGTCTTCACCCCTAATGTAAGGTACCAATAAATCCCGCATCCCTTACATTTTTAATCACTCGACAAAAAAATTATGCGTCACATCTATTTTTGAACCACAAATATAAGGGTTATTGAAGTCTGCCTTAGCTGTAAGTTATCAGCGCTTTTATGTACCTTAGAACATAACATGTAAATGATCAACGTAGATTTAACCCTTAATTGCATGATTTTTACTTTTTAAGCAAATTCAATTTATTTGGACGTAATATTAACTCTATAGTAACGAAAAAACATAAAAAAAAATATATTCATAAAAATACTACTTATTTTTTATTTTTTAAATGGCCTGGTGGAAATTTACATCTTTATGTAATCAGAACGAATCTACTGGGAACAAAATGAGTTGAATATCTCTAACAATTGGGGAATCCCCGTGCTCTGTCGAAACGAGAATATGGCATTGTATTGGTTGATGCAAAAAGTCACGATGCATTTAAAGGTTAAACAGATATCAGCGATTCCATAGACAGAGAGCAGTGGTGGCCCAATGGTGATGACCCCAACTTACGGGTTTATAGGTCGTGTAAGTAATTTCAACAACATTGCTCTCAAAGCGGTAAAGAAAAACATCGTGAGGAAACCGGCATGTCCTGTACCAAAAATTCTAAGACAGTTGACATCTACTAACCAGCACTGGGCCTGGTTTGTAGATTACAGCCCAAAAAAGGCAGGAGCTCATTGGGCATCAAAAAATTCATCCGCTTCGCTCTCAATGGGATAAGTCCCCAAAAGGCTGGCAGCATTACCACGTTGGGTGGCAATTCTGATTCTTTGGGCTAAAAATAGGCCAGCCCTCTGTTCACGCGAAGATTGAACCAACCGCTTGGCGATGTCCCAAAATATTCGGCGAGCACTCGGACCCCAAGGTCCTAGTAAATAAAAATAATAAAAAATTAAATAACCTACTTTAAATCCCAATTCGTAACTAAGCATTATTAGCGATTTAAGTGGAAAGAGAATATCAAAAAATCGCAACACAGTTTAGCATTGCAGCAGTTAAGCAGTGTAGCATTACTAAAACAATAACGACACAAAACACATAATATCACCTGTATAATGTCGCGAATGTCGCTACTGTCGCAAGTGTCACGAATGTCGGCGTGCGCTGATGTAGAGCGGCAATATATTCACCCCGACACACATGCACCTCCTAGATAAACGCTATACGATATGTATGACGAGATGAGGAAATCCTAGCTGTTGTAGGGTACAGGTAGTGGGTGGGGTGGACTGAATGCGTTGGGGAAACCAAGGAGATGTGGTGTCGTTTTGATTAAATGTAGTGATGTTTGTGTTTTTGTGATGACGGTGCAAAAGCAAAGTATATTATTTTATTGGAACGAAGTTTCTTTTCGAACTTACTTCACGAACACCTGCTCGCTTGATGGCAAAGACAGTTATATCAGAATGCCTGAGACTACTAATTATCCATATGCCGTAGTTCAAAATACCGAAATTACATCCCAAACCCTAAAATCTCTAAGACAATGACAAAAAAGGAGCTTAACATAATATGTAGGGTAAGTAATATATGATATAATTACAAAATCTCTAATACTTACAAGATATAACAACTGAATCTATAATTTTATTTGATATAATGATTAGTTAATATAATAAACGATTGATATAATTTTAAAGTAACTAATTTTTATAAGCATAACATACATTAAATATAAAATCGTTTGATATACCACTCAAAATACATAGAATCTATTTAGTCTAATATGATAAAACGCCTAGTAAAACATGCAGCGTGCAAGCGAGCATGCAACATGCAGCAGGCATGGTTTCTGCCACGGCTCCGGCGCTATGGGATTCCGGCGGTCCCATGCGAGCTTATCGTTGCAGGTGGTTTCACGCTCACCACCGCGACTTCTGTTTGATGAGCCTCAGCCGCGGCGGCGAGTGTTACATCCACTTGCTCCTCAGCTCGCGGGCCGCCTCGCGACTCCGCGCCTACGCGATTTTAAATAACACTCTAGGGGTAAGGCAGACAAGACTACGTGGAGTCGGTTTTACAGCGATTCGTTTCTGTCACGCCACTCCCGCCTTAACCTTCTAACCTAATATAACCTATCCGAGTCGGATTGCTTTGAATCGGGGTTTTAACCATAAAGATGGTATTATACCAACTGTGGCTCTTTGTGGAGAACCATTGCGAAGGGTTGACAAATTTAAATATCTGGGCCACTGGATCACTGATGATCTGAAAGATAATTGTGATATTGAAAGGGAACGTAGGTCGCTGGCTGTCCATTGTAACATGCTGGCCCGTAGGGTTGCACGTTGTACGAGGCCAGTAAAAGTAACGATTTTCAAAGCTTACTGTCAGTCATTCTACACGTGCAGCCTGTGGGTCAACTTCACTCAGCGGACATACAGCGACTTACGTGTTCAATATAATAATGCACTGAGAGTGCTGCTGCGGCTGCCGTGGCGTAGTAGTGCGTCGGGGATGTTTGCAGATAATAATATTGATGGTTTTGCCGCCATTATTAGAAATAGATGTGCATCCCTGATGACTCGTGTTCGCGGTAGCACCAACAGTATTCTCAGTGTGTTCGCAGATCGGTGGGATTCCCCGATGCTGCGGAGGTGGATGCGGCTCCACGCTGAATTTTAATTGTGTATTTTTATCTGTTTTTATTTTTATCTGTGTCTGTAACCTACTAACACTAGAAGTTAAGAAAAATTGTTACTAACCCTATGGACTCCGGTCTGAAATAAAAAATTTCTATTCTATTCTATTCTATTATATCAATATTATATATTTTAAACGATAGGCCTAATGATTTTAGGGATTTCGTCCATACGGGGTTTCATCCTTTCGGGCATTTGGACATCGGTATTTTATGTTTCGATATAACGGCTATCGACATTTAAAACTTTCGGTATTTTGATTTTCGTTGTTTTGGACGTCGGTATTTCAGTCATAGTTATTATGAAATTTCGGGATGTTAATACGTACCCTTTCAAACACATTATTAATCTTTAAGGAAAGCTCAAGAATTATCTAGTAGAACACTTTTCTCGAACTAAGCCGTTCATTATAATTATTGCTTAATATATTTAGATTAGTTAATTAGTTCTTGAGAAAATACTAATGAAACAAAACAGTCACGTTTGTACTTTTGTTGACAACTTATGGTCGCGGTTTCACCTTTTGAATATCCGTCCGTTGCTGGGGCTGTACTCTCTAAGTCAGTCAATGAAGATACTCATACGTTAACATCTGAAAGTAGTTGATATATCTAAACAAGACGTCAAATTAAATTTTTCGGATAGGCAAAACACATCGGGCGTAGGGACAGCTGTCAAATCGTGTTTTCATTCATTCTTAGTTCGGAAACCGAACGGCCGGGCCTCGCAACGTTTTGAGGCCGCGCGGCCAGTAGTGGAGACGTGCCTTTATGTCCGTAAGTGACACGGAGCAGGAAACGCCCGTAACTCGGTTGAAACTACGCACTTCGTGGTTAGGGAGTGGATCCCTGGACATGCGCCTCTTTGAAGTTGCATCATAACGCCTTCTGCATTCGGACTGTCTCAACTGCCTTTTGACGGTCGGAGTATCAACAATCTTATCTGTATACGAGGTGTAATTGGCATAACTGAAAATCTGAAAAGAGCTAACTGTCAACTAATACCAACTAATAACTTCTCCCGCTCCGCCCAGAGCGGAAGAAGTTATTTGATAATTTTCCACCCAAAAAAAAACCCCCACATTTTGTCGCGTTAAGAATGCGAAAATAAATGTATGGTGGAGCAGTTGTTCTTTTGCGATTCAGTTTTGATCTCATGGTAAAAGTTGTTGAATAAAAACAAAACAAAATCGTTTATTTTCATAGAATGTGGTAAGTACAAAAGATGTTACATAAAATTTCAGTGCCAAGACACACTCCGCTATGTAATAACGGCAAATATTTAATTTATGAAGTAGGTATGTTGTAACATACAGCAATAGACAAATTCACATCAATTTTTAGGGTATTCATTTTTTTTTGTTTTTTTGTTTTAGCGTTAAAAAGTCTATAAACGAAAAAATAATTGATTCAATTCAATAATCATTTAAATGTAAATTTACACACACAGTTAAGTAGTTAACTAAATTAAAAAAAAAGTAATTTAAATACAAAAAATAAAAAACTACAATGCATATGAAGAGGAAGTGGTAGAGTTTATAATGATGAGTTTAAATGATGAGTTTAACCCCTTAAAAGTTTTTCAATTATTTCACTCACCCCCCGTTAAAGTAAACGGACTGACAGACTTCATAATATAACGTTATCACTGTGATACTTTTTAATTATACCTACGTAGATATTTTATCATACACGAGTGGGATTCCACTTGTTTACAATTTGGAATGTGAGTTTTATGGCTGACCTTTCCTCTACGAGTCATGGTAATCATCTGAAATTTTGAAAGGAACACGCAATTAAGAATCAGAAATTCCTAAAGTTGTAAGGGTTAGTGTCAGACTTGTTCTGGACTACTCACGACTAATGCATGGTACCGAAAAAATGTAGAACTAGTGTCAGACAAATTTTTGGTTACTTATGACTAGTGTCGGATTAGTGACGACTAGTGTCGGACTACTGTTTGAGTAGTTTTTAACATAGAACGATACTAGTCGTGACTATTCAAAAACAAGTTTGATACTAGTGTGACACTAGTCGTAACTAGTCCGACACTAATCTAAAACTAATCCAAGACTAGTTCGACACAAGTCTGACACCAGTCCGACACTAGCTTGATACTGGTCGATAATAGTCAAAAACTAGTCCGAAACTAGACGTGACAAGTCAAAATCAACACTAGCCCAACACTGGTCGTGATTAATTTTTACCTTTGACTGTCAAATTCTCTACAGATACAAAAATCGTGGTTTTGACAATTTTATTCTAAAAATGTTGTTTTTAGTCGACTATTTTAATAATTAACCTGTGCTGAACGCACGATTTCGTCTCTTTTTCGTATTGCGGCCAATCATCTGTTAACAAGCGTTTATAAATAAAGAAAAGTTTATCATTCATTAAGAATAACTCATGAGCAAGCTAAAAATGGCTAGTAATTTGCGAGATTTTTATAAATAAGGCTGAAAAAAAATTTTATTTATATTTCCTCTCTCTGTAGCCCTGACCGTCGCCGCCGGTAGCTTGGACCCGGCTCCCGATACCGGTGGGCTATTATTTTTTATATTCTTATATTTAAAAATATAATTTATATGTGAAATACAGAAAATAATTATTTTATAAATGAAATACTCTTTCGCAGCTATTTTGAAAATGCTACTTTTTAAATAGTCATTCAAATAATATTATTTAGAAGTTATCTCAACTCGTGTCATAGTTCATTATCATTGGCAAATCGGCCTCAGTTATATTAGGGTGACGTTTCACTACCTAGTCATTACAATATTAAAAGTATTATAGAGTAAAACTGTAATAATTTTAGCAGCATTTTAGTCCGTGACGTCGTTCGCGTGACATTAATAACTTCTGATTTTATTTATTTTTCTAAAAAGTAGCCTACTGAAGTTACTCTATATAACATCAACTATCTACCAGTGAAAGTTTCGTCAAAATCAGTCCAGCCGTTTTGGAGACTAGCCGGAACAAATAGACAGACAGAAGAAAAATTTGAATTGTTTTTTTATTTTTTTTGTTATAAGTAGGTACTGTTTAAAATTTCATAGAAATTTAGTAAAAAGTTGTTATTTTGATTTTTGAAGCAGACACTTCACTTTTATTTACTTGTATATATGTTTGTTGGTAAAGAAATACGTCTTCGCCCGCGTAAAAAGTAACTTTCAACTATTATCCCAAAGGAACACATTACCGGGATAAAAAGTATCCATGTGTTAATCCAAGAAATGGTCTATCTATGTGGCAAGTTTCATCCAAATCAGTTCAACGGCTGAGTAATAAACATCCAAACATCTTCAAAACTTTCACATTTATAATATTACTAGCTGCGCCCCGCGGTTTCACCCGCACAAGTCTCGACCCCGTAGGAATATCGGGACAAAAAGTATTCTATGTGTTAATCCTGGTTATAAACTATCGTTGTGCTAAATTTTAACAAAATTGGTCCAGCTGTTTGAGCGTGAAGAAGTAACAAACATACACACACACACACACTCACAAACTTTCGCCCATAATAATATTAGTGTGATATCGCGAACCAAAATAAAACTTTGCCTGGTGACGTCGTAAGGCACCTTTTGTATTGAAAATGTACAAATAGGATGAAAAGGCAGTCCCTTCCTAAAAGCCGGATTAACGCCAGCCAAATGTAGATACGAAATGTTATACAATATGGGCTTAGTTCTGTTGGCGTGGTTACAATCCCTAGCTGAAAGAGTTCTAAGGTTTTTTTATTCATGAAACGGGATACATTGATATCTTTTGTTGTTAAAACTCTACTCAGAACAAACTGAGCATGCACAGTCTAAAATATTACCCACAATCGTTTAAAGGTTTCACTTGAATGCACTTAAAAGTTCTTTAACGGAGCTTGCGGTAGGAGGAAACTGGTACAAATCGTCACGTAACGAAAAAGCGATATGCCCCCTCCGTGTGAAGTTTTAGTGCATACGAGATTGACAGAACGAGAAAAAGCGCTAGTTTTTAAGGTTTTTGAGGGTGCTGAAGCCTGAAGTAAGGTCAAAATGAAAATCCAAGATGGCTGCGAAATTTTTTCATAATGGGTGTCACGGTCTTCGAGGGAGCTGAAGTCGATCTTGGATTTTCATTTTTAACTTGGTTGCTTCTTGGGGTCCCTCGACCCCACACGCTTTTTTAATGATAAATAAATGATAAATGATTTATTTTCTGTAAGTAGGTTTGTACAAACACTTTTACATGTCAATCATATTTTTTTAAACTAGATGAGGTCGGCGTTTCCTATCTGACTACTCTGAGAAGAAAGGCCGAAACAAACTCAGAGGTCACAGTCTCTTTTAAAGTCCAGACATAATCTTGGTCAGATAATGTGAAGACCATGTAGATTAGTGTCTGAAATGGTCTTTTGAGTAAAGAACCACACAGATTGAGCGGACCTGTCCAGTCAGTGCACGCATTTGTCAAAAATCGTGCAGCTCAACTCAGAACTTGAGGAGCCTTACGATTCGACGAACAATACCAATGAAAGGACATTTGGGTAGGCCGCATAAATGACTCAAACTGCCAGATCATGATTAAAACTAACTAAGAAGGAAAACCGAAAAAAAGAAATGACCCACATAGTCTTCACACTCACAGTAATAATAATAAAAATAAGATACTTTACAAAGTAAATATCCATGTCATTGTTTATATAAAATTCATCAATGTCAATGTGTATATAAAAATCCGGATATAATCTTTGAGGACCATGTAGATTGGTGTCTGAAGTGGTCTTTTGAGGAAAGAACCACACTGAGTGGACCTGTGCAGTCAGTGCACGCATTCGTCAGTAACCGTGCAGCTCAACTCAGAACTTAAGGAGCTCAACGATTCGACGAGCAATACCAGGGACAGGACATTTGTGTAGACTGCATACACCACTCAAACTGCCAGACCATGATTAAAACGGAAACAATGACCCACATAGTCCTCACATTCACAATAATTAAAATAATATAAGACTTTAAACAGTAAATGTTCATGTCATTCTGTATATAAATAGATATTTAGAAAGAAAAAAAAAAAAAAATAAAAAAAAACAAAAGTGTAAATCAGCAAAATAAAAAATAAACAACATTCACTGTCTAGACCTATTGGAGCAGCTCAATCCCAAGCTTTTTTGTCCTCAATATAGTCTTTTACAGTATAATAGGCTTTCTGGCATAGTTTTAGCTTTATGAAAGATTTGAATTTATTAATGCTTAGTTCTTGAATGTGGCTAGGAAGTTTATTATAAAAATGTATACATTGGCATCTAAACGAGCCACCTATTTTCTTAAGCCTTGTTGTAGGAACAACATTTTTGTGTTTGTTCCTAGTATTAATATTATGGATATCACTGTATTTTTTAAACAGATTAATATTTTTATGTGCATACAAAAGATTATCATAAATGTACTGAGAAGGCACAGTCATTATATTGATCCCTTTAAATTTGTCTCTGAGGGAGTGTCTGGGACTTAATTTATAAATCGAACGAATTGCCCTTTTTTGTAAAATAAAAATTGTCTGAATATCGGCGGCATTTCCCCACAACAGAATACCGTATGACATCACACTATGAAAATAACTAAAGTAAACTAAACGGGCTGTCTCTAAATCAGTTAAGTCACGAATTTTCCTAACGGCGTATGCTGCAGAGCTAAGCTTTTTTGACAATTTATCTATATGGGGGCCCCATTGAAGCTTGGCATCCAAAGTTATGCCTAAGAATACTGTGGTATTTTCGGGTTTTAACTCATCACCCTTTATAAGAACACTAGTTTCTACTTGTCTAACATTTGGTATCGTAAACTTAATACATTTCGTTTTTTTTTCGTTAAGAAGTAGGTTATTAACATTAAACCAGTTAACTACTTTTGCGAGGGCACTATTTATATTGTCAGTAACCAGCTGCTGACGTTTGAGTTTAAATAAAAGTGAAGTGTCATCTGCAAACAACACTATATCATGTTCGTCCCTTATGAGGTAAGGCAAGTCATTTATATAAATAAGAAATAAAAATGGGCCAAGAATTGAGCCCTGGGGGACCCCCATTTTTACTACAGATCCGGGTGACCTTTTTCCGTTAACATCAACTCTCTGAATCCTATCACTCAAGTAAGAAGTAAGAAGATCCAGAGAGGCGTTCCGAATTCCGTAGTAGTGAAGTTTCCTGATTAAGGTTTCATGAAGAACACAATCGAATGCCTTGGACAAATCGCAAAAGATGCCCAAAGCATCGCATTTGTCCTCCCATGCATTATAAATATGTCCTAAAAGTTCAACTCCGGCATCAGTAGTTGAACGACCCCTTGTAAAACCGAACTGTTTGTTATGCAGTAATTTATTTTTGTTAAAAAATCTTTGCATTTGGTTTAAAATAAGCTTTTCAAAAATTTTACTAAAGGTAGGTAGTACTGAAATAGGTCTATAATTAGTAGGGTCTGATGTACTACCCGATTTAAACAATGGTATGATTTTACTATGTTTCATAAGATCAGGAAACTCACCACGATCAATACAATTATTAAATATAACAGCTAAAGTAGGTGCTACAATGTTTATAATTGACTTAGCAACATCCACAGAATTACCCCATAGATCTGCAGTCTTTTTAACATTTAACATGTGAAAAGTTTTAATTACATCTGTACAGGTGACATATTGAAAGTGAAATTCAGAATCACCAACTGGAACGTTTTCTTTAAGTAAAGACTCTGCAGCAGTGGGTGACGAGCTTAGAGATTTAGTTGTTGACACGGGAATCTCTGAAAAGAAATTTTCAAAGGCCGCGGCGACTTGAGAATCTGATCTAATTACATTGTCATCAATAGCAAGGCTGTAGTCACTACTTCGGTTGCAAGACCTTCCTGTTTCGCTATTAATGACATTCCAAGTCATTTTAATAATGTTACTACTATTTTTAATTTTTGAACTCAAATAACGTGACTTGGCTATACTACAGACTGTTTTAAATATTTTAGAGTAATTTTTAACATATAAATTAAATTCAGTAGTGTTTATACAAATCCGTTCATCATATAATTCATAAAGTCGTTTTCTACTTTTATGTATACCAATGGTGGCCCAGTCACTGAAGGAAGCGTTACTATTGACTGATAATGTCTTTGGAATGAATGTTTTATCAAATTGTGTGCAATACATATTAAAAAAATCATTATATTGTTTGTTAGTGTCATCATTAGTCAACAGAGGTGGTAATTTACTTAGGAGTTTAGTTTTAAATGTTTCTAAGCGTTTAGTTGTTTTTGGGTTAACAGTGATATCTTTTTTAATAACTTTTTTGTTTTGATTTGGAATAGTGATCAGCTGTCCGCAATGATCTGAGTCTATTAAATTAATCATTTCTTTGTGGTTTGGTATAATATCTGTATAAATGTTATCTAGGCATGTGGCACTAGTAGGAGTTATTCTAGTGGGCTCCAAAAATAGGTTAGCAAGATTGTATGACTGAAACAAACTTATGATTTTAGTACTTAACCCAGAATTTTCTAACAAATTAACATCGAAATCACCACAAGTGATGATGGACTTGTTTGTATTACAGATTTTGTGCAACACTTCATCCATAACCTTTTCAAAACAATCATACAATCCTGAAGGAGGTCTGTACACACTTAATATAATGAACTGCTCCAATTCTATACAGGCTATTTCAATTGTCCGCTCAACAGAGAGGCTCACAATGTCCTTTCGGTCCTTAAATTTATGCTGGTTATTTACTAAAATTAATGAGCCACCATGTATAGCATTTACTCTGCTGAATGAACTACCAACCTGGTGATTACTAAAATTGAACATGAACTGGTGGCTTTTAAGCCAATGTTCTGTCATACAAAGAATATCTACGTTGTAACAATTCAGGAATAATTCTACTTCTAAGTCTTTGTTTAAAAATCCTTGAATGTTTTGATGCACCAGATTGATACTGTTTAATTTTTTTACACTTTCATTTGACTTATTACTTACATTTTTGCTAGAGGTTGCCTCTATTGTCCTAATTTCTAATTTAAATGATGATTAATGTCATTAATTTTAAGCAAATTATTGACAGAATGTTTCGAATTGCCTTTGCATTGCTCAAAAGGAGCAATTTGTTTAGCCAAATTTTTGGCTGAAATAGAAAAAAAATATGATAGCGACATAGCTATCTGTCTTTTGAGATAGGTAGAAAGATAGTACATAACACGATTGTATCTATCTTTTGTCAAATATAAATTACTATTAATATAATAGTTAGTGTCAATTAAATGGATTAGCTTATCATTATAAGTTAAATTATGCAATGTCATGTTTAAATCATATCTTAACCTATTTTCTTCCTGTGGCAAACTGTTACTATAAGGGAATGTAAATAACACAATTTTTCTTAAACTAAGGTTGCACAATGTTCTATGATATTGGAGCAATTCTCCTTTATTTAAATTTCCCCTATTTCCCATAAAAATTAACAAAGTTGTTTCCTGCTTAAAGTTACATTTAATAATTTCTTTCATAATATCAAATAAAGAACAACCAGGCATACAGTAATTTATTACAGAGTGTTTTCTTTTATTAGCTCAACTGTCACTAATGATACGCAATTAATTTTTTATTATTACCGATCTTTAAGAGATTTCGCGACATCGGAGCGGTTATGTAGCTATTATAGGTAGAATCACCAGCCGTCATGGTGTGAAACTCAACATGTCACAATTAATTATGACAGAATTGCTATAAGTCAAATCGTAAATAATTATAGTCAACACGTGTCAGTCACATACAATCTATAAGGCAACAAAATAATAGTTAAATACTACTCTTCGAACATAGATAGAGAAAAAGTCAGAGATCAGGCACATTTAATTAACATCAAAGTAGAATAAAACTCATTCGGACTTTGTCTCGCGTGTTGGAAACACGCCTTAACACATCGTCTGAGTACAAAAACAGACGATAAGCGGATTACACACGATTTTGTCACGTGTCACCTAAATTTAAATGTCAGTGGCATAACTTGGGAATAATATTTACTTTAGGTATCTGTGTTGCTAAGTAGCGACTGTTTGCCCATTAAATACTGGCAGACAGGGTTATATCACGGACGGAGACTAAATATTTTGTTCGTACCGACAAAGGAGACTATGTGATGACGCAGAAATTGTTGGGCAATATGCCTCGTTGTTGTAGACTAATATTTTGTGACATTTGATACTGCTATTCTTTTATTATTGTTTACCTTAGTTCAAGGACGAGTGCCGTTTAATTAGCCTTAATTAATGAAGTTAATTATATGAACCTATGTACAGACGCCAGCACATCAAGCTATCCGAAACTGTCAGATTTTCCCAATCAACTTTGAACCTTATGCTTTAGCGATAAAGTTGAAAATCTATTAAAGAAATCTGACAGATTGTAGTAGCTTGATGTGCTGGCGTCTGTATAGTCAAAGGCCATTTGGTTTTACTACTGACTTGCTGACTGGTAAAATAACCAGCCATAAATGATTCCACTACTAGAACACAGGCCTCATCTCTGTTAGAGGGAGTGGGCCGTAATCTTCCACGAGGACCCAGTGCGCGATGGTGGATGTCACATGTCTTAGAATTTTTGGTTCTACGACATGCTGGTTTCCTCAAAATGTTTTCCTTCACTGCTTTGAGACCCTTAGAAGAAAAGAAAAAGACACACACTAACACTTTGTACATAATAACCTTCACAATAAGGGGGACATTTCATAAATATTATATTCTGAAAATAAATGCTTTTATTGCGGGACCTATATACCCCAAAACTTATCGATGAACTTCATGTCCAGACAGATAAGTAGGGTTTACTCCAGACTGACCCTTTAATCCTTTTTCAAACGAATGCTTTTTTAGACTAAGGTATAAGAGCATTCGTTTGTAAAATTACTATGAATTGAGAATATTTTTTACAAATTAGATTCCATACTATTTATGTGTTTGGAGATAATCCGAAAAATATAAATTATCAAGTTTAATGCCATTATAAAACGTAAAATTCCAAAAATAAAAATTATTTCATAATTCCATATTATATTTACAAAAAGTGCAATTTCAAGAGAAACAAAGTAGTTACCGTCTAAAATTATGCAGCAGACTAAAATTAATAAACGCAAACGCACGTACAACAATTTAATATAACGCTCACCAACGTTAAGCTTTTTGAAACGGTTTTTACATTCTACGAAATTAGGATTTAAGCAAATAAAATGCTCATTCATAATACTACGAGCAAAACAACATTGCTTACCGCGATCTTTCGTTTCGACCATGTATGAAGAAAGGGAGTGCTGCAGACGGTGTATAGTTACTTCGTCGCTTCGGGCGGCCCGTTGCAAACGTAATGTTCTTCTAAAATTGACTTACATCATTTGAATATTTCTTATTGAACTCGCATGAAAATGAAACTGCGTAATATTTTCCACCAGTACAAATCTAGGAGCAAACACCTTTCCTAGACCTTTATTCGTTCCTTCTAACCCTCGTTTATACAACGTGTAACGTTAAATGCGCAAAACCTGAAAATAGTTTGATCAGAATAACGAGCAGAATTAAATGAACCACTTTTTAATATAGGTCACATTTTTCAAAAAAATCTTCATTAAAAACGTTACCGTGTCTATTTATTAATAGGTCAAGCAACCCACCCAATATCAGCGCGGCACAGCGGCCCGGTGACGACTCCTCCCTCGGTAAAGCGTCGTCGCAGACGCAAGAAACGATCAGAATGGCCAGTAAAACTAAAACAGCACATAAAACCTTTACATTTTTTTTAATGACTTATTTCCTCCGTGAAATAGGTCAATTGAATTAAAAATCAGTTGGGGTGTCTGAGGTATTGTGCATTTAACGTTACACGTTGTATAATTTATTATACATAGTTAAGTGCAAATACATTTTTCACAGAGGAATAAACAAGCTGAATGGACAATGGGACAGCTATATTAGCCATAAAACAAATGACCGTTGGGGTAACCATGTTCTTGAGTGGAGACCACGTATCGGCAAACGTAAGGTAGGACGCCCGCAGGTCAGGTGGAGCGATGATCTTCGCAGGGTGACTGGTAGCAGCTGGATGAAAATTTCCGATAATCAAGCTGAATGGCGTGCTATTGGAGAGTCTTATACATAGTGAACTGCAGCTGTAGGCTGGAGATGATGATATATAGGGTGACTGGTAATTAGTGATCGATACTTAAACACATGATTCTACTCATCATTACAAACAACTTTTACTATCGGACCAATTCCGAAATTGCGAAAAAAAAATCAGTTGTTCCCTACATTTTGACGACTCGTACGAACATAAATGTAGGGAACAGCTGATTTTTTTTTCGCGATTTCGGATTTGGTCCGATAGTAAAAATTGTTTGTAATAATGAGTCTAAGATGACGACTCACCCACAGTGCTTCTGCCTTAGGTGCTACCTATTTGCCACGCAATAAAAAATCTGAAAAGCAACACAGAGTGGAATAAATATCAGTGAAAGTAAACATATTCAGAGTAAAGTGTTTTAGCAGTAAATATCACCACACCTGTTAATCCCTGAAGGGTTAGGCAGAGGTGCAACTTATTGGGGCGATCCTCTTGCCATCAACTGGGCACAAATCCAGACTTAGGGCTGCTACTGCCAAATTTCTGATGGAAAAATCCAATAACACTTTGCGCGAACTGGGAATCGAACCCAGCACCTCATGCTCAGCAGTAGCGCTTGCGAGCACTAGACCAACTGGGCAGCAGTGCGATTCTGTCATCATCTCACCGTGGAAACTTAGGTGAAGTGAGCGTGGAGTGAGCAGTGGCGGACTAAGCCCGTCTGAGGCCCGGGGCAGCAAAGCTGAATGAGGCCCCCCAGCTTTAAGAAAATGTAGTTTTAAAAGCTTTTTATTCAGTTCACATTTGTATATATAAATAAGTGTTTATGTTTATTTTGTTAAAATCTGGCAAGTAAAATTTAAATTCGAATTAAATTATTTAGGCTAAACAAACATACATACCTACAATATGGAATGGATATGGGTCAGGACAATAAAATACGAATCAATCGACAAAAAAAAAAGTAGATAAATTAAATCAAAGATAGTTTTTAATTTTTATTTTTTGTGGCGTGTTATATGTGTTTTCGTGCCTTCAATTTACTGAACACCTCAATAATTTCTGTGAAATCGATTTCTTTGGAATAATTTCTTTCTATTGAAAGCACGTCTAGGTTAACAGGTCGCTCTTGACCCATTATACATCGAAGATATTTTGAATTACTTTAAGTTTCGAAAAACTCCTCTCGCATGATGCAACCGAGATGCAAATGGTCAAGAAGTATATCTTGATGAAATTATGTAGGTACTAAGCACATTTTTAGTCTTGTTTAGGATTTGATCAGGGGAACGCGGAGGCATTTGTGGGCCTCCCAAGACCGGAGGCCCAGGGCGGCCCGCCCCTTCCACCCCCCGGTTAGTCCGCCACTGGGAGTGAGCTGTCAATGTCATCCCACCTGATACTGGGGATTGACCACGCATACATTTACAATCATAATCGAGATTTTCATAATGTTTTTTATGCTAATTCTTTTGATCATCTTATATAATTTCAAAACTAATATTTAAATTGTCAAAACATTACTACTTTGTGGGGTTTTAATCTAGGAAAAAAGACTAGTAAAACCCTACAAAATAGTAATGTTTTGATAACTGAAATACTAGTTTTTGAATTATATAAAATGATCAATAGAATTAGCGTAAAAAATATTATTAAAATCTAGATTATGATTATAAATGTTTGCTTGGTCAATCCTAAGCATCGGTGGGATGACATTGACAGCTCACTCCACGCACGTTTTTGCGTTGAGATTTTAACAGAATCGACATGCTGTTAGTGTTTTAATAAGAAAATAATGAAACTGTTAAAAGAAGATTAAACTAAGTAATTGTTTGTTTACGATAGGGCTCGTAAAATTTTATCTTTAGTTATATTGAGTAATTGAACTTTAAGACACCGTTCTCAAACCATTATTAACGAAAGTTTAATTAAATGCAACGCCTCGTATAATTGTTTGTATTTTATTACTTTACAATGAAACAGTTTAATTTGATTAAGAATACAAATGTTAACTTTATTCTGACGGCTGATTTAATTTAACATAAGTTTATATACATAAAAGGAGCTATAATAAATTAATTAAGTAATATTGTGGCCATTGCACCGGGAGAACCTTCGTTGGTTAGTAAAAGTAATTCACAAATTAAATGTGCCAACAAATCTACGTACTAAGTGATGGTTTAGAATGGATGGAATTAAACCAAAGCTTGATTTCACTAGACTCTAGATGAAAACAAAAATATGAATGTAAAAGCACAATACATTCGAACAAATTCACAATTTTACTCTTTTTTTTTTGGACATAATCCTACATGTGAAACGTCAACTTTGAAAGAAGTTACTATTTTTTTACATGGTGCATGAAAGGGTGACCTGAAATGACCTTTCCAAGTTTGCAATATTACGAGCAACATACATTATATACAAAAGACTCCGCAGACATTACGGGGAGTAACAAGCTGGAGTAAATTTAATTTAAAAGCTGTTAGAAAAATTGCATGTGGTAAAGCATTTTATTATATAATAAGTAATGACTACTACACTACTGCTAAGCATGAGGTTTTGGGTTTGATGCCTAGGTCGGGCAATGTGTTATTGATGCCTAGGTCGGGCAATGTGTTATTGATGCCTAGGTCGGGCAATGTGTTATTGACGCCTAAGTCGGGCAGTGTGTTATTGATGCCTAGGTCGCACAATGTGTTACGAGTATTGATGTGTTGTTGACGCTTAGGTCAATGTGTTATTGACGCCTAGGTCAGGCAATGTGTTATTGATGCCTAGGTCGGGCAATGTGTTTCTGTTGCCGAGGTCAATATGTTATTGACGCCAAGGTCGGGCAATGTGTTATTGATGCCTATGTCGGGTAATGTGTTATTGATACCTAACTCGGGTAGTGTGTTATTGATAACTAGGTCAATGTGTTATTGATGCCTAGGTCGGGCAATGTGTTATTGAAGCCTAGGTCAATGTGTTATTGACGCCTAGGTCGGGCAATGTGTTATTGTCGCCTATGTCGGGCAATGTGTTATTGATGCCTAGGTCGGGTAATGTGTTATTGATGCCTAGGTCGGGCAATGTGTTATTGATGCCTAGTTCGGGCAATGTGTTATTGATGCCTAAGTCGGGCAATGTGTTATTGATGCCTAGGTGGGGTAATGTGTTATTGATGCCTAAGTCGGGCAATGTGTTATTGATGCCTAGGTCGGGCAATGTGTTATTGATGCCTAGGTCGGGCAATGTGTTTCTGTTGCGGAGGTCAATATGTTATTGACGCCAAGGTCGGGCAATGTGTTATTGATGCCTATGTCGGGTAATGTGTTATTGATGCCTAACTCGGGCAGTGTGTTATTGATAACTAGGTCGGGCAATGTGTTACGAGCATTGATGCCTAGGTCGGGCAATGTGTTACTCGTATTTATGCCTAGGTCAATGTGTTATTGACGCCTAGGTCGGGCAATGTGTTATTGTTGCCTAGGTCGGGCAATGTGTTATTGATGTATAGGCCGGGCAATGTGTTATTGATGTCTAGGCCGGGCAATGTGTTAATGATGCCTGGGTCGGGCAATGTGTTATTGATGCCTAGGTCGGGAAGTGTGTTATTGATGCCTAGGTCGGGCAATGTGTTATTGATGCCTAGGTCGGGCAATGAGTTTCTGATGCCTAGGTCAATGTGTTATTGACGCCTAGGTTGGGCAATGTGTTATTGATGCCTAGGTCAATGTGTTATTGATGCCTATGTCGGGTAATGTGTTATTGACGCCTAGGTCAATGTGTTATTGACGCCTAGGTCGGGCAATGTGATATTGACGCCTATGTCGGGCAATGTGTTACGGATGCCTATGTCGGGCAATGTGTTATTGATGCCTAGGTCGGGCAATGTGTTATTGATGCCTAGGTCAGGCAATGTGTTATTGATGCCTAGGTCGGGCAATGTGTTATTGATGCCTAGGTCGGGCAATGTGTTATTGATGCCTAGGTCGGGAAATGTGTTATTGGGATTTCTATCTGGACGTTCTCAGTAGCAGCCTGGAGTCTGGATTTGTGACCTGGATTTTTGGCTTAACCACAACTGAAAAGATTTGGGTGTACTCTAGGTACACCTCTGCCCAACCCGGAGAAACAAGGCGCCACATTTATAAAATCGACATAAATATAACTTATACATTTTAATAAATATTTTTAAGATATTAAAAGATAGGAGTAATACAGTTGTTGACCTGCAATAAGCTTAAGCATTTTAGCAATTATCTTGACAAGACTAATATCCAATTATCTTTTTATTTGTCTCTTTAACGTCATCTTTGGACTCAAGTCATAGCGAAGAAAACTCAACCCTCGTCATAAAATTATTAATAGTGACGAACCCATAATAGTTACCTATGTAAAAAGATTCAATACACAAAATCTAATTTTGAAACGCTATTTATGATAAACAATATCAATTTTGCAATATTTCATAAAAATCTAACCTGTCTGACATTGTAAAACTTCTGTCTCAAACGTTACCGAATTTCATGATACAATTGTCACGTTGTTTCACAAATATTTTGCAAATTTCTTAAACTAAGTTGAAATGCAAACAAAAAGTGTCCAAAACTTTTACTCAGGAATAATAATTTGTCAAAGCCAGAATCATTTTACAGTTACTTGATGCTAGCTAGCTAGTATTAGATATGGATCTTTGTTTCGAAAATCAAGTAGTATAAGTATTAAAACAGAACAATGTACAGACGCCAGCACATCAAGCTACCCGAAACTGTCAAATTATCCCAATCAAATTTGAACCTTATGCTTCATTGGTAAAGTTGAAAATCTATTAAAGAAATTTAACAGATTGTAGTAGCTTGATGTGCTGGCGTCTGTACATTATCATTATAACGGCAATTTATGTCACCTGTTAATAGCCTAACATAATATAACTGCTACAGTAACTCTTACCTATAACTTGTTAGAATAGTCTTTTAAATCCATCTCCAGTTTTTTTTAAATATTTTGTACCACTGCTGGCCAAAGGTATCCCCCATACTTTTCAGTGTTTCTTATGTTGGGCTTTCTCCGGCAAATTGGTCAAGAACGAGTCAAATATCCCCAGTTTTCAATAAAGTAAAAAAAAAAAAAAATCATCAGAATGCTCAATTCAACCTATTATGGCTCAGTTATGATCCCAGACATATTATATCCCAAGACTATAAAATCTAAAAGCTAATTTTCTTACGTAGGTAAGTACAACAAGATATGTCAGACATTCACCGATTACATTCAGTCCACAGCCTTTTTACAAGACAAAATTTATTTTCAAGTCGTTTTTATGATTCAGCCCTTATACTTGGCATTTTAATGAGGGTTTTAAAAAGGTATTTTCGGATGATTTATGGTGATCTTTCAAATCCCCCGAACGACTTCTGTGCCAACCTTATTATATTTTATGTTTTTATTTCCAAAATCTCTTTCGAACTTTGATCTGAGAGCTTAGAATTATTTCTAATTTATTCTTCAAACTATTCCATTGGTGGACCTAAATAAACATTTTGGAAACTTGAAAAAGAGTCTTAGCTTAGTTTAGAAACAGAAATTAAGGTTCTCATTAGACATTCTGTTTAGCACTAGCTATACAAAAAAAACCTACTAAAATGATCTAAAATTCTACTTGACTAATATTAACGAAACTTAAAAGCTAAGTACAATAAAGTATTAAATAACTATTTACACTAGGTACTAAATAAAAAAAAACTAACAAATTAAAATTAAAAAAATTAAAATTTACTAAATTAAAAAAATCTACTTTTATTTAGATTACAAGTAACTTTAGTTATAAACTATTACTGATTTATTATAAATCTGAAGAGTTTTTTTTGTTTGGACGCGCTAATCTCTGGAACTGCCAGTCGGATTTGAAAAAATATTTTTGCATTTAATAACCCATTTTTTAAGAAAGGCCATTTAGCATCACGCAAAAAGAAAAAAAGTCAGAAGAAAACGAGGTAACAACAAGGGCAGGCGACGCGATGCGACGGGGTGGATCGGGGGAACAAGTTTCACGCGGAATATATTTTCTTTACATTTTTACAATTATTTTACTTTATCGTTCGTTCTACCATGACTATTTACCTTTTTTTTTACGCAAAATCGTGATAGGCATCCAATCTGAATTCAACGTATTTTAACGGCCAAAATCGTGGACGAATGCGTATATTTTTTTAAAAGAATTTTAACACGTTCGTTCGTTTCGAACGCGGTTCTGCATCCGGTGTGTGCTGATCTAATGGAATGCTATTGATTCGTCTGACTGCACTATACATACTAACGGTCTTATTCATAAAAAAACAGCTTAAAGAAGGTTTAAGACACTCATTAGTTAAAATGCTCAATAAGCCTATAAAACCTCCGATAGAATTTTGTATTCATAAATGCTCCATATACGTTCTATAACTAAAATGTCCTTTAAATCTGTTATAAATCTAAATGTTGCCATTATTATGAAGTCATCCATCAAATTAACCAACAAATTGAATCGTCAATCGATAATATCTGTCTACGCACCGAATAATATTGTGACCATAGAAATTATTACCTACGGAAAACTTATTTATTGTTCTACTGTTTCGACAGTTTTGACGCAGTAACGTCATGGTTATATATGTCAATGAATTTAATATTGTAACTGTCAAGCGCGCGAATTTTTTTGCATAATTATTATTATTAAAATAAATATAATAATCAAGCTATAACATAGCAATTCATAACGGTGGTTCATTGTGTTCGTCCTTACTAAAATTAATTTGTGTTGTCTGGTTATTAACAATTTATATTATCAAAAAGGTATATTGTGTTGTCCTTACAGGTTACTGAAACAGCAGTGCGATTCTGTAACTATCTCACCGTGAAAACTTAGGTGAAGTGAGCGTGGAGTAAGCTGTCAATGTCATTCCACCTAATACTAGGTATTGACCAAGCGTACATTTACAATAATAATCGAGATTTTAATAATATTTGTTTATGCTAATTCTATTGATCATTTTGTATAATTTGAAAGCTAGTATTTTAGTTGCCAAAATATTACTATTTCGTGGGGTTTTAAAATAAAATAGCAAAACAGAAACATAGTCAGAATCTCAATGATGATTTTTTTTTTCCCAGATTAGTCCTTATCTAGCGATGTTTCGGCAACTAAAATACTAGCTTTGAAATGATGTACAGACGCCAGCATACCAAGCTACCCGAAACTGTCAGATTTTCCCAATCAGCTTTGAACCTTATGCTTTAGCGATAAAGTTGAAAATCTATTAAAGAAATCTGATAGATTGTAGTAGCTTGATGTGCTGGCGTCTGTACATAAAATGATCAATAGAATTAGCATGAAAAAATATTACTAAAATCTCGATTATGATTGTAAATGTTTGCTTCGTCAATCCCTAGCACCAGTGGGATGACACTGACAGCTCACTCCACGCAAGTTTTCACGGTGAGATTTTTACAGAATCGACCGGCAGATCCCGTTTTAATTAAACTGTACTAAAGGCAGTATAACCGGTCAACCTCAGCGAATACACTTTGTTTCTTTCAACCTTGACATTGGCAGAATCATCGATAAAAAGATTGAGCCATTAGTTTAAAATTGGAATTGAAATGAATAATTATTTGTATTTAAAAGAAATGGAATTAAGACTGGGGACTAGTTGTAATAAAGGGCAAAGATGTGAATATTGGTTGGTAAGGTGTGTCCTGTCACAGCTAGAAAATGTTCAACGTAAGTTTTGTTTTGTAAACATTCTCAATTTATTATATTTATGCTTGCTTTTGCTTCTATTCGTTAGATTTTTTTTAAAGAAATTGGCAGAGAAAGGGGGAGACCCTCTCTCTAACTAATTATTTACTAAACCCAACAATTATCTTATTGTAAATGTGTGATGTATGCATGAGAGAAAATTAATAAATATTCCATGAAGATTATTGTCTCTGGCTTTGTTTCAGTATAAATTACTTTTATTGATCTACAAAAGCGAAGCCGCGGGCACTTCAATTCAATCTCCGATTATTAAAATCTAATTACCCATTATATTTTTTTCTTAACAAAATTGTAATTATTTCCTTATATCTTTAGGCATGCTTTGGTTTTCCTAGAAACATTTTCCACCATCGATTTTCAGCATGTAACATCGATGCCACTTTATCACAACATTCTGTTCAAGGCTTATGAGGCTTACACCATCGACTGTTATTAACGAAGGGGAAGAATTTCCAATACACAACATATTGCCTTCCCGTGTAGATGTTAACAGCCAGTTCGATAGCATTCCTTAGCTTACATTCAGTTTAGCTTTATGTTCTGCGCTAATTTTAAGATATTTAGTTTGGGTAAAGTCACAAAAATTGATGGCACTCAGATTTAGTACAAGAACCCTAATGACCCATGTCTTGATTCCTTGTTGCATTATGCCCCTGTTCGTATGTATTAAAAAGAGTTCATATTTTACAATGTATTTTTACTATGATGAGAATATCTACATAGTATATGTTAATAAAATATTTTTGTTACAAAATAACTTTATGAAGGCACACAATAAAGAGGAGTAAAAGTAAATTTGACGGTGAAAACTCACAAAAGGTTCTTTGTCGCCAATTAACTTTCACATTTTATTTTTTATTAACCTTGGTGTGAATATGCTATAAAGCCTTTGAAAATTATAAAGTTATATGTGAAAAACCGCTACTTAAACTGACGTCCACGTTTCTGCAGAGTAAGTGTGGCCAGGATAATTAAATTAAAGCATTCATAAAGAGAGTCTACCAACCCGCACTGGGCCCGCGTGGTGGATTACGGCCCACTCCCTCTCACAGAGAGAAGGACTGTGTCCCAGCAGCGATGTTATAAGCTGATTATATATGTATATTAATGTTTATTAATAAAGTGGGAAAGCAGAGAGATACATCTGGTTTTGTGTAACGAAAATCAACACAAAAAATTACTGACAAATTGTTAATTTAACTGGTGTCATCTGCTGTGATTGGTGGATTGAATTATCAACAACCAACCCAACAGAAAGAATGAGTTTAATTTTTACACCTTCGTTGATTTTCTTTCTAGAAACAACGAGGTAGTTCATGATTTTTTAACCATGTCATTATACAACATTATTTTTAGTATATTGCAAACCTGAATATAGTTTATTTAGAATAAGTAACTGAATCGATTCCAATAATTTTTACACCATGTTATATTTTGTCCCAAAAATATTTAAAAAATCTAACAAGTTGGACACCGAGCGACACTAAGTACATATCCGCAATCATATGCGCAAAACACAGGTCACAGCCGGTCGGCCGGCGGCGCGTGTTAGGTAAGTGGTAACCAACTTTTTGTACGGACAAGCAGGTAACATAACATACTCATAACTTTCTGATTTTTTATGATACAGTTTTTAAATGTATGTACATAGATTGTTTTACATAAAACTACTAGACACGTGTTTCAGGTTTTCCATGTGCTAAAAATAATGTTGTATACGTTTAAAGGAAATAATGGGTTTCTGGAAGTAAAGTAGGCAGATTTAGGACAAGTACGGTATTAAGATTCTGAGAAAGTTAAATTAAGAGACTGAAGAAGACTGGCGGGGTAATTGCGTAATACACTAAGACCCGTATTCACAAACATTACTATGAGGTCACACAGTGCACGCGCACGCACATGGTCCTAAAAACCTATTCATAGACAATACTTAAGTGGCGATCGGCACTATGCGTCACTTAATTTTTATGAATTTAACTTAATTTTTATGGCTTGTCATATATAACGTATTGAAAAATGCCTAACTTAGCATAGTATTGCTACTTTACTTAGGGCGAATTTCACCAAACTTTTATGCCTAGAATAAGTCTTATTCTGAGAATAAATTTTGAATTTTTGACAGTTTTTCCATACTAGAACTGTCAAACGTCAATTTTATTCCACGGATGAAAAATATCTGAGTTTGGTAAAATCAGCCCTTAGACAAGTATTGTTTGTGAATACGGGAGTAACAGCCGGTCGATTCTGTAAAAATCTCACCGTGAAATCATAAGTGAAGTGAGCTTGAAGTGAGCAGTGTCAATAGTGTTAATCCCTAATGACAGCTCACTTCCCGCTTACTTCATCTAAGTTCTCACGGTGAGATTTTTACAGAGTAGCACTGTAGTAACAATGGCTTTCATTTGATCAATTCACCATCATTCATTGCGTTATTTACATTGTTAAGTTGAAAAAGGACATAATTCATATCGTACCCAAAAATTAAAGCCAGAATAAAAAAGTATTGTTTTCTTGTGGGAAATAACATCTTGAGCAGTTTTTACTATTACAACGAAAGTCTACAATTAACACCGCCGATGCAAAAATAACAAAAATCATATGTGCACAACAATCGTTTTAAGCATAACATTTAAAAATACCAACTTGTGATTGAATATTACACCCCGAACATGTTCTAACTATTACAACATAGATCTACAATTATTAACCTGCTATGTCAGGAAACTTCCACTGTCAAAACAAGTAATATGTTAGTGAATTATTTACTGTGCTCTCCAAACATCTAGTATCTTTAATTACAATATATTATTTACATCAAGTGCAGATGACCACTAATGATCTTGTTGTTGCGTGCTCATCCCAAAAGGCATTGTGATAACAATTATATACAGGTTGGAATTTTCGAAGCGTACCTGGAGGGAAAGTACTCTAAATACTGAAGACAGCAAATCTTACTCAAAGGAAACATTCCTTTATTTCTAAAAAGAAACAAAACTGCATTTAAAGATTTTTGAAAATACGCTTGCCAGACTCGGGAATCGATCCGACTAAAATCCGGAAAAAATAGCATCCTGTACTTTTATGGCACCAATCAATAGGGTCAATCATAAGGATCAAATCTCTCTTTTTTACACACATCCTGTGTGTAAAAACTATATACTAGTACTAAAACTATATGAAAAGAACATTGATGATTTTAAAAAGGGGTTGCCGGCTTTGCAATGCTAGAATAAAAAAATGAGAAGTCTCCGTTACATAGACATAGAAACAAACATTTAAAAGTTCATAAAACAAGATTTTTAAACGCCGTTGATGCGATTATTCCGGAAGAATTCGACAACCAACATTCTAGCATTTCGTATTAGTGGACTGGAAATCGGATTATTGTTTTTGTATCTACAGTTTTTAACAAAGAGCTTCAATTATTGTAAAAACTGTGATTTGTGATGATGAATGAATAAAAAAAAAAATACAAGCACTTTTCTTACCATCAGTACTTTTGCGCCTTCTGGCTATATAGTTTATAGTTATATACGGGCTGGGCGATTTGGGACTAGGGATCAGTATAGACGAAGCCTAATTGACGACTATGTAAGACCGAGACTATAGTGATCTACATATAGTACTTAAGATATATTATACATAGATGATGTTGCTGTTCCTAAATAAATAAATAAGCATCAATATTTAAGGATCCCCAGCCAAATGGAACAGTCAGTCCTATTACTGATTCCACAGTCCACAGAGATCACAGTGTGTCGACTACGGTAGTAATCCATTATAATAGACATACTGTGACCTCTGAACAGTTATTTATTGATTTGTTTTATTTTACCATTTATGTAAACACATATATAAACAGAAAAGAAAAATAGGTATAATTAAAGTTGATGCTTATTTCATAAGAAATCTCTTCCAGCATAATTACGATAGATAGAGAGATGTAGACAGCGTGTGAAAGAGTAAAGGAGACAAAAAAAAAAATAACACAAAATCGTAGACAATTATTCTGATAATAAAAGTAAACAAATACTATGAGAATATACTTACATACATACAAATAAACATACATACATACTTCCAAAATAAATATCACTAGAATTTTAATAAATATAACGTAATCGTACGTCTATTGTAATAGTCAGTAAGTATGTGTACTAGCTATATGTGGAGTCTTTAGTGTTTTGCTAGTGTACCAAATAAAAGCTTGTATTACCTATCAAATATGCTGCTGGTGTTTCATTCATTTCTTTTTTGGGTCCCGATGATGAGCGTTATGTATACAACGTGTAACGTTAAATGCGCAAAACCTGAAAATAGTTTGATCAGAATAACGAGCAGAATTAATTGAACCACTTTTTAATATAGGTCACATTTTTCAAAAAATCTTCATTAAAAACGTTGCCGTGTCTATTTCTTAATAGGTCAAGCAAGCCAAGGTCAGCGCGGCGCAGCGACGCGGTGACGACTCCTCCCTCGATAAAGCGTCGTCGCAGACGCAAGAAACGATCAGAATGGCCAGTAAAACTAAAACAGCACATAAAACCTTTACAAATTTTTTAATGACTTATTTTCTGTCTGAAATAGGTCAATTGAATTAAAAATCAGTTGGGGTGTATGAGGTTTTGCGCATTTAACGTTACACGTTGTATACAAGGTCCCATTAAAATAGATGGACAAACTTTTAGAAATCATTCGGACCACCAAAATAAGGACAGTGGGAAAAAAACATATAAGACAAACGCATTAGATACTTACAAACAAAATAATTTAAGTAACGAAAATACAAAGACACAATATATTATTGTAGGTCAAAATAAAATCACTTTAATCTGTTTTTTTTTCTTTGCTTGAATATCTTTGGTTAGAGGCACTGAGCGCTGTGTTAAAATGTATTCATCTATTTTAATGGGACTGTGTATTTAGCAAAATCCTTCAATATCATTCAGATTGTAATTGAAAGTGTGTTACGTAATTAGGATAGTCTCAGTCTTCCAGCTACAATATGGGATCAAGTTTTGAAGATCTCAAGATGGAACGTGAATGCAAATGGCACAGAAACGAGACATATATTCATTTAAAAGTTCGCATGATAAAGGCCTTCGCAATGATAAATAAACCTTGTTTTGCAGCAACCATGTTCCATTTTCAAAAAGGGTTATTTTTTTTTTTATTGGACGGACTTCTTTTTGCCCTCCCCAGCAGGCCATCAAATTAGTGCAACCACAAAGGTTTTTAAATCCGATTCCTTTCCGTTCTTTGACAAGCCTTTGGTTCGAGAGAAAATAATTGGTATTTTTCGCTATGAAATAGAGTAATATATTCGAAACTCCACGAGTTTTGCATTTCTAAATGGTAACCATTAATAGTTAGCTAACTGGAATTGTTTTAAAGGAAACCGCCATGTGCTAGAACCAAAAATTCGAGGACATGTGACATCTACAACCGGCACTTGGACTGCGTGGTGGATTACGGCCCGCTCTCTCTCGCCGAGAGGAGACCCGTATCCCAGCAGTGGGAACTTTATATAGGCTGATTAGTATTTTCCCACTGAAGGGCAAAGGGTTCTTCTCATACAGAGAAGGAAGGAGCATTGATCACCACGCTTGTTCAAGACGGGTTGGAGATTACAGACTTATGATCATAATTCCAGGTTCCCTTACGAATATTTTCTTACATCGATGTCAGTAATGTCCAAGATAAACTCAGAAAGTATGTTCGAATTGAAAAAGCCACATTGATATTTGCCCGGATTCGACAGGATCATAACGTTGAAAAAAAAAAAAAACCCAACACTTAACCAGCGGGGTGATTGCGTAACTCATTAACAGTATCAATAGCTTTCATTTTGAGAGGTCTTCAACATTAATTGCGTTATTTGCGTTGCCGAGCAGACATATTATTCCGACATTTGAAGCAATGGGTTAACAATATCCTTCAATGTGATTGAAAGTTTGTAACGCAATTAGTAAAGTAAAATTAACTGAACCATAGTAAATAATGACTCCAATCACAATAAACAACAATTAAAAAATACCATCCATTGTCTATATTGCTCAACTGAACAATACATTGATTGATTGACACTTAAATTGACCTAAATACCAGAGAGTATTTGATAAAACTATTTAGACCGTCTTCATCTATACCCGTGAAATTAGTAAAGGGCATCCAATAAGAGGAATGACTGGACATTTGTACCCCAATTAGAACTGACCGGCCTTTGTCCGATTGATACGGACAGGCACGAATTACAAGTAATAATTCATTGGAGGGTTAAAATGTAATTCAGTTGAGTATGGCTCAATTTGGTATTCAAATTAGGGATGAGAGGTAAAAGGTCAAACTGAATTCCATCGTTTTTCATTAAGATTAGAAAGTTAATGTGTAAAATACTTTTGACGTGGCTTGAGCTGCTAGTTAGTGCACAAAAATGGACTCCTTTAATCTATTTTATATACAGTGTGTCCGGACATGGACTAGCGATATTCTAAATACTTAAATATAAGCTATTTTAAAGTACAATTACACTATAGGCTTAGGTCCAATATACTTCCCCGCTATGTGGCAGCCATTTTGTTTTTTTTGTTGAAGTATGCTCTATGCGAGTACAAAAAAAATCATATATCTCAAAGTTTTAGTCATACTGAGATAAAAATAGGCTTATTCGAAAGGCAATAATATTGTCTACCGTCTGCACTACAAAGCAATATGTTCACAATTCCATAACTTTTGAAAAAAAATGTGAAAGTCGAAAAAAAAAACAAAAAATTATGCAATTCAACCAATAATTGTTAATTACTACAAAAACAACCCCGAGAGCTTTTTTATTTTTTATACTAGATCGACAGTTTTTGAGCTAAGCTACAATACAACATAAAATTCACAACTGTATGTCTAATACTTTAAGAGTTATTGTTGTATGAACATAGCGTATGCGCAAGCACAAAAGGCCTTTGTCGGAACCCTAAACAGGAAATCATTAAAAAAACATAACATTCATATTGAATTTTATTTAATGTTTTTTCCAATATTAAATGAAGATTAAAATATCTAAAGCAGTTGCTCAAAGTGGCCACCTCCAGCTTGTAGACACACTACGGCTCTCTGTGCCACCTGGGTTGATGAGCGCCTAATTAAATCCAAATCGGATCTAATTTCTTCGGCGGCTGCCATAATTTTTGCGACGAGTTCTTCCCTGGTATTTGGAACTGTAGCGTATACTTTTTGTTTCATATGACCCCACAAAAAATAATCCAAGGGTGTCAAATCGGGTGAGCGAGGCGGCCACGCTACTACACCACCACGACCGATCCACGGCTGTAGATTATTATTTAAATATTCTCTCACTGCTCGAGAAAAATGCGCGGGTGCACCATCGAGCTGGAACCACATACGCCGACGGTATGATAGAGGTAGGTCCATGAGGCTGTCCGCAAACTGTGTCTGTAAGAATTCTAAAAATCTAGCGCCGTTTAATGTAGGTGGCAATTCCAATGGCCCTATCAGCCTATCGTTGATTATGCCGGCCCACACATTTACTGAGAATTCATGTTGAAATGAGCTTGGGCGCACCGCCCTTGGATTTGCGGAGCACCAGAGATGGTCGTTTCTGTGGTTTGTAATCCCAGCTCTTGTAAATTTGGCTTCATCAGTCCACAGTATTCTTTGTAAAAAATTACGGATCTGTCTCAAATTTCTATTTATCCACGAACAAAACACAGATCTCGCAGCAAAATCTGGTTCGATCACGTCTTGAACCCGTCGAAAATGATAAGGGTGTAACCCTTCCCTTTTCAAAATTCTCCATACATGCCACTTAGACATTCGAAGTTGCACTGAAATCCGTCTAACGCTTAGTCTAGGATCATTGGTTATTAGTCTAAGCACTTCTTCTTCATCTTCGGGCGATACCAAGCGATTGCGTTCATTAACAGCTCTTTGAATACCTCTTTCCGCTAAACTTGAATGCACGTCGATAAAAGTTTGGCGACTCGGTGTAGGCCTGTTAGGGTACCTTCGTCGATATTCTTGTACAGCCAAATTTGCACTTCCATTGCAAAAGCCATACACAAAGTGTATGTCAGCAATATGTTGCGATGAATATTGACGCTGTGCCATACTTTATCACACTTTTAAATACAAAACACTAACGCAGCACGTAAACAGCACGGACGGTAAGTGAAAGTAGCGATAGCGATCACAACGCAGGGCGAGGGACAACTAAACTAACCCAACTAATAATTTGTCCTTAAAACTGATTTTGTTTCAGGTAGTGGACTAATACGTTCTATCTCGCTTACTCACGGTAGTAACGAACAGTATTTCTCGCCTGCTCTCAGATGGAATACAGTGAATGCCATAAATGACACTCTGGCGGTTAACAAAGACGTTTTGTGCTTGCGCATACGCTATGTTCAAACAACAATAACTCTTAAAGTATTAAACATACAGTTGTGAATTTTATGTTGCATTGTAGCGTAGCTCAAAAACTGTCGATCTAGTATAAAAAATAAAAAAGTTCTCGGGGTTGTTTTTGTAGTAATTAACCATTATTGGTTGAATTGCATAATTTTTTGATTTTTTTTTCGACTTTCACATTTTTTTTCAAAAGTTATGGAATTGTGAACACATTGCTTTGTAATGCAGACGGTAGACAATATTATTGCCTTCCGAATAAGCCTATTTTTATCTCAGTATGACTAAAACTTTGAGATATATGATTTTTTTTGTACTCGCATAGAGCATATTTCAACAAAAAAAACAAAATGGCTGCCACATAGCGGGGAAGTGTATTGGACCCAAGCCTATAGTGTAATAGTACTTTAAAATAGCTTATATTTAAGTATTTAGAATATCGCTAGTCCATGTCCGGACACACTGTATAGCTGCAGAACTGCTTTTAGGTCTACAGTGCTATTCTGTGAAAATCTCACCGTGATAACTTAGATGAAGTGAGCAGGAAGTGAGCTGTTATTAGGGATTAACACTATTGACACTGCTGACTTCAAGCTCACTTCACTTATGATTTCAGGGTGAGATTTTTACATACCAAGACCCTCCGTGCCTCGGAAAGCACGTTAAGCCGTTGGTCCCGGCTGTCATTCATGGATCTTTGACAGTCGTTACGAGTCGTCATTAGCTCGAAAGTCTGACAACCAGTCTTACCAAGGGGTATCGTATTACCCAGTAACTGGTTTGTGGAGGTCAGATAGGCAGTCGCTCCATGTAAAATACTGCAGGTATTCAGCTGCATCCGGTTAGACTGGAAACCGAGTCCAACATAGTTGGGAAAAGGCTAGGCAGATGATGATTTGTGATTATTTATAACAAAACCGCATGCGGTCACCGCACAACAATGTCACCATGAATGCTATAATAATTTACCGGTCTGGCGTTATCCATATTAAAGCGACTAACAACGACCCATTTTCAATACACATACGTAAATATGTACCTACGTACTGCAGCAAAATTAGCAATTTACAATGTAGGTACATTTACGTTGTTTGGGCCTGATGGAGTTGAAACCGTCCAATTAGGAACCGTCTTTTAATAGAACGGGACTAAATGTGAAATGTAACACTGTTTTTGCCTATTGAATGGCAGAATTAACGTTTATTTATTTATTTACACTCGAGAACAATGACTGAAAGTCTCGGAAACTAAGAATGCTAGCTTGATGAAACTAATTGTGTGTTTTTTTTTTTTTGTATTGTTGAATGCTCTTGGCCTTGATTACGCCTGATGGAAAGCGATGGATGAAGTCTATGATGGAATAAGCGTGCCCAGAAGATTCTAAGGCACGGGAACTCCCATGCATCGACGAAACACAGCAGGCTGCTTGACGCCGGGACTTCGGTGGAAAGGTGGTCGCAAACCAGGCGGACGTTGTCCCTACCACCGCAAGGGAAGAATTGGCCAGTCAAATAAGGTGTTGGGTGTGACTGACCAGAATGCGCCGAGCGCTCGGTTCAGTTGAGTGATTTTGTACAGACGCCAGCACATCAAGCTACCCGAAACTGTCAAATTTTCCCAATCAACTTTGAAACTTATGCTTTAGGGGTAAAGTTAAAAATCTATTAAAGAAATTTGACAGATTGTAGTAGCTTGGTGTGCTGGCGTCTGTGCAATGCACAGAACGCGTAGACGGCGGCTTTATGATGGGTGTTTTTAGACGCTGTTAATACAAGAAACTCAAACTCAAAGCATTTATTTCTCAAGCCCAGTCAAGTCCACGCTGTTAAGGTCCTTCTGCCGGCTAACAATTCAGGGTCCTTTTAACGAACTTGAATTTTACATTCAATCATGGAAACATAGGAATTTTAGGAAAGGTGGAGCAGAAATGAAACAAGATTTAGCGTTGAAAAATAAAAGGGATTGCGTTTGACATTTTCTTAAACTTGAGGTCGTCTATTTTTATTTTATTTTTGTATATTTGGGAAAAGAAACACTTGTACAATATTATGTTAAAAAAAAAAGAAAAAACAAATATATGTGATAAGACATATGGGTAAATGTGCAATAAACAACGTTTCCACTGATTACTTGTGTACATTATTAATTAGATACGTGAGTACAAATTACATTTAAATACTCAGTAGGTATCTTAAACTTTTAGCCTAGTAACTAATCATACATAATTTTTTTTTTGACCATCGCACAAACTATCAAGAATTTTTTTCTTGAAATTGCTTTGAGACAGATGAAGATATCTAAATGATAAAAGTGCTTATTTTAAATGTGATCTTTCTTCAGATTGTTTTCTGAATTGACACTGGCAAGACTAGGTCTTTCCAAGTAGTACTTAACTAAGTATTTTACTGCATCAATCAGTATTTCATTTACCTACCAAAAGACATTTTTAGAGATATTAGGTATTTTATGTACAGACGCCAGCACATCAAGCTACCCGAAACTGTCAAATTTTCCTAATCATCTTTGAACCTTATGCTTTAGCGGTAAAGTTAAAAATCTATTAAAGAAATTTGACAGCTTGGTGTGCTGGCGTCTGTACCTAATTGCTATTAGCTTACCTACGTGTGTAAACCTAATCATAATATACTAATAGTTAATAACGAAGCCAATTACAGATATGTGATTACTCTATTAGAATGGAACATTTATAGTTAGAGTAACGATCTTATCATACTGATCTTAATTAACCGAAAGCTTTCAAATGAATTAGTTTATTCAAGTGATACCTACTTTTTTTTTAAGGGTAACGACCAGCCGGTCGATTCTGTAAAAATGTCACCGTGAAATCATAAGTCGCAAAAATGTCATCGCTTAGTATGGGGATGGCCTGAAACACAGGTTTTTATTAACCTAGCTCAGGCAGGTCGCCACAAGTCATAATGTCAGTACCAACGCACCTTTCATAGAAATTATAAAATATAAATTAAACTAGTTTTTAAATAAGTATTTAAGTCAATCTGTTAAGAACCTGGTACTACTACTAGTATTTATAAGTTTGTAAATTTATTACTTTGTAAATAAAATTTTTATTTTTTATATTTTTTTTTATTATTTATTATAAGTGAAGTGAGCACTTAATAGTGTGAATCCCTAGCATTAAGGAATGACAGCTCACTTCCCGCTCATTTCACGTAAGTTCTCACGAGATTTTTACAGAATAGCACTGCTGAAGGCCAATTTTCGTAATTTAAAACTTTCAAAATCTAGCCGCAGTCTCATCTCGGCGACAAACATAATGTCAAAAGCTTTGAGAAATTAGAAATATTTTTGACAGATTGAATTAGCTAGCAAAACTCCACAGATGTGATGGGTATCGATATCTTAATATGATCAAGCAAAAAATAAATTATTTTGATGAGGTTTTTTTGGGTCGCAATCGCATATCGTTTAGTCATTTGAAATATCAGTTTAACCTCGTAACGCCCAAGCTAAATTTCGCAAGATGAGCTAAACGCTCAATGTATAATGTATTGAACAAAGCTACATACGGCATTCCGGCCCAGACTAAAAACAAAACCTTCTCCTAAACGCCCAATGTACATTAATTAATTTAAATGCATGTTTGCAATGTGTAATACAGGTAATACTGTATGTCACTTTGTTCAATACATTGTACATTGGGCGTTACGAGGTTAAGAAACAAAGTTTTATATGTGTAAAATTCACAGTCGGGATGGCAAGGTAAATTTTAAAACAATAAAAAACACCAGCGATTAATACAATAAAACAATATAAACATATTTTCTAAACTCATACTTGAAGTAACAAAAACACCAGCAGTTGACTCCAAAAAGAAAACATTTTTATTTTATTCACTTTTTATTTTTATTTGCGTCGTGTTTTGATATCAATACCCCCACGTCTGCGGAGTTTTGCTAGCTAGTTTAATTAAACCCTGTATTTCAGAGGCGTATGTCTAACAGTATCTTGCTAGACATACTGCTTATTTTCTCACCTATTCTAATCCTAATGATCTTAGGTTCGAATTCGTGTCTAACTGGAGGCAGCTGAATACCAGTAATTTACATGGGATAACTGTTTCTTGTGTCGTATCGGCAGGAATCAAAGTGTGAATAATTCATACCGTGGTGAAAAATATTATTTAGTAAGCAAGTTAGTATGGTAATAGCATGCCTGAATAGCCAGGGTGCGCTATTCCTATCAGATATGACTAAAATTTAAAGATAAATATTCTAAAATTACACACATTACATTAGGTAATAGATAATTCATTTAAAAAACCGGCCAATTTCGTTTCGGAGCACGCACAATGAAGTTCCGTAGTTGGAATGAATTTATCCCAAGAACAAACCTAACATTGTAGTTGAAAAATCACGTACTCCGCTACACTACATTGCAACTGCAAATTTAAGATGGCCGGCTATTTCTCGTAAACTTGTAAGGCCTACTTAGCTGTTAGTTTTAAATTCCTTATATATACTACTGCCGTGAATTTTTTCACATATCCAAAAGCAACCATTTAGCGGGGGGAGGAGGGGGACACTTGACTCTACCAAAAAATAGCACTTAAAAGCTATATATTGCAGAAACGGATCCCTGAATCGAAAAATAGTTTTCACAAACTCGCAATAATTTTGGCCTATTTAACGATACCCTATACCTTGGGGTAGACGATAAAATAAAGAGCATCCCCACTTTACGCGTAGAGGAGGTACCCTAAAACAAAAATTTTATTTTTCAAGATTTTATTTTACCATTTTCTCGGCGTGATTTTTATGTATATCCGTGCTACTAAGAGTCACAGAGCTAAGCTGTGGACGGACGAACGGACGGACGGACAGACGGACATGGCGAAACTATGAGGGTTCCTTGTTGACTACGGAACCCTAAAACAGTTACATTAGCATTCGCCAAGATCAAACATCCACGGTCTCAAGAAGAAAAGCCCTTAAACTTTTGGCCATCATGACTTTCATTCATTTTTTTTATTTTTAAAACGTGCCCCACACTAGGAATTTCTCCTGTATTGTGGGTGCGTTTACAAACATTTAAAGTCACATACACAAACAGCCAGAACCCGGAACAACTACTTGTAGGTCATACAAATATTTGTTCCGTGCGGGAATCGAACCCGCGACACGCAGCGCAGCAGTCAATCGCTAAACGAACACCAAATCTTCGAATGCGTATTACCGTTACAATATTTTCAGATAAGATTTCGTATGTTTTTACGTTATCTAAGATTTGCTCTATATAATAATGCGGTAATCACGTCATTTAAGTACTTTAATCGAGGACATATAACAAAAGTAAACGTATAACGTTTATCTGCCTTATTAGTACTGAGTAGGCTGGCAACATTGACCAGGTGGCTACCTGTCATCCGCTAATTAAAAAAAAAAAAAAAATTTATATCGTTAATTTGTTTTACAAATAAGTTTGACTTATTTGTAAAACAAATTAAAAGTAGGTGACTTACATATTTATAGGAAGTGTAAAGTACTATGGGAGCATCCGTGGATCATACAGGTAAATAAATAATCATTATTTAATTCACATTACATAAAATAACGCTTGTTATGTACACCGAAGGGGGTACGAAAAGGTCAGTCGTTTGTTTATTCATAAAAGCGAAGCCAAACGATGCGTTGCCGGTGCGTTGCGACGCCTGAGTAGTGCTAGGAGATTTAGACTAGCTCGATTATCGCCGTGCGGCTGGTAAGAATAATAATAATAATATATATTTATATATCTCTGGAGCCTTAACCACCGGTAGCTTGGACCCTACTCCCGTCACCGGCCGATCACTATTTTTTTATATTTTAAATGTATTTTTTTCTTTAGGTATTTATATTATAAGAAATATTAAAAATACAATAAAAATATAAGATAAAGAAATGAATAAACGACATAATAACAATAAATTTTTCTACAATATATATACATATATATATATATACAGCGTGTAACGGAAGGGGGGTATCAACCCTGAAGGAGGTGAATGTGCTCATGAAACTCAACAACTTTCCCCAAAGAACATAGGTCGAAATATGAAAAAAAAATTTGGCCCTCCCTTACAAAACTGACTACCAGCTGATTGATTTACTATGGCAGGGCCAATTTTTTTTTTCATATTTCTACCTATGTTCTTTGGGGAAAGTTGTTGAGTTTCATGAGCACATTCACCTCCTTCAGGGTTGATACCCCCTTTCCGTTACACGCTGTATATTCATAGGGGTCTCCTTTTAAGCATGAGAAATGCCTGTGCTGGGAGGCCCCGCTCTTCTAAAACTAGTACAATAGTTATTGCTGGTGGCATACCAAATCGCCTCACAAGCCAAATTGCCACCCCATTTACACAGGTCGATAAAAAACGCAGATGATTTTGCATCATAATATCGACCTTCGTGTAGCGGGCGATCGCCTGCGACTGATATTTTCACGGTCGATTTTAGTTAGCCGCCGCATGCGACCTGTCGCCGCACGACAAAATTCGAATCCTACTCTACTTTGGAAGTCGCGATTTTAGTCACTTGCGACCTAGCCGAATTGCCATTTAGAGGTGTGGCTATAGTCGCCTGTGTAGAACCCGCATGACGCTGCGTCAACCTATATACAAATCACGGTGACATGCAACGACGACGTGCAACGATGCAACAGCATACGTTACATCGTCAACGTACAAGAAAACCAGAGAAACGAAGCGGGGTAGGATGTTGATGAGGAATCGTAGCGCAGCGCAGTGTTGCTTGTACTAAAGAATAGTGACGCCAACCCCGCCCAACACCGAGACGCTGCGACATCGTAGTCAGCAGCGTTACGTTATGCAGGGGCCACACCAACGGGAAACTACAATGCCCATCATCGCCGTAAACACAGCGATAATTATTCCGATAATCAACGCGATAAACTGAGTGGCCACACTTGAACGGTCAACGTCAATTGGCGAAATCGGCGCTAATGTTACCATTGAATGTTAAGGTGGACGTTGAAGCTACTGCACTGTATTTAATTAGTGTCAATTTTTATTATATGAATATATTTTATCATTACCGAAGGTAGAAAAAAAGAACACGAAGAAAGTTGCGCTCACTGTACACAGTGGCAAACGTAAGTGTGGCCGCTTCAACGTTGGCAATAATTCTCGCGGTAAATCTCTATGATTTGCAAAAAAATATCGCCACCCGAGTTATCGCGTCAATCAGCAATGTAAATGACGTTGTAAAATTATCACGATAAGATGTGGCTACACCTACGGTTAACGGCCATCATCGCGATAATCAATGGCCTTTCCCATTGGTGTGGCCCCTGCATTACAACACCGCATAACCCGTGTGGCACTCGGTGCGTTAAAATCATAGCGTGCGACGACGCAACGCTCCGGCAACGTGCGTGTGACCTCACTTTAAAGCCATTTCCTAGAAGAGCGGTAGCCCACACACGCGTCCGTAAAATCCAAATACAGAGCATTGCTTGACAGCTGACTATGTCAAATACTAGTTAAAATTACAGATTTTCATGACGTCCGTTATAAACATGACGGGAACGCTCTTCTAGGAAACCGTAGCTCTACGCAACATTAATGAACGCCTTATTTCGCGATGTACTCATTAAAATTAAATACATTTTTAAATGATTTTGATTACCATTATAAGATAATTGACAACTGTATGAAAAGAGGTAGGTATGTGAAGCAGTAAATACTATTAAATTCGTTTTTGGCAGTCAGTTTTGTTACGCGATCAGTACAACAACACAGTTGCCTTAGATCAGTTTAAAAAAAATATCGATCCGAGTGGACTATAGTGAAGACAAATGTGTGAATTGTGTCCAGTGTTTAAAATATAAAAGTCGTAGTAACAAACAAATTAAAAATACATAATCAGGTAATCAGATAATACATTTACGTACATCCAATGCAGTATTTTTACGATAAAAGGGTATCAGGACATAGGTATCCGTGTTTTATCGATACCTGCGTAATACCAACACTACATAATTTGGAGCATTATATGCGTCACGGACTCACGGTGGAAATTAGTGCTTTATGAACAGAACTGTCGTGTCCATATCGTTAATTTAAACGTAGTCTCGCATCCAAATCATTTTCACTAAAGGCAAATTGATGACATTAGCATAATCAGCTTATAATGTCCCCACTGCTGAGACACAGGCCTACTCTCTGTGAGAGGGAGAGGGCCATAATCCACCACGCGGGCCGAGTGCGGGTTGGCGAATGTCACATGTCTTCGAAATTTTGATTCTAGGACATGCCGGTTTCCTCACAATGTTTTTCTTCAACGTTTTGAGAGCAGCGGTGATGAAATAATTTAAACACAGTAAAGTGCCTATTTGGGTTCGAACCCAAGAACTACAACACGTTACCCGTAAGTCGCGCCGTTACCACTGGGCCACCACTGCTCAAATGATGGCATTAACGTACGAGTTTGGTTCCTTTATAAATACCGAATTGTATGTGACACGAAATGAGTTGGAGTTTTGTATGGGATGGCTTTAGCTGCCAGTTTCTTTCAGATAATATTTGAATGCTGGTTGTTTCACTATCGAAGGTCTGTAAAAATAGAAACTAAAAAAAATACCTTTTATTGTAAAAATTCTACAACATGAAATTAAAAAAAAATATATCTCTAGACAAAAATGTACCTATAAATCAAAAGAATATCATAATTAAAAATCGATTTTATAATATTGGACGTTGTATGGAAGTTCTACCTAAACATAATGTCCGTATGGATGGGCGACTACCCGAAGCGCAGTTGGTCAGCCGTACTCGCCACTGCGGCCCTTAGTAGCGACCTTGCCGCATAAATATAGACTTGTTCAGTGTCGCCAACAACAAACCGAGTTACCACAATCACGCTTCAGATACTACTTGTCTTATCAAAGAAAATGGCTAAACGATTGCGTTCTAATCTGTTTACACCAGTCCGCGTGAGTCAAAAAGTGTTTACACTGTATTGGATTCGGACTAGTGACGTTTGTTGTGGCGTTCAGCGTTATTTTCAGAATGTCATCCACTTCGTCGCCGGCTGGGAGAAAAAGTTAGTGTTTATTATTAGTAGCGTAGTTATATTCTGTTATAAGTGCTTTGATAGTTACAATACTGTCATTTTTATAGTGTTCGATTTGTGAATTGACTTTGTAAATATGAAGCGTGTTAATTGAAGTGTTGATTTTTGTACAGTTGTAACTGGGTATTTGCTTAAACTCTATTCACTGTAATATCATCATTACCAAATACATTCCTACTGATATCTTCTTCCCCATTAATTTGTACAACAAACTAAGGTAAAGCGTACCTCAGTTTTTCTATATTGTCTGTGTCTGAGCTAATTCTCTTCGTCTGCTCTCAAAACCTTGAACTTCTAACAATAAACTTCGGAACCCTCGTATCTGTCTTTCTAATTATTAGGCTCGGATACTATTAATACCAACTAGTTGAAATATTCCTATGAATGTCTGCCAGTTGTCGTTTAATTACGTAAATTAAGCTTAAATGAACTTCTGGATATTAACTTTTTGACAGATATTCCCAAGTCGTTTCATGCTCCAGTAATTACCGTCTCAATAAAGGATGTAAATGGTTTCCAACTTAATTTTACTTGGAATTTTATTTCATCATATTTTTATCGCATCCAGCAAAGGCCAGTAAGCGTATAAGTCGATATGTGCATTAAAATATCAATTGGATTTCTGCGAACGAAAGTAAACATGAAAATGTAAATGCATATTTTTCTATCCATAATTTTATTCGGTTCTGTTCTCCTGGTGAATGCTATTATACCGTATGAAATAGCTCGAATACTACTGAATGTACGTACTCCATCTGTGTTTCGTTCATATTTCGATCAATAGCGATGAATTCTTTGTTTGTGAGGCATATAATTAGTGAATGGCGTTTAATTTTCCTGCGAACATTAACATTTATTCTTCTACTTCTATGACCCGTATCATTATAATGATCATTATTTCGATTACTATTCCTATTGGTCTCAATATATTTTTATGATTATACACATAATGCGATCGCGAGCCTAAATAAATCATTGTGAGTGGAATGTCTTTCTAATAAATGATCGTAATTTTCTGCTCGGTTACGTTTATTAGAATCGACAGATATCCATTTATGTTTATTTTGGGATTTCCAATGAAAACCAGTAATGTATCATTTCGGATTCTAGTAAATCTGTTTAAATTGCCGAGCGTTGGTTGTTTGTATAGTCAATATGACCTAATTTACATATGTCTAGGTATGGATTGGTCTAGGGGTCATTAATCATATGGCTAATATAATATTATTTTGCGGTTAGCAGAGTTTTCTTGTGTCTTCAATTACGTACATTTCTAAGATCATTGTTTATTTTACGATAGAAAAATCCATTTAGTCTTTACATTTGTAGACCTGTTTCGACCTCCAAAGCATCACTTTTTAATGAATAGTACGGTTGCCAGAAAAATTAAAGACCAATTCTATGAATAAGTTCAAGTTTATTGGAACTCATGAATGTCAGAAGCAAAACGATATATTTAGTATATACAAGGTGTAACTTAAATAACGCACAACCTCTTAAGGGGTCATTGTATTCATCATTATGAACAACTTTTACTATGGGACCAAACCTGAAATCGCGAAAAAAAAATCAGCTGTTCCCTACATTTATGTTCGCATAACTCGTCAAAATGTAGGGAACAGCTGATTTTTTGTTTTCGCGATTTCCGGTTTGGTCCCATAGTAAAAGTTGTTCATAATGATGAGTACAATGACCCCTTAAGAGGTTGTGCGTTATTTAAGTTACACCTTGTATACTATTCAGATTTTAATATTCTCCATACACACTTGATAATATCACAGTGTATGCGCAGTGACGATATTACGAAATGCCAAACTGCACCCATCCGAAATATTCTGAAGGAAATTGCAATTCCGCAGGTTAACATATATATTATATACACATACAATAATGTAGATAACGCAATGATGTCAAATGGTCAACATGAAGGAAATTGCCATTGTTAGTATGTATATTACACACACAATTACCTTGCTGGTTTACAGCACACGATATATTAACAAACAGGGTTTATAGACTGCAGTAGTCTACGAAAACAACACAATGTTCTCTCCTTTGTTAATTTCCCGAAACCCAATAATTTCTGAAAGCTACTTAGCTTGTATCTGAGTGGCTAGTGGTGAGCATTATGTAATGCTTGGAATCGATATTGTTATTGTAGATTATCTAATCAGTTGTCTATGCAATGTTATGAGTACAGCATTTCTTGATATATTTTTTATTTTTTAATAAAAAACGTTGCCCCACACTAGGATTTTCTCCTGTATTGTGGGTGCGTTTACAAACATTTAAACTCACATACTCAAACAGCCAAACCCGGAACAACTACTTTTAGGTCATACAAATATTTTTTCCGTGCGGAAATCGAAGCCGCGACACGCATTTGGGAGAACTTTTTGGAAAGTTAATTCATGAGTGTCTATTTAGCGATTTAACCCGTCAAAAGATTGCCGACTAAGGCAAGGGTGAAAACGGTTTTCACGATTATATTATTGTCATTGTGTATTTTTCTTAAGAACAGTCGACAATTCTTATGAACATTCCGGTTAAATATCTTACCATCCTATCCACCCTACATAATAATCGCGAAAGTTTGTGAGGATAGATGGATGGATGTTTGTTACTCTTTCACGCAAAAACAGTTGCCCGGATTTGCATGAAAGGCACACACATAGTTTATAAGTTTTTATCCGGATATTTCCACGGGATAAAAACATATGCGGGTGAAACCACGAGGCGCTACTAGTCTAGCTACTAACCATATATTCCATTCCTCATAAAATTTTCAAGATTCTGGAGATTTAATAAGAATTTTCAATAATTTCGTTTTCATTTGAAAAATTATGAATCGGAGCGCTGAAGTAGTTGCAGTGTTGTGTATAGCCTCAGAATCACCTGTGTCTGAATTTTCTACTGTGTCTATATGATTATTTTTATTTATTTCCAGTAGTCCTGAACACGTTGCTCGAGACGGATCACTACGAGGGCCTGATCAAAGAGCTGACGTGTACCAAATGTAACACTTACATGCGGCCGCCCATCCACCTCTGCGTGGATGGTCACAGTCTTTGCGGCCGCTGCTTTGAGAAGAGCTTCCAGTGTCATATTTGTAAGGTAAGTCCTAAAATACTCTTTGTAATATTTGTATATCGAATTACCAGCAAAGACATAAATTGTAATATGAAAGGACGTAAATGTCCTGTCATTTCAAGGAAACACATAAGTTTTTACTATGTTATCGGCTCGACGAAGCTAGTTCTTCAAGCTAGGATAGCAAACAAGTAATATCCTGACTTGGCATATGCCAGAGCTGTTTATACGATGCTAGAAAATTTTAACCCATTAGCTTTACAGTGACAATGGTCGTGGAGTAAAATAATCCGATTATTTCGCTGGCCACACGAGGCTAGTACACAAACCAGGGAAGTAAACGTCAGCACATCAAGCTACTACAATCTGTCAAATTTCTTTAATAGATTTTCAACTTTATCGCTAAAGCATGAGGTTCAAAGTTGATTAGGGAAATTCGGCAGTTTCGGGTAGATTGGTGTGCTGGCGTTTGTACGTAGCCACGTACTTTAAGGTCTTTTATTATGAGCCAAAATAATATAGAGTGGCAGGGCATCGATGCGCAAACTGTAACCATGAATTCAACACATCATCATCATCATCATCTGCTTAGCCTTTTTCCAACTATGTTAGGGTCAGCTTCCAGTCTAACCAGTAAGTATTTTACATGGAGCGACTGCCTATCTGACCTCCACAACCCAGTTACTGGGTAATACGATAACCCTAGGTAAGACTGGTTGTCAGACTTTCGGGCTTCTGAGTACCCGTAACAACTGTCAAAGACCTACGAATGACAGCCAGGACCAACGGATTAACGTACTTTCCGAGGCACGGAGGGGTTTCGGTATGTAAAGTAGGTCACCCATCCACAGACCAACCGCGGCAAGCGTAGCTCAACCTGATCGATTGACTTTTGCGGCTGTCATTATTTAGCCACGGGCCCCTCAACCATGAATTCAACACATGATTCTAAACCCCCGTAGCATAGAATTTTTTTATAGGTTATCAAAAAAAAAAAAAAACAAAAACAAACCTGCTGTTATTTAGAAAAGTGCAATACCTACTCGGTCAAAATGTATGGAACGGTCTTTATTTTTTAATATCCGACGAAAGTTTGACCACGGTAACAGGTTGTGCGTCGGTGTCCTTGCCACCCTATATATCTATTATATAGGTAGATACTTTAGTACGTATTAATTCAATTAAGTCCAGCTACTGGCTTACTTGTGTGCCTAGGTGTGTCGAAAATCACAGACGGGACATGAAATATGATGTAGGATTGGTCATAATTGCCAAAATGATATATTTTACTATCAGGCTAGCATGTTTAACAGCAATGAGTCTGTTGTCTGTCTATCATAGAAGTTATATTCCGCATCCAGTCTACCCCAGCCACCTTCTTTAGGTCGTCCGTCCATCTAGCTGGGGGGCGTCCCACACTACGCTTGCCGATACGCGGTCTCCACTCCAGGACTCGTCTGCTCCACCGGCCATCGGCCCTTCGACAGAAGAACTAGGCTCTTACATTTTTCATTCGGACACTCTAGTTTATATTTGAGAATTTTCAGATTATTTCTGTTAAAGTATTCTAAGGCGGATTGTCTTTGATCTGCACCCTAATTGCGTGACGCACTATCAATCTCAATCTGAAACATTTTGAGTGATATTGCTAATCCATTGCTTCATATGTTCAAAAATGTGTCTGCTCAACAACGTAAATAACGCAATGAATGTTCTTAAACTGTCAAAATGATACCCATTGCTACTGATAGTGAGTTACACAATTATCCGTCTGGTATTGCCTAAAAAAAAAAAAACGAGAGGTGTCGTGGGACACGGTTGTTATGAAGCTCTTTTGCTTTTCACACATGGTGAATTAGAGCTGCTAGACCGAAAACGACAGTTATAATTTTGTCTAGCTCTCATTGGCCAAGTCTGCATAGTATACGTGCTTATAATAAGGAACTTCATTTCCAAAGACAATATTTATATTATCGTTGTATTTATCAAGCTATCAAACTTTTGCCCTTGAATAAAAGACGGACGCCCCGATAGTGCGATGACTCTTTTGATATTTATTCTACCTAATCCCCGAACAATGTTACCGAAGGTGTCAATGAAAAGGAAAATCTCGGCCCTAATTATCACACTGCGACATTGTTATCGATAATATTCATAGATAATTATTATAAAAGTATTGTAGTTGCATAGATACTTTTTAACACGCTTTTATTAGTTTCACCTGTATGTTTGTTTGTTTATATGTCACTGACTCGTTCGGGCTCGATTTTGCCCCATTTTAAGCGATCAGACTTACTTTAAACGTTGCAGACTTAGCACAACGACGACAATACAATATTTTGATTAAAAAAAGTGGAAAAAAACTGTTTAAAAAAATATAGTTTTAAAAAAACTAAAAAAAAAACACATTTTAATGGCAAATCGAACTAAAATCAGAAACTAACTTTTAATTTAAAATTCTAAAATAAAAATAAAGTTATGAAAATAAAATTAATTTCACTGTAAAAAAACGTGTAGTGCTCCATATCGATTGTTGTAAATATAATATGATTAATAGTTATTTGTAAACGTAGAGTTAGTATAGAAATATGATAAAAAGCATCCCACGCTTTTTTCCAATGAAATTAATTTTCTTTACTATACTAACACTTCCGAATACAAATGATGTTTATGTAACAATAGTCAAAATTGAAACAGCCTACTGTTTAGTATGTATAGTTGATTTTTACCTTCAGTCAAAGGAAAAATACGCGAATCGATGCGAATGAATTGACCCGAATGAATTTGCTTGCTCATTTGCCTGTGACGATTTGATTTGATTTGAAAAAATGAAATACCTCTACGCAGCAGTACGTAGACACTGTATATATTTTATAACTACCTATTAAGAACATATACATAGTGTACTGCAGCTACGACGATATTTTACAATATTATATAATATGTTAAATTCACATTATGTTTTGAACATCAAACAGTTATTCAAAATAAATCTTTCAAAACCAGTCGTTAATCCAAATACTCGTAGGTAAGGGACAAAATTGAAAGCATGGCGTTATTTATGAATTCAATAAGTTTTTCTTCGTAATTTCCCCATAACCTATAAAATCTATGAGAAATGAGGATAATACAACGATATTATCATGTCAAAAGCTCTGAATAAAGAGGAAAAAATGGTTGCTAAGCAAAATCTCATTTGATTTCAAACTACCTACTGAATGTCTCTATCAAAAGAATCATGAGGTAAAATTAAAAAAAAAAAAAAAACCCACACAGGGATTTATGAGTGATTCTGCTAATCTTTTCAGTTTCGTACATTTAAGTGCTGAATCATATTTGCATGATACATAAATAGGTTCTTCTCTCGATAAGAAAATCATCCTATTTCAGTTGCGACAACAGGAAGTTTATATGTATTTAATAAAGAGGATAAAAATATATGTACTTGATAAACTTTTACTAAATGAACTATTAAAATAAAAATATATTATCCTAACTTAACTAAAACTATTAACAAACTAAAATATTACGTCGAAGAATTCCTCCGCATCGCTGTTGACTGGTAATTTACCAAAGAAACTGGCGGCATTGTTACGTCATATGGCAATACCATCTCTGGCCAAGTGTCTGGCGTTGTATTATTGACAGCCACACGTACTTTTTGGCAACTTCAACGTTAGCGCCAAATGAGAATTTGCGTAGGCGTAATTATTATCGTATTATATCAGCGAGTAGTTTATCGTCATGCACGACACCCACAACACAACAAACCCTCTGGTACTGAGCGTTCGAAAATCCAAAACAATGTGTAAAATAAAAAGTTGGACCAAACATCTGGTTTTCTATAAATATCGATATTAATTCCCACGACGTCTTTAAAGTTTACCTAGCAAATTACCTTTTTAGCCAATACAGCTTCATACATATTGAAGAAAATTAAAATACTCTAAGCTTTTGGAAAAGCTAAATATTATAATTGAATGTCTAAGGCATTCGTTCACGTTAGTGCAACTCGACTTTTATAAAATACGTTCGTGGCATTATTAACCTAAAATATTTAGAATTTGATAAGAATGAACTATATTTATTTATAGTACAAGTTACTTACATAAACCAGAATATTTTGATTGCTTGTTGAAACAATTTGTATTATTTAAAGTGAGTGGTTAGTCTGAAAAGTTTTAGAGGTATCTGTAGAATGAATAATGGATTGAATTATCTGACTTTCTTACCTCGCTTTATTTATGCTGAAGATTTTTATATAGGACATACTTTACATTCTTATTTATGTACTAAATCAACTTGGTTTTCAAACCGTTTTCTCCCAACGCGACGATTAAAATCCTTTTCTATACAGCGGGATAATTGCGTAACACACTAACAGAAGCAATGGCTTTCATTTTGACAAAATACATTGCGTTATTTACGTTGTTGAGAATACACATTTTTCGAACATAATAGCTGTGTATAAGCAACATCCCTCCGAATGATTCAAATTGTGATTGAAAGTGTGTTACGCTACCTGAACATGCCAAATGCCAGCATCATGTAGATAAAAGTTTCGGTACTAACAAGAATTTGGCAAACACAGTAGAGTTTTGCAAAGACTTCTTTCATCAACCTTTACAGGCGGAACTGACGTTGCCAGAACATAGGTAGATCTACGTACTCCCTTTGCAATCTAACCTTTATGCTGCACAAACCGACATCGAACCGGATGGGACGTGAAGCCGGCAAATTATAGATGGCCTACGTTTTTGGCGAACGAGGAATTCAAACGGATACCATCGAATAGGAGAAGCATGTCCAGCAACGAGAAAAAGAGCTAAAATTTTCATACCGATTTCATTCAAATACGTTCGGTATTTCTTTTTACCAAAATAGGTTTCATTTATTTTTGGTTTTTCTTAGAAGTCTGCAAGTGCTAGTTACACTTCGAGTCCCTTCGAGCTTCCATTATTAGCTAATTGAAAAATAATGAATGAGCAAAAGTGCCTGTACAGGTACCGTATTATGACGTTTTAATGCCATCATGTTTCTAGTGGGAGGGGGAGAAGGAGCTGTGCATGACCGATAGCAACATTCTTTTTTCGGACTGTAATCATGAGTGCATGTACTTCAGCTCATTATTTCAAGAAAGAGGCGTATAAAACAAATGGAATTGCTCGTTCGGATTTTATAATAAAAAAAAAAAACATTCTTACCACTATTCACAAAAAATGTACTAGTGTTACAAAAATCTTTTGCGCTCGAATGACATGGACATGGTGGCGCTGTTGATAGTCATATTATGCGATGGTTCTAAGAAACGTTTAAAAATGAAGATTTCGGCGTTACTTCCGATTTTGGCCACGCACCAATCACACTAATATTATAAAGGCGAAAGTTTGTGAGAGTGTGTGTGTGTGTGTGTATGTTTGTTACTTCTTCACGCTCAAACGGCTGGACCAATTTTGATGAAATTTAGCGCACACATAGTTTATAACCAGGATTAACACATAGAGTACTTTTTATCTTGAAATTCCTACGGGATCGAGACTTATGCGGGAGAAACCGTGAGGCGCAGCTAGTAGAATGGTTTAGTAATGGAGTTTTTATTTCACAAAAACACTTTGCACTGTGTACATTGTTTGAAAATAATATTTACATTATTATGCAATAGTAGACTCTATCTTTTAAATTAGGACTGGCCTGAATCTTAAAAGATAGGGTTCAGCCAAATGGATTTGTTAATATTCACAACCAAAACAGGTAAATGTGAGCACCATGTATATATCACATACTCGTAATTAATTTACTTATCAATCATTGCTTTAATTGTAATTATTTTTACCTATTGTGGTATAGTCATTTTATTATAGGTACATCGTATATACATATGTATACAAAATATTGAAAAACATTTTCAAAGAGTAACTATAATCAATTCTATTTTTTTTTTTTTGGTCGTTCAAAAGTGCTTTTTATTTGCCTATTTGAAACAAATGATTTGACTTTGACGTTGATCCTTATACAGGTTTCTTAAAACAATTAAAAAAAGGAAAAGGTTTCTTAAAAAAATCATTTAATTTAGTGTTCTGTGTCTTGTAATGTTAATTACTTTGCATACCTTGTATTGTATTCAGTCAAGTATTTTTTAACTGAACAGACAGCTGTGCTGCTGGGGAGTTTGTTGCGCCACTTCTTCTTCCCAGCGAAAGCACTAGGAAGTGGTGAAGGGCGGGCGTTTTAGGGGACTGTCTTTTGTAATTTTGACGTTCGAAAAGTGCTGATTTTCAGCCTAGTTTGAATAAATGACTTTTGGTTTTGATTTTGATTTTGAATTCTTCTTTTTTTTTTCAGAAAGAGTTCTCCCTCACTAAATCGACGGCACTAGAGTCTTTGGCCAACAAAGTGCTGTTCCCGTGCACAAACGCCGGCTGCCCGAAACATGCAGTGCTCACGCAGCTCGACAAGCACTATGCCCACTGCCAGTTCCGCATCATCAACTGCTTCATGTCTAGGGTTTATGGTAAGTTAATGAGGTGGTGACTGAATGTGACATAATTTGTTATTCTACGGTCTGGAAATGTTTGCGGCAATTTGCTGTAGCAATCAGTTACTTATGTGATTTGGTACTTTGCTAAGGTATAAAATCTAAAATAAAAAACAACAAATCTAAGTCAAAGTTTGATGTAACGTGAAAAATAATATACAAGGTGGAGAAGACAATACAACAATATATTAAACTACATAATATCTAATGACGTTCCCAATTTGCACACGTAAAGGCTCGTGCAGACTAGCGCGACTTGTCGCGTGACGTGGCGCGAGGCGATTCTGTGATATTATCGCGCCGCAACACCTTTCACACTAGAGCGACGCGAATCGCGACCGCTACCGCGATATTGCCGCGTCGCCATACAAAAGGAACATTTTGTATGGCGTCGCGGCCGCTGCGCGAATATCGCCGCGATATCGCCGCGTCGCCATACAAAATGTTCCTATTGGAATCGCGGCGCAACCATGTTGCGGCGCGATAGGTCGCCCCTGTATGAATTGTCGCGCGTGTTTCCATAGAAATTGTTCTACGGGTATATATCGCTGAATCGCGTCGCGCCGTCGCGTCGCGCCTGTCTGTCATCATCATCTGCCTAGCCTTTTTCCAACTATGTTGGGGTCGGCTTCCAGTCTAACCGGATGCAGCTGAATAGCAGTATTTTACATGGAGCGACTGCCTATCTGACCTCCACAACCCAGTTACTGGGTAATACGATACCCCTAGGTAAGACTGGTTGTCAGACTCGGGCTTCTGATTACCCGTGACGACTGTCAAAGATCTACGAATGACAGCCGGGACCTACGGCTTAACGTGCTTTTCGAGGCACGGAGGGGTCTCGGTATGTAAAGATGGTCACCCATCCACAGACCAACCGCGGCAAGCGTAGCTTAACCTGATCGATCGACCTGTGCGGCTGTTATTATTTAGCCCATCGTCGTGGGTATCGTATTGCCCAGTAACTGGGTTGTGGAGGTCATATAGGCAGTCGCTCCATATAAAATACTGGTATTCAGCTGCATCCGGTTAGACTGGAAGCCGACCCCAACATAGTTGGGAAAAGGCAGATGATGATGATTCTGTTGTTCACAAACTAAACTATATTTAAGTTCAGTGCATCTTTTTCTTTCTATTACATTAAGAAAACGACAGAAGATAAATATTAGTTTAGTCCTGTCAAATTAAGATACTCCATAGACAAGTTTAGACCTGGTTAAACAATCGGCTACTAAAAATACGTCAGGCGCTGACTAATTTGACAGGACTAAACTAAAAGGTATCTTCTGTCCTCTTTTTAATGAAATAGAAAGAAAACGATGCACTGAACTTAAAAGTCTAGTTTGTGAACAAGGAAATCGGATCCAATGCCTGCTATTGCTGATTTGTTCTGCATGTATTTTGTTTTCCATATTTTTGAAATATTTTTTATTTTTTAAATTTGAAATAGGTGGGAAGTAGCCTATGTCTTTTTTTGGGCTACCTACGTGTGATTTTTTTATGGATTGGTTCAATGGCTTAAACTATAAAGGGATTTATAGACAGACAGAGTGAGAAAGAAAGAAAAATGCGTTTATTGGCATTACAGCAAAATAAATACACTGTAGAACTATAAAAACAGAAAACAAAGAGTGAATTATTTTCGCTTTTATAATATTACTAGCTTCTGCGCGCGACTTCGTCTGCGTGAAATATCTTGTTCAACCCCGTCGCATCGCATCGCCTGCTCGCGCTATTAATTCTTTTTCGCTTTGCGTTCTTTCTTTTTGCTCGGTTCCTCAGAGGCGTGTCGTGATGTTCAATAGCCTATGGCCTTCCTCAAGAATTAAGCTATTAAATGGAAAATGAATTTATCAAATCCGACTGGGATTTCTAGAGATTTGCGCGTTCAAACAAACAAACAAACAAATTCTTCTGCTTTATTATTAGTACAGCCGGTCGATTCTGTAAAAATCTCACCATAAAATCATAAGTAAAGTGAGCACTTAATAGTGTTAATTCCTAGCGAATGACAGCTCTCTCCACGCTCACTTCACCCAATCTTTCACGGTGAGATGGTTACAGAATCGCACGGCGGAAGTATGTAAATCAAATCAAATCAAATCATTTATTTGCTTAATACAGGTAGGTATAAACAGATGTTACAAATAAATATAAAGCACACTGTATCATTACCAAATAAGGTGTGCAAATGTTTATATTATTGTTAAGTTCATTAAATAATTATTAAAATGACATTACAGAATTATTATAATAAAAAGAAAAAAAAACAAAAAAAACTAATTAAAAATAAAATAAATTCAGAATACATTACACAATTGCAAATGTCAAAGGCTTAAAATGTATGTAATTAAGAACTGCTACAGATGAAAATGTGACAGAAACTAGCAGAAACTTTTTATTTTTAACTTCGCTGTATAGCAGCCGATAAATGGTTGTAACAAAATTAATTCCGAGTAGGTAAAAAAAAAAAATACGTTAAGGCACAAAGAGATCAATCGAAAAGAATGTCTCGTATGATGCAAAAAAAAACCGCTTTCATTAGAATGCTCAATATCCTTAAGGTTTCTAACCCCGTAACATAAACACAAACATTTTATTTACCTCTTTTCCTCTGTAAGTATAATACAGTTTTTCTTTAAGGAAAACGACACGGGAAATGGTTCAGTTTGTGACGAGCTCCAAATGGTTCGTGTCTTGGATGCGAGACGAAATACGTCACCACATTAGTCATTGTGGGTGATGTAACGTAAATTAAGGGTACATTGTTTACTGCGGCGGCTTTATTTTTTCATAAACAATTAAAATTTCAGTTTTTAAAAATTATATCTGACAGACCACATTATTAACCTTGTGTAAACTGATAATGTCCATGAGTTTGCGTTTCAGCGAGATGGGTAAATCACCCTTCATTAGCAACTTTATGGACCAGTAAAAGCTACTGGTCCAGGCGTTCTCAATTCGGTGATTGATTTTCCTTTCCTGCCTGCAAACTCCCTGAAACGCAAACTCATCGACATGTGTATCTTGCCCGTCCTAACCTACGGTGCTCAGACCTGGTCGCTCACCGTGTCACGAAAGTTTCGCCTTGGAGTTTGCCAAAGAGCGATGGAGCGCAGCATTCTGGGTGTTAAAAGATAGGACAGAATTCGGAGCACCACGTGGCGTTCCAAAACGGGCATACTTGATGTAGGAAAAAAGGCTGCTAGACTCAAATGAGATTGGGCGGGTTATGTCAGCCGTACGCACGATGGCCGCTGGACAAAAATCTTCACACAATGGTTGCCTAAAGATGGGCGGCAACGCCGAGGCTGGCCCAGAAAGAGATGGCGGGAAAAGAGTTCCTGGAAGGATTTGGGGGAGGTCTTTGCTCAGCTCATACTGTCCGTATAAGCTAATAAAAAAAACTGATAATACTTTTAAGCATACGTAGTTGAAAAAGAAAGGACAAATTATTAATATACTTTTGTTAAAAATATCCGTCTCTAGAACCCATTGTGCGCTTTTATAATTTGTAACGTGATGATACTATCGACGATACCATGGATTTGGTACACGTTTCTGAATAAAAATTGCTGTTGTATACATTCTGATCGCGTAAGTTTTGCACTTTTCTATGAAATGCCTAGTTTTTTTTTTAACCAACGAAATTTTTTTTACGCTAAGGATTCTACAATCATGTGCTGAATTCGAGATTACTGTTTGCGCGTCGATGTCCTTATTACCCTGTATCTTAAGACGCTTGTTTCCGTCCACGATAAAGTTATGCAATGTCTAACGTGTTTCTTTTTTATGTATGTTCGGGCGTAACTCCCTCATGTAAGGGCGGATTTGCAAAATATTTTTTTTTTCGATAGAGGTTCATTCCGAAATGGTCCCATTTAAATTTCGTAAGGATGTTCGGAAACAGACTACGGAACTCTTCAATAAAAACCAGTAAAACAACCGCGATTGCTGCTATCGCATATGTATGCATTGTTTACGCAATCGCACAACAAAACATCAAGTCTTTACCCTCAGCTTCCTGTCAGTGATATTTACATAGCAAATAGTGTTATATGAATTTGTTTGAGGTAGGTGTAACTAAAAAGTGAAAAATAAAAAGTTTTTTTTTTTTATTTAGACATTTTAAAAGCGCACTTTGTTCCTAGATCCCAACCACAATAGCATGTTTCTAAACAAAGCTTCATACTGTATCCATCTCTTTTACCGTCCACCCAAACCGACAGGCCGATCTATCCCAAGAAAACAATGGAAATTGTTCTTTTGCCTTTCCTAAAAAACTCGTAATTTCAGGGGACTGTAAATGGAAAGGTCGGGCTGGTGACTGGATGGACCATTGTTTCATGGAGCACGGTGAGAAGGTCACAGAGCTGCCATTCATCACGGTGAAAAACCGATGGGACGCGAAGAGAACGGAGCCGGTACTCAACTATTTCCTACTGCGGTGCTACGACCGAATATTCAATGTGTACCAGATTTATGATAAAAGAGGAGGTAAGGATATTATTGTAATAAAATATAAGATAAACCAAGATTTTCCTTGAGCTTCTGCTTATTGTTAGATGAAAAATATAATTTTAAGGTTGAATACGTTGGCATGATCTTTATGTAAAGCCACTAAGTAACACAAAATTTATAAATAACTCAGAAATTCTTCTAGACAAAAACTAATTTGTCAGGGAAATTAAGGCACTGCCCAAACATAGAACGGTCAGTTTTTTGTCGGACAGCTAGGCGCATTGGTACATATTACAAGCAAGAAAAAAAAAAATTGTATTGTCAAATGTTCACAGTAAAGACTTATTCAATACTATTTTATGAAAATAAAATAGTAAGTGTCATAACAATCATAAAACAGAGCTCAAAAATATATTTTTCGTTGCATAATTCTCAAATTTTTGTGCGTAAACTATCATATTTTATGTAATGATGTGATAAAGAGAATTCAATCAATTGAAGAGACGCCTAAAAATATTCCACTGAGCCGTGCATTTAATTCTTAAAACTGCAAAATTACTTTTATTTTGAAAGTAAGGTCGATTCAACTACTATCAAACGCATCGCTGTTTTGAATCTTATTTGTTGCCGCGTGCGCTATTGTCAGTGACCTGAAAAGTTTCATCTTACCACTGCTTATCAAAAATGTCAATTGACACACTACGTCGATTTGTCCTATTCAAGTCATTTCATATAACTGTCGAAGAACACACATAGTTGGAAGAACATACTTGGACTGTAAAGTGAAATCATTCTATTAAATACTTACATAGTGACCTTTTAAAACTGTCTAGTGGGGCTTCCCCCGACGGCGTTAATCGCTGACCTATTTAAATGAACTGTTACCTAATAACTCAATTATGTAGAAGAGATTTATATAACACTAGCCACCGGCCCCTGATTTGCACTGGTGCAATGGCGGCATATCAAAACATCGAGAGTCTGTGTTAAATACCAATATATCATAGACATAAACCCTCTGGAATAAATTAATTAAAATAATGGTGAAGCTAAGCGGTCACATGGCACATATATACACGAAAAGTCCAGAAGGTCCGATAGGTTTAATTTATAATGACGTTTTGAAAGACCTCGTTAGTCTAATGATAGCAAGTGTCTACTGAGTGATGAGGTTCTGCTTTTGTCCCGGGGGGAACAATGCGTTACTGGGTATTTTTTCCTCTCGAAATTCTCAGTAACAGCTTTATTTTATGGCTCCAGGTTTTTTGTCCAGTTAGTGGCATTAGGCCCACCACCCGCCAGTTTAAAAAAAAAATTTGGTTTTTACAACGTAATACATTTACAAACTTATAAATACTTAGTAGTACCGGGTTCATAACAGATTGACTTAAGTACTTATTTAAAAACTAGTTTAATTTACATGTTATAATTTTTAACATTATAACTTGTAGCTAAAACATTACTATTGAAAAAAAGATTTAGTAAACTTACATCTCTGCCTCCCTCTTCGAGAATTACAGGCGCAATGTTATAATTTATAACGCGCAATATTAATTAGTCACAATTTCAAGTGCATAATTGATTTAATAAGCACTTGACCAACAAATCTGTTGTCTAGATAACTCTGTTGGAATCGTGTTATCTCGAACAATCGAAGTGGGTCAGCGCAAATCACATCCATCTGTTAGCATTACTGATCTAGACAAGGATATATGTACATGTGACTGAGTATACACGATCCTTGTAGTATACTTGGAAATTTAACATCTCGGAAAACACGCACACACCACTGATGCCGCAATCAATGTGGCCACGTACTGGGCACAGACATTATAAAAAAAAAACAACGAGTAAGAGTACCATCAATACGAAAAGAAGAACACACACCGTTTTTTTTTTTTGTGTGGGAAATTATCAAATAACTTCTCCCGCTCTGGGCGGAGCGGGAGGGTGTGTCAGACTTTTACTGACTAAAACCCAGCCGTGTTCCTTCAGTTGCCTGTGCCAAGGGCCACGGTAACTCTTTCGAACAATCCGCGACCCTGGCAGGCATCGGCCCTAGCGGACCCCGTCAGTTACTGCTGACATCTCTTTGAGGCGCGCGTGTAACACAACGCGCCGTCGACCCGGGCCTGGTCCTTACCGGACGGCGAACTGCCCATTGCTCGCCGCCCGCAAGCTCGCGCCTACGGTGCCCAGGGCGTCTCCTGTGGCGACTAGGGGCGTGAGGGCGCAAAGATTGCCTCTCCCTCACGCGTTCCGCCTCCTCCTTCGCAAGCATTACTGCTTCGCAGAAGGAGGTGACGGCTTCCCATGCACTCTCGCTCCGTAACATGGCCTGGACCAGGGCCGGACGCGAGAGATCGCCGCCACCAATCGCCGCCGTGAGGACGCGGCGGTGCTCCGCCCAAGCCTCCACCGTGTGCTCCACCGTGTCCTCGGGGCGATCCACACAATGGTGACACCCGGGCGTTTCCTCCCGCCTTATACGGAACAGGAACCTACCGAAGCAGCCGTGTCCGGTGAGGACCTGCGTCAGGCGGAAGGTGAGGACGCCGTGGCGCCTCTCTAACCACTCCTCAAAGAGGGGACTTACCGCCGCAATTGTGGCGTGCCCAAGAACACACACCCTCACGCTCTCTTACTGAACATTAGGTACTTACTCACACACACGGTATATATTTCAAAATGTATTATTATTTAATTTTCTTTTCTTTAAATACTTTTTACTCGTATTTAAAATAACTTTGATGTTATAAGTCTTGGAACAACCTACTCTCTCACTAGGAGTCGGGTGTTAGGAGCTGCGCCACAGTTTTAACTATTTTCAACTATCATCGGTAAACATTGTAGGTATGTCTTTAAATGATATTCTAATAAATATCATTGATGTCTTTCAGTGTATTTGTTTTTTAGCCGACTTCAAAAAAGGAGGAGGTTCTCAATTTGGATGTTTATATTTTTTTATGCATGTTCGGGCATAACTCCGTCATATATAGACACATTTTCAAAATTATTTTTGTAACGGATATCGTATACCTCAGGGGTGGTCCCATATAAATTTTATTAACTTTGCTTGGGTAGTTTTTGAGTTACCTTCAATAACACGATTTTTTTCTGTTTAGTTTATTTATATTGATGATATTTTAATAATAACTTTCTGTCACTGATATTTACATAGCAAATAGTGTAGTTATATGAGTTTATGTGGGGTAGGTACAGTCAAAAAGTGAGAAATAAAAACTTGGAAAAAGCGACATCCAAAAAAAAAACTGCAAAATGAAAAATAACTTTCATTTAGGAAGTCGGTATCAAAAATCCAAAAAATAATGCGAAACCAACTACACTGACTACCGAAAGACTTATTTTTCACTTTGTAGCGTTTTTTTTTTTGGAAGTTAGCTGTGTTTTTTTTGTAATTTTTTTTTTCTAATAAACGATGATATTATTATTATTGGGTCGTTCAAAGGATTTCTAGAACAATATTCAAACATTACAAGTGACTGTTATTTTTCAGAAGGGGTTACGCAGAGGTACTTACTTTACTTATATTTGCCTGTATAGGCCTGTTGCTCTAGTGGTCAGTGGTCCTGCCTGTTATGCACCAGGTCGTGGGTTCGATTCCCACCTAGGACAAATGTTTGTGTGATGAGCACGATCATTTATTCTTTGTCTGGGTGTAATTTATCTATAATATGTATGTATTTAGAAATATATATGTATATATGTTTATCAGTTGTCTAGTACTCATAGCACAAGCTCTGCTTAGTTTGGGACTAGATGGCGTTGTGTGAAAGTTGTGGAATATTATTATTATTATTATATTTCGCCAGATATGTATACATAAAAGTACCATTTAATACGAGAGCAAGTCTATGGCCATCAACGGGGCACAAAATTTTCTGGTGAGAAATTCCCGATGGAAATACCCAATAACACTTTACCCGACCCCGGAATCAAACCCAAGAAATATTGTGTCTAGTTGCGCTACTATTATAATGACGAGAGAACAAACAAACAAGAAACGTAAAATCAAGTAAAATAACTTGACGAGGAACTTTCTTTGTTTTTATGACCGCTAGTAAAATACCCCAGAACCTCAGACAGAGCACTGTCTGTAATTCCAGACACAATTATACTAAGCTGTTTTTTCAGGGACCGCAACCCTTGTGCAAGAAGCCAGACGTTCATGGTCTTGGCTTCTTTATTGCAGTGAATATGCAATACCTTCTTACTACGTACCATTTACGTACTTATAACGATTAGCTTTCAGAAGGTATTAAGAATTTCAGTAATATAATTAAAACGCCAAACGATTTGTCGAGTCCTTAGCAAATCGTTTCATTTTTGCCACTAAAACAGAAATAGTACTATAGTGAATATACTGGGGAATATCGTATGTGGGCGTTAAAATAATACAGCTAACTACAGTTATTCCAAGCGAACATGTTCATCAAAAACTCACTGGTTTTCGAAACAAAAACCTTACGAAACAAAAAAAAAAAATGCTCATTCTAAATTCGCTTAGCTGTTGGAATGCAACCAAAGCTATTTTACTACCAACCTGCAACCTTATTGCGTAACACATTATCAATACCTATTAATCTGAATCATTTTGAAAGATATTGCTAAAACATTGCTCTATACGTTCGGAAAATGTGTCCACTCAACAACGTAAATAGCGCAATGAATGTTGTTGACTTGTCAAAATGAAACCCATTGCTACTGATAGTGTGTTACGTAATTACCCCGCAGCACTTCGTACAGTCGATTTTTGCAGACAATCTTTACAGTACCTACCTCCTATACTGATTTATTGAAACGATATGAAAAGAGGACTGTGTTAATTTTATATTCCAAAGTCCTCTTCGTGAAGCAGTTTGGTATCAAATTATTTCCCTTCTATCTAGAGAATAGTTTTATGTCGTATATCACTAGGTTCTGTGGGCGTGGCTAAATAATAAAAGCCGCACAGGTCAATCGATCAGGTTAAGCTACGCTTGCCGCGGTTGGTCTGTGGATGGGTAACCATCTTTACATACCTACCCCTCCGTGCCTCGGAAAGCACGTTAAGTCGTTGGTCCCGGCTGTCCTTCGTAGATCTTTGACAGTCGTTACGGGTAGTCAGGAGCCCGAAAGTCTGACAATCAGTCTTATCTAGGGGTATCGTATTACCCAATAACTGGGTTGTGGAGGTAAGATTGGCGTCGCTTCATGTAAAATACTGGTATTCAGCTGCATCCGGTTAGATATTAAATAGCCATAACCTCCCTCATGAGTTGGGCTGTCAAATGCAAAAAGATTTTTTCAAATCCAACTGGTACAGTAAACCGTCGATTATGCGAACGTCACTCAACCGAACGACCGCTTATCCGAACTCCTCACCTCCCGCGCTACAGTGCTTGCGGCAGTCACTTGTCACAACTTGTCGATTTGTTATGTAAATGTAAATATTGTTTTCATTAACCTGGACGTAAATATGTATGGCTGAATCAATATACATATAGGTAGTTCGATTATCCGAAAATACCGATTTTCCGAACACCCAAGTCCCCAATTAGTTCGGATAATCGACGCTCTACTGTAGCTCCAGAGAGTAGCGCGTTCAAATAAACAAACAAACTCTTCAGCTCTATGATTAGTATATATATATTTATTTACTTTCAGGAAGAATGATGTGGACTGTGCTAGTAAACGATGACCATGCTGAGAAGTATTACTTTGAAGTCGACATATTCCTGCCAAACTTGCCAAGCAAAAGGATTGTCTACAGGCAAGTATAATATTATAAAACTAACTATAAACTGGGACTCGTGGCTAAATAATAACAGCCGCATGGGTCGATCTTTGAGGTTAAGCAACGCTTAGCGAGGTCGGTCCGTGGATCCATTACATATCCAAACCCGCGAAGCACAACCTTTGTTTCCGGCTGTAGATCTTTGACAGTCGTTACGGGTAGTCAGAAGCTCGAAAGTCTGACAAGTCTGTTACTAAGGAGTATCGATTTACCCAGTAACTGGGTTCTGGAGGTCAGATAGGCAGTCGCTCCTTGTAAAATGCTGGTGTTCAGCTGCGTCCGGTTAGACTGGAAGTCGACCCTAACATAGATGCTATAAGTAGTGTAGTGACATACCTAATGCCATAAGCTACTATAACCCAATCAAAGGTTGAACACCCTTGCACGTGCACAGAAGGTAGGTACCTAAACTGTGCCAGTGTAAAAGTGCTCAATCCCTGATAATTGATGGACATCCTACAGGTACGTCTTAAGTCACAAAGAGACTCATCATTATAATACATATTTAATTTGTGATAGTAGCCACATTCTTTGAAAGCAATGTTTAATATGTCAGTAAAGTGTCTAAGGGTTTGAGTACGAGGCTTTTGGCTACTTTGTATTAGCTAGGGAAAAAAATTGTTTATTCCGAAAAAACTTTTTTTTTTTTTGTTGTTTTATAGGACTTCATCCAGACGACTGTTTATTACTTTTCATATTATGTTTGAGAAGGTTCATGTTAATTTGATTTGAAACGTTTAATTGAATACATTTTTATCTCGTAGCAACCAAACTAGATCGCAAAATGTTCTACCTTTTGCCACAATTTGTCAGATTACCATATACGCGGCATAAATAAAATTCTATTGTACAAAAAATATTTCTTACAGGCGTTATAAATTGTTTTGTCTGGTTATAAAACATTCAGAGATTTTTCTTCAGTACGTAGGTTGGATATAAATAATTTGGCTTGTATAATGTTATGTCTTATGAGATTTTAGGAAAATCGTACGTAGGTGCCTAATATTTTTCAGTAACATACAAGCAAAAGGGTAAATAATGAAAACGGTTTTAACGCTCATACAAACACTTATTTAAACGTTTTGTATATTTAAATCTCGTCTCTTTCCATTTTTTGTCCGCGGCTTCACCTGCTTGGATTTATTTCAGAAAATACCTCACCGGGACGTCCTACCGAGATTAAATTAATTTATTTGTACCCCATTACTAATTTGAAACCCTATCCACTAAACGCCATCCAGGTGCTCGTAAGTCAAAAACCTATGTAACCGCCCTATTCTCAAAAACTTTCCTATGAATGGCTCCAAAAAAATTCAACAAAATGCTTGTTCGAAAGAGTTACCGTGGCCTTTGGTACAGGCAACTGAAGGAACACGGGAGGGTTTTAGTCAGTAAAAGTCTGACACGCCCTCCCGCTCCGCCCAGAGTATTGTTTAGTTATTTGACAATTTCCCACCCAAAAAAAAGCCAATCTCCTAACAAAAACCCATAAGTGGAAGTACATGGTTTTTAATCGAAGCTTATGCCTCAGAATTCCTATTTACTTTTGTGATGTTAGTATGTATGTGGATTTTTTTAGGACCTTAAATCTACATTTCGATACTTACACAGGTTGTGATACGTAATATAAATATATTTAGCATACAAATAATTATATCGGAGCCATCTAATTCTGTACAAATGCTACTCGTATTTATAATCATAAACATTTATGTTGGGCACCGTTTCAAGTGTTATACTCACATTAACCGCTCGAACATCCGCTATTTGGTTTACTAATATTGAGATAGGTACGTCATTGACATCAAAACACTATGAAATCCCCATACCTATAAAACTGTTCCATGACTGAATGACTGACTGAAAGATAATGTACAGTGCAACGCACTGAAAATAGAAACATGCCATTTGGAACGTGTCTGTACCTAGCTGATAGGTGCACGTGCTTGTGCTGGGTCGTAGCGATGGCCGTTTTGCGTTGATGAGACGCATGTTTTCCACCAAATTGTTATTTTTTGTTTCTCTGCGTCATGTTTACCGCAAATAAACGTATTTTTGTTGTTCTTTCTTTCTTTCGCTAAGAAAATTTTCTGAAATTGAAGCCATAAGTGGCTCAAAAGTGAGGTTAAGTCGCTATAACTAGTGATTAACTAAGGTTGTTTGGAGTCTATTGCCCCATAAATTTTGGGTTCATCAATAATGGGCCTACTGTTGACCCAGATCTCGCCTGGTGGAAAGCAATGGATGGACCATTTTTGAGTATTACCAAATAAATGAATATTTAAGTATTCTAAATCAAAATTGGCAAAATACAATATGAAATTCTTAGAAAATAAGCAATGTACCTACATACATCAATAAATTAATAATAATAATAATAACGCCACCGGCTAAAAAGGAATATGTAAGGATCGTCGTTATATACTTACTCTTTTTGTTTCGTTTACGTTTAAATATTTAAATGATAAATGATTTATTTTCTGTATGTAGGTTTGTACAAACACAGATATGTCAGCCATATCTCAACGCCAATATCGCATTTTTTTTTCTCTTTATTTTCTTAGTGCAACTACGTGATACTAACATACTTTTTAATTTTTATTTACTAACACAATTGTTATATTGTTATATGTATACTTATGTTAAGGTATTTGTCTATGGGTCTTTGTTACCTGAAAATAAATGTTTTTTTTTTATTTCCGTAATTAAAAACGTTCAAAATCTATTCGCAATCTCATCTCAGCGACAATCAATGTCAAAAACGTGACAAAAATGTAGGGAAATTACAGGTATTTTTGACAGAGACTGAGATCAGACTGAACGAACGTTCTTAAAATTACGAATATTGTCCCTCTGGTCAAACACGCACGCCGGTTGCGAGTACTACGCACGTACACGGATGATGTACACTCGTACAGCCGTGAGATTCTGTACCTAACCATCTCACCGTGAAAGCTTGGGTGAAGTGAGCGTAGAGTGAGCTATTAAGTGTTCACTTCACTTATGATTTCACGGTGAGATTTTTACAGAATCGACCGGCAGGTAGTGCAATTTTAGATGGGGAGATAAGGGTAAACCTGCACGCACAATGGTCGACTTGAAGGACTAAGTACGGAAATCAAACCTGTAACATAGAAGGGTAAACCTGTATTACCCTATCCAAATGCTTCTCATCCGACGTTTTTTTTTTTACAATATTTATTAACATAAGAAATCTTGAAAATAGTGACACGTAACCTCTGTGACAGTCGGACATAAAAGTGATGTTTTAAAGGTTCCGTTTTTTGTTTTAAGTTCGGAAATTTGAAAATTAATTATGTTACTATTAAATGCTTCATTATAAAATTCCAGACGACCCTGCAAATGCGAGAAGGACGCAGATTTCCTGGAGCACACCCAAAACGTGTACATTCCCGTAGAAAACGTTTTCTCTATGTTAGACGAAGATGAATCCGTCAACTTTATTGTCAGAATTGGTAAGAAATAAATAAGAAATGATGCTACCCAATCAACGCTTCAAGATCTGTTCAATATCGTTATTAGAAAAAAGTTTATCTATAATATTTGGTTCATGCTTATGCAATTTGTAGATTGAAAGAAAAAAGTAAAACGAATTGTGTCAATTCCTTTTTCGTACCTGCCTTTTAATAAATAATTAAAATGGGTCTGAAAGGGAATTGAGGATTTTTGTATGAAACAGCCATTTTGAAAGCAAAAACAAAATGGCGCGATAGTAGATCTTCAAACCCGTTTTCTTGGAAAACAAACGGAGAGCAAGCAGTGTTGATAAGATATATCTGTCTGATTCAAAGGATATTGACCAAATCCAGCAGAACTGAATGGGTACCATTACGACGTAACTAATCATACATAATCTAGAATAACTAATCCAGATTTAGGTATGCATTTTGTAGAAAAATGGTGGTTTACATACAACGAAACATAAGGCAAAATTCAAAATTATTTTCACCGCTTTACTCAGTGAGTAATGTGAGTATGAGCATTTATTTTCTTAGATTAAAAGTTAATTTGTAACGTGGAATATATAACTACATCTTTTTAATTCCATATTTTGAAACAGAGATAGATTTCCATAGGAATTCGGTTGATAGACCTTCGCACATTTCAATATTTTAAAATTGCATAAATAGGTGTTTCAACCGATTTCCGATGGACGACTTTCATGAACATTCTATGGACAAACGATTAGATTTGAAAACAGTCACATACCTATCGAATAAAGGAAAACAATAGTAATACTATAATCTCAATAGTTGCAAAGAAACACTGAAACAATCCTTACGAATAGGCACTCGCGAGCAAACGGAAACATTTTTTTTTTTATGCCCCTCACTATGAATATCTCCTTTATTGTGAACTAGCGACCCGCCCTGGCTTCGCACGGGTGCAATGGAGAAACACTGATAAATTTTAGAGCCATTATTTCTCGTAAAAATTATAGGATAAAAAATGGTTATTGTGGGTTATCCCTAAGAGATAGACATATACCATCCCGGACTTTTTTGTAGACCTTTTTAAGGTGTACAATACTGTAGTACATTATTTTGATCTACCTCGACGGGTTCAGCCAGCGTTTACAATGTAAGCGCAAAAAAATGTGTTTATTTACGACATTACATTAGAAACCTCTAAAATTACCAGTGTTTCTCTAGTATATTATGCATGTATTATACATACAAACCTTCCTCTTGAATCACTCTATTTATTAAAAAAAAACCGCATCAAAATCCGTTGCGCAGTTTTAAAGATCTAAGCATATATAGGGACAGACAGACAGGGAAGCGACTTTGTTTTATACTATGTAGTGATGTAGTGATTCTAAAATTGTCTTATACAAATCATTCTTCTCCTGTCCTTTTCCCATTTTATTTGGGGTCGGCGCAATAATTACCTATGTCTTTTTCTTCCATACTTCTCTATTAGTCGTCATCTCGGTAGTCACACCTTTCTTACCATTTTCACACAGTCCATGCATCGTTTCTTTAGTCTTACCCTACTCTTATAGCCATCGTCTTACATTCACAAAACTTACAAATATCTTATTTAATTGTCTTTCATCTAAATTCCAGGTGAGGTAGAAAACCTGCCAATCTTCGACACCCCTACGCCAAGTGAGAGCATCATCCTCCTTCACAACGAAGAACGCAAGGATGACTAAGAACATGATTAACCACTACAAACCTATCCACCACCTTCATATCTACATACGTATTAAATTTAATTACTAATTTATGCATTAAACCAAATGTAAACACGTATTTTGTAAAGTTACACAATGCAAGTTGACATTCAATAAAACTGAAGTATCAAATGACTTGAATAGTCTAAATACTGTTTAGACGGTACCCCTTTTATTGCTGCTTCAAATTATGGTATATCACAGGCAATAAAATTTCACCGTATAAATCTGGCTTATGGACAACTAGAAGACCATCACTGAATCAGTCTATTGCAGCTATGATTGGAAAGGAAACACCGGCGCATGACAGTACAGCACCTAGATAAGGGTATGGTCTGGACTGCTATTCATCAGACTAGCTTTTCAAAAGGTAAAACAAAGATAATACTCTCCTTCATCCGGTAAAAGTGAGTATTATCTTTCTTTTTTAAGGGACACTAGCTTCAATGCAGCCAAACTGGTCCTACTGTAAAAATCTCACCGTCAAAATCAAAATCAAATGTCATTTATTCAAAGTTCGAAAAGTGCTGAGCCTGAATCAGCACTTTTCAAACGTCAAAATTACAAAAGACAGTGCCCCAAATCGCCCGCCCTGCACCACTTCCTAGTGCTTTCGCTGGGAAGAAGAAGTGGCGCAACAAACTCCCCAGCAGCACAGCTGTCAGTTCAGTTAGAAAATACTTGATCGTATACTATACTAGGTCTGCAAAGAAATTAACATTAGAAGACGCAGAACATTAAATTAAATTATTTTTCATATGTCAGCTAGCCACGCCAATATACCAACAAATACAATAAAAAATATACGTACTCAAGCAAAAAGACAATGAATCAAAATTAAAAATGTCAGCAAAAACTTACTACCTAAATAAAAGCCTCCAGGTATAAAGGGCGTGACCGCTTACATATTTATGCAATGCTGGGTACTGTTCACATAGCTGTCACTTGAAGTCACAAATGATATACTAGGACCATCGAAGTAAAATAAATAAACAAGTTATTACTAAAATTCTTTAAGTGAAGCGACCTTGAAGTGAGCTGTTAATACGGCCCTATAGCATCAGGTGGTATGACAGCTCAGTTCACTTCTTCTTTTCTTTCTTCTTTTGAGTTTAATTAATACACATGTGTATTAGCCGATCTATTCTGTAATAGTCTTACCGTGATTATTTAGGTTGGTAATTTAGGTCAAGTGAGCTGTCATGCCACCAAATGCTTGACTCTTTTGACAGCGCACTTCAAAGTCACTTCACCGAAGTTTTCAAGGTGACATTATTTATTGGACGACCGGTTTGGCTGCATTCATGCTAGTGTCGCTTATAAGCTACAAATTTTACAATAACTTTGTTACGCAACAATTAAAATGTTTGGCGTCGAATGCAACAACGCTGTCATTGTCCGACCGTGAAGTGATCCAAAAGCAACGCTAACTGTGTTTCACCTTTTCTGCAAATCACTGTTTGAACCATCCTGTTGCGGACGCCGAACTCCCCGTAGCAATAATGAACAAAGTAGGATTATGATACTAAAATGTTTGTGATTGGTCGCGGAGTCAGGCCTCCGACAGGTTTGGACAAGTCGAAACCTGTCGGAGAGCGGACACGGACTAAAGTGATCGGATTGGTGGGTGGCCAAGAATTTTAATAAAGTACACTAAGGGCCACCCACTACTTCCACCCATGAACCGGTGTATATTAGACGGACAGATTTAGATTAAGTTAAGTCCAGTCCGATCACTATGTATGGCAAGCCGATCCCTTGGGAGAAGCAAGCCAAATACTTAGGTGTCATCCTCGACCACCACCTTACTTTCAGAGAGCACATAAAGACGGCTCGTTCGCGCGCCTCTTTCGCTCTCAGTAGGCTCCACTTCTTACTGACCGCCCGCAGCAAATTGTCACTCAAGTGCAAATTGCGCCTATACACCGCGGTCATCCGTCCCATCATGACCTATGCTTGCGTAGTCTTCGCACACGCCAAGCCTCGCCACCTGCATAGAATGCAGACCCTCCAGAACCGTTTCCTCAGAAAGGTCACGGGAGCCCCCTTCTATGTCCGCAATGAGAGTCTACACTTAGACCTCAGAATACCCACCATCCAGCAGTTCATGAAACGTCTTTCCAAGCGCTTCTTTGATACTGGCATAAAGCACCCCAATCCCCTGATTGCAGCGGCCGCCCGATACACTCCCTCTCGCATAAGTAGGATTCGCCGACCAAGGCATACTCTCACTATCCCCGACGACGCTACGACCCTCCTACAGGAAAGTAGAAAAGCCACCAGCACGCTCACAAAACACAAGTCCCGACAGCCGTCCTTCCGTCCTCGCCGTCGAGGCCCGTCGCGACCCCCCATACCATGTCCGCCCCGACCCTTGCTCGAGCCAGCCCGCGCCGCTGAGCCTGTAGTTCAAAATTCGCCCCTAAATAATTCCGATCCAGCCTGTCCCTTGCTGCCCTCTCCCAGCGACGCCCTAAGCCGAGGTCCGTACCCCACAGGGGGTGCCCTTAGCGTGTAGTCGCTTAGTTTTTTAAGTTTTTAAGCCCTGGCTGGAGGCCTTAATTTATTGAGGCATCCACAGGCAAGCCCGGTTAAGCAGTCGACAACCTCATAGGTTGAACTGCGAGATGCCATTCCAAAAAAAAAAAAAAAAAAAAAAAAAGATTAAGTTAAGTTCAATAAGTTCAATAAGTTCAATCAGATCATCGATAGCAGACAACAAGAATAAATCCAGAATAGAAACCAAGAGTTTTATTTGAAGATCCATACAGTCCACACCCTACAATCTGGTCCTCCGAACTCGGATCAAGGAAAAAAGGAACCTTTCGTAAGTTGAACCGATAATAACTTACCTGTGTATCCTGCTGTGTATTCTGCTGTGTATTCTACTGTGTACCGTCAACCGAGCGAGATGGTAGTCACCCGTAGCCAAGGGGACTTGGCAGAATTGGAAGAACAGCGTCGGGCCTTAGAACGAAGAACTGCTAGTATCAGTACGTCGCCGGGAAGCGGAACGAATAGAACGAGAGCGACTAAGACGACTGTCTCTCGACCCGCCGGCGTCACCTCAAGTTGAAAGTATGACGGGACCTACTACCGCCGTGGACATCGCAACAGCGGGACCATCGTCTGAACAACGACGAATAAGATCACCGCCGCGCTCAGTGAGATCGAACACGAGTGCGACTACACGGTTACGATTGGTTGAACTTGAGGCGGCCGAGAAACTAGCAAGCATTCGACGAAAGGAGCTGGAAATCGAAGCAGATCTGGTGAAAAAGAGATTGGCTGCTGAGGTCTCTGTAATACAAGATGACCAGGAAAGCGTCCATGAAGATCTACTTCAGGAAGAACACCAGCACCGGAAGGTGGACCAATGGCTACGAACCCACCCCCTCAACACACGGGGGGAGGGGGGCACGAACACAGAAGCCAAAGAAGACCCAAAGCAGCAACGCTTTGAGGCACCAAGAGGAAGATCGCCAACGCCAACGAGAACCAGAAACAGCATTGACCAATTAGCTGCGACCCTGGAGAAGATGGCCAGGCCACGACTTCGACACACAGATCTACCAACTTTCTCTGGTGCGGCCAACGAGTGGTTGCCATTCAAGGCATCGTACTATGACACGACCAACATGTACAACGTGTCACCAGCAGAGAACCTTCAGAGACTTAGAAGTTGCCTCAAAGGCGAAGCACGAGACACAGTAGCGGCTCTTCTACACGCGGCCACAGAACCGGACGCTGTCATGAAGACGTTGGAGCAGTGCTTTGGCCGACCAGAGGTGATCATAGACAAAGCTCTGGATGACCTGAAAAAGATGCCAAAACCTAGTGCTAGTGACAGTGACCTAAATAGTTTCGCGATTAAAATCCAAAACACGATATGTGTGTTAAAGACAATCGATCGCAAGGGGTACCTCTATAATCCCTTGCTAACCCGGGAAGTGCTTGAAAAGTTAAGTCCACATCTCCGATCTCGATGGTGCGACTACGCCAGTGACAACGAAGGGTCAGCAGAGCCCGAAATAGTGACACTATCTCGTTTCTTAATGCGTGAGGCGGACAGGGCGTTACGCTATACATACGCCCCAACAACGAGTACCGCAACTCACAAAAACGAAACCAGGCCTGCCATAACCCTGAAGAAGAAGAAGCCTAACGCAGTGTACGTCACGGTTGAAGGAACCGAAGAAGATCAGTGCCCCAGTTGCAAACAGAATCACGTACTGACCCAGTGTCCGAAATATAAAGCACTGACCGTGGATCAACGCTGGGAACTAGTGAAGGACAATAAGGTATGTTTCAAGTGCGCCCAGAAGAAACACAGGCGTGCCATGTGTAAAGCGAAACCGTGCGGTGTGAACCAGTGCCGCCGACCTCACCATGCCACGCTACACCAAGAAAGGAGAGAGTCGCCCGAAATAAAGTCAGCGACTGAACATAAGTCTGAAGAACCCACTCAGGAGGAGGCAGTCATGTCGGTGGCTACCCTAACAGCCGCCGGCCCGAAGACTGTCCTCCTCAAAATGTGCCCCGTGATCATCACAGGTCCACGGGGGGAGGTGAAGACTCACGCACTTTTCGACGAAGGAGCCACCATCACTCTCATTGACGAAGACCTGGCTGCGAGTATCGGGGCAGAAGGAACGTCACAACCACTGCATATCCATGGAGCGAACATGTCCTCACAAGAACGAGACAGCAAGATCGTCATGGTGCAAGTGAGAGGGGTCAGCGAGATCAGCGCACCACATAAGCTTCAGGCCAGAACAATGAAAAACCTGAGGCTTCACCAGCAGTCGATCCCAGACACTCTGCTGGAATACGAACACCTACGTGACCTCCCAACAGACGAGGTGTGTTATGCGCCAACACGCCCCGGAATCCTAGTGGGGACAGACCACTGGGAGTGCATCGTGTCGAGAAAACTCCGAGACGGCGGCCCCAACCAGCCAGCTGCATCCCTAACGCAGCTCGGCTGGGTAGTACATGGGACCGCACCACGAAGCATCTTCATGAACGAAGACAACGTGTTGCATCTCTATGAATACGAGAAGCAGCAGCAGCACGACCACCAGCGACTGCATGACCTAGTGGAAACTCACTTCAAAATAGAAGCACTAGGTATTGCAAGAGAACCACGCGTGAGTGACGCTAACCAACGAGCGATAGCAATCGTCGAAAGAACCACTAAGAAGATCGACGGTGGCTACGAAGTCGGATTGCCATGGCGGCACGATGACATCACCATGCCACCCAGCTACGGTGCAGCGCTCCGCCGATTGAAGAAAATCGAACAGAAGATGGATGCATCACCCGACTTCGCCGAACAATACAACGCTCAAATAAACAACCTGCTGGAAAAGGGGTACGCAGTGCCGTGCGACGGCACAGAACAGTCAAGTGCCGTCTGCTGGTACCTGCCTCACTTTGCCGTACAGAACCCAAACAAACCCGGCAAACAGAGGCTGGTGTTTGACGCAGCGGCGAGAAGCCACGGAGTGTGCCTGAACGATAAATTACTGGAAGGCCCGGACCTACTGCTATCGCTGCCGGGAATCATATTCCGTTTCCGAGAGAAAGCGATAGCAGTAACGGCAGACATCCAAGAAATGTTCTTACGCGTCAAAATAAGAACTGAAGATCAACCGGCCCAACAGTTCCTGTGGAGAGGCACCAACAGAACAGAGCCCCCGCGCCACTACAAAATGACGAGCATGATATTTGGCGCAGCAAGCTCTCCATACATGGCCCATTATGTCCGCAACCACAATGCAGACATACACGGAAATGAATACCCACACGCGTTAGAGGCTATTAAAAACAGCCACTATATGGATGACCTGGTGGCGAGCTATGATAACCAGGAAGAAGCCCTGAAGGCAATACAAGAAACAAGACAGGTGCATGCGGTCGCCGGGTTCACTCTGCGTGGATGGAGCACGAATCATGAGACAGTGCTACGCGACGTGCCCCGAGAGCTGCACGCTACCACTCCCACACAACTGGGAGGAGAGAAGCCCACGAATAAGATACTCGGGCTGTACTGGAACGCCGAACGGGACGAACTCGGGTTCAACACGTCAATGAACCGGGTCCCCGCTCCGGTACGAGAACGGAAGCGCCCACCGACCAAAAGAGAAGCACTCAGCGCAGTAATGTCCATCTACGACCCTCTAGGACTGCTGAGCCACTTCACGATAAGAGCAAAGATTATACTGCAAAGTCTGTGGCGCCTCAAAATAACGTGGGACGAGCCGATACCGGAAGAGGACAACGAACATTTCGCGACCTGGCTCGCTCAACTCACCGACGTCGCCCAGCTTCGACTGCCCAGAAGCTACACGTCAAAGAAGTACGAGGACATAGAACTACATGTCCTATGTGATGCGAGTGAACAAGCCTACGCAGCCGTGGCCTACTGGAGAATAGTGAACTGCGATGACACCGTAAGCATAGTGCTAGACGCCGCCAAAGCAAAGGTGGCGCCACGACAGACACAAACTATTCCTAGGCTGGAACTACAAGCGGCGGTCTTAGGGGCCAGACTCGCTGACACCATCCGCAAGGAACACCGCATCGAGGTCAGCAAAACTGTGTACTGGACAGACTCTTCCACCGTCGTGCACTGGATAAAACATGACATGCGACGATACACGCCGTTCGTCGCGCACCGACTGGGAGAAATCGCCGAGCTCACCTCAAAGGAAGAATGGCGTTGGCTACCAACCAATCACAACATAGCCGACGACGCCACCCGACTTACCAACGCGCCGATCCACATAACCGATCGATGGTTCCAGGGGCCTAGCTTCTTATACTCACCCGAGGAGCAATGGCCCGGGAATATGCCACCCGATGAAGACGATGAACAAGGAGTCCTGCACATTACCGAGACTCCGCGAGACAGCTGGCTACCTGACCCTGCCCGCTTCTCCAAGTACGAGACCCTAGTAAGAGCAGTGGCAAGAGCCTTGGCGTTCATCGACATATGTCGACGCGCCGCTACAAGACTGGAACACAGACATATCCAGCGCGCTGAGAAAGAACTCCTGCAACGAACGCAACAGGAAAGTTTCGGCGAAGAAATGAGACGGATGCAGTCAGCCCGTCCTATCCCAAAGACGAGCAGACTGTACAAACTCGATCCGGTATTGGAAGACGGCCTCCTGCGGGTACGAGGCCGCATTGAAGCATCAGCGGCAACACAAGAAGCAAAACGGCCAATCATACTAGATGGCCGCCACCGAGTGACGAGGCTTCTGGTACAACGGGAACACTGCGCTGCGGGTCACGCCAACCGAGAGCGCGTGACTAACGACCTGCGGCAACGGTACTGGGTCATACATCTGCGACCCACCGTGCGCGCGATCGAGAGAAGCTGTGTCTTCTGCAAGAAGCAGAAGGGGACACCACAAACGCCGGCCACGGGAGACTTACCACACGCCCGCCTAGACCCCTTCCACCGCCCGTTCACTAACTGCGGGGTGGACTACTTCGGGCCCATGACAGTCAAGGTGGGTCGTCGCCGTGAAAAAAGGTGGGGTGCATTATTCACCTGCCTCACCTCCCGGGCCGTGCACATAGAGCTCGTCACATCCCTTTCAACGAACTCTGCAATAATGGCGTTGAGAAGAATGGCTGCGCGCAGGGGTTGGCCGCGTATCATGTACTCCGACAACGCGACCAACTTCCGCGGGGCCGACCAAGAGCTCCGCAGTGCCTACGCCGAGTGGCTGCCCGACCTGAACAACGAGGGGCTGCGTCATCGAATGGAGTGGCGGTTTATACCTCCTGGCGCGCCCAACCACGGCGGCGCGTGGGAAAGAATGGTACGTTCCATCAAGGCGGCCCTCAAGGTCACCCTACGAGAGAAGGCACCGACTGAAGAGGTCCTCGGCACGCTACTCACTGAAGCAGAATTCTCAATAAACGCACGACCCCTAACCCATGTCAGTGTGGACCCGAACGATCCCGAGGCCCTGACTCCCAACCACTTCCTGTTGGGGTCATCAGACGGCCTGCCTACGACGGGGCCGTGCAAGGAAAACGACCGACGAACATGGCGAGCTAGCCAAGCGCTCGCCGACCACTTCTGGCGGCGCTGGCTGCGGGAATATCTGCCCACATTGATACCCCGCGGCGAGCCGAAGAACAACGTGAGGCCGCTACAAGTTGGCGACGTGGTCCTGGTGGTCGACAACACACTGCCCCGGAACACCTGGCCGATGGGGATTGTGGAGCGCACGCACCCTGCAACTGACGGCAGCGTCCGGGTGGTCGAAGTACGGACCAGAACTGGAATCTTCCGACGCCCGGTGAGCAAACTCGTCGTCCTGGAGAAGAAAGAGGAGGCTTCGCGAGCTACGCCGGGAGGAGAAATGTTGCGGACGCCGAACTCCCCGTAGCAATAATGAACAAAGTAGGATTATGATACTAAAATGTTTGTGATTGGTCGCGGAGTCAGGCCTCCGACAGGTTTGGACAAGTCGAAACCTGTCGGAGAGCGGACACGGACTAAAGTGATCGGATTGGTGGGTGGCCAAGAATTTTAATGAAGTACACTAAGGGCCACCCACTACTTCCACCCATGAACCGGTGTATATTAGACGGACAGATTTAGATTAAGTTAAGTTCAATAAGTTCAATAAGTTCAATCAGATCATCGATAGCAGACAACAAGAATAAATCCAGAATAGAAACCAAGAGTTTTATTTGAAGATCCATACAGTCCACACCCTACACATCCCAAACTTTTTATTATTAAATCGCCTAACGCGGTTGAGTTATTGTAATTTCCCACGGGATACTTTTCCTTAGGAAGTTGAAACACAAATTATGAGTGCTTGGGAGAATTTATATTTTTTATCTGAGTCTGCAATGAATATCTGGGTTCGGTTAAAATTTATTTGTAAGTATCATTATTTTTTTACTTAGGTAACTTTTCAGGTACCTCAAAAATTTATTGCAGTGAGCACAATGTATATAATTCATGTGAGAGATTATTTTTCTCATAGTAGGAATTACATTCGATGGAATGATATATGTATGATATTCAATTTTACCAAGTTATCTTTAATAAATGTAAATTATTTCATCGCCACTGGTCTCAAAACGGTGAAGGAAAACATTGCGAGGACAGTTTCCTCACGATGTAGACGATATGAACCAAAAATCTAAAAACATGTGACATCTCCCAGACCGCACTCGTCCCGCGTGGAGGGTAACAGCCCACTCCGTCTCCCCAAAAGGAGGCCTGTGTCGTACTCGTAGTAGTGGGAACATTATAGCCTGACTATGATGATGACCTATAATAAATAAAATAAAAACCGTTTATTTCGACCAACACAGAATCATAGGCACAAAATTACAAAATTTAAAAAATAAAATAAAAACACAACATCATCATCTGCCTAGCCTTTTCCCCAACTATGTTGGGGTCAGCTTCCAGTCTAACCGGATGCAGCTGAATACCAGTATTTCACATGGAGCGAATGCCTATCTGACCTCCACCACCCAGGTACTGGGTAATACGATACCTCTAGGTAAGACTGGTTGTCAGATTTTCGGGCTTCTGACTACCCGTAACAACTGTCAAAGATCTACGAATGACAGCCGGGACCAACGGCTTAACCTGCTTTCCGAGGCACGGAGGGGTCTCGGTATGTAAAGATGGTCACCCATCCACAGACCAACCGCGGCAAGCGTAGCTTAACCTCGATCGACCTGTGCGGTTGTTATTATTTAGCCAAAGGCCCCTCAAAATAAAAACACAACATACAATATTAAAAGACGATAAACATATTACATACTTCGATTGCCCAGTAAGTATGTGAACAGTACAGTAATGGTTCAGGTACTGGCAATCGAACCTCTGCGCGAATGCCCTCAGGATGCCGCTGGACCTAGCCCAATCGCTGCACACCAGGGATGTGCATCGTGTTCGCATTGTAGAATAAAAACAGTCTACTTGCTGATGTGCTACAGAATCGGGGCAGCCCCATCAGCACCCTGAATGCATTATACGCAAGGCGTTGTACTGTCTACGCGTATATGACGCCCACAGGCTACTAGTGTAGATATCTATCTACACATTGTTCAGAGCATATTGTACATCTGTACAATATGCTCTGAACAATGTTGTTTTCACTTCAGTGATACAACGAGCAAACTTATGGGCCATCATATTCGCCCTTACAGACAACGCCCTGCATTCTCGCTCTATATCTGCATAATCTTTCACATCAGAGGTCATCATAATGTCCAAGATATTTAAAATGTTCCATCCTCTTCAGTGGTGTTCCACATAATTTTATGGCAGGTATTGTTGTCGGACATTTTCCTCTGAAAGAAAAAAGCATTCGCTTTTTCTGACATTATAAATCAATCCGTGGCTGCGAGCGTAGTTTTCACAGATGTCCAACAGTTTTGAAAGGCCACATACGGGAGCACTCAGCAGCACCATGTCGTCCGCGTAACTGATATTATTGAGACATACATCATCAATATGACAGCCGACACGGGTACTGCTGAGCTCCTCTATCAGCGCGTTGACGTACAAGTTGAAAAGTTTGGGTGAAGTTAGAACCCCCCCTCTCTTCCCAACCACACATTCCAACCTACGACTCGGAATATGCACTCGACCATCGCAACGACATTGACCTGGTTATGTTGATACCAAAGTTTAAAGATACTGCTGAGTTCTGTTGGAAAGGATATATCTTTCAGTTTCTGGCACAGGATATCGTAGTTAACCATGTCATATGCCCTCGACAAGTCGAGAAAATATACATAAATTGGCGTCCGTCTTTCTGTGTAGTACTTGATAGTTTGCTTCACATACAAATGGCTGTCTCCGTGGAGAGTCTCGGCCTGAAATCGAACTGGTTGTCACTAATGTTCAGGTATTTATCTAGTTGATTGTTAAGCAAACTATCAAGCACTTTCGTTACCGTAGTGGCAAGTGAAATCGGCCTGTAGTTGCATTTTTTCAGAAATATCACCAGTCTTATTTATTATTATTATTTATTTATAAAGTTTTGTCGTAAAAATATTCGCGTCGGAGTAATCGACTATCTACATCACATAGTTTATATGGATAACATCTAAACAATTTACCAAATCCGTTCACTAGTTTAGTTGTGTCCTGACTAATAGTTAACCTCATCTAGTTTAGTTCTTAGAGAATAGTTCTAGAATTCACTCCAAATCTTCCATAATAAATAATTATTGTTTTTGTCACGGTTGTTGTTGTTGTTGTATTTAAAACAAACTTTGTACGATATAAATAAGTATACAAATATTTTCTGTTTGTGGGTTTTATTTCAAAAATAGATTCTGCCTGTGACTCCGACCGCGTGGTAGCCCACTATCCCATAAAATTATATCCTACTCGCCGTTGTCCGTGACTTCGTCTGCGATTCAGGATAAAAAGATCATGGTCCACTCATGTGCCAAATTTCTTCCAAATCAGTTCAGCCGTTTTAGCGTGAAAACGTAAGAAACAAACAATTCGGTTCTATCAAATTCTCTCTATCTAATGTCCTATCGCGGGTATGCTGGAAGAGATTTCTTATGAAATAAGCATCACCTTTGTACCTATTTTTCTGTTCTGTTTTTTCTTGTCTGTTTCTATATGTGTGTACATAAATGATAAAATAATAAATAAATAAAATAATAAACAAACAAACTCAATTTCACATTTATAATCTTAGTTGGGAGCACTCGGTAATAGCGTAGCTTTTTATCAGTGAAAAAATGTTGTCCTATTATTTTCCAATTTTTTCTACATCAAAACTCACAAACTTTACCTCTTTAAAATAGAAGTGTTCTATTTTAGGTTTGATTTTTAAATCATGTAGAAATAATAGATTTTTTAAAGGGTTACTAAACTTGTAGTTGCCTGGAAAAGTTATTGTGTTGATTTTGTTTCTCGTCATCAAATAAAATATGGTCCTTAAGTAGGTATGTTGAGAAAAATTGCTGCTTTAAATCAACCATATTTATTGATCAAAAATGCCGCTTGACGACCATAATCAATCACTCGAGTTCAATCGTTTGACATTATAAATCGTCGCAATCAACCAACCCTGTAGGCACCTATATTTGATTTATTCCATTCTAATACCAAAAACTAATACCACTGGTATTTGTTTCAACTCATATTTTTTTTCTATTCCGAACCGATACCATTGTTTAAACTAATACCAAAACAAGTTCAAAGATATAAGGTACAGTCAGTAAAAATGCTTTGTATGTAAATATAAGACCTTTAATTGAAAAAAAAAACAGATAACTCCAAAAAAATCAAATTTTGTTAGCAAACGTCTTGTTCAATGATAAAATATCACTTAAATAATCAACTTTAATATAATCTTAGTTCCTCTCTATACCTGTATAATATTTTTTTTGCAAAAACATCAAACAGGAAGAATTTACTTACAATCTAAAAATTACAAAATATCTCAAAAAATTAACTCTTAATTTATATTGAAATTTATCTGACATAGTTATTATTAGACAGGTACGTAATTATTCACGTCTACCTATGTCATAACAACTATGTCAGGTAAATTTTTAACAAAAATAAATCACTTTTTATCTAACAATTGTAAAATATCACAGAAAATCAACTTTTTGTATAATCTAATCAGTCATTCATCACCTACATAGCAATGAATCAGCATTTTTTTTTTGCAATAATATCTAATATGAAAAATTCACTTTAAATCTAACAATTATAAAATATCACAGAAAATCAACTTTTTGTATAATCAAATCAGTCATTCATCACTTACATAGCAATGAATCAGCAATTTTTTTTGCAATGAATTCTAACCTTACCTAACAATTGTAAAATTTCACAGAAAATCAACTTTTTGTTTAATCAAATCAGTCATTCTTCACCTACCTATATAGCAATGAATCAGCAATTTTTTTTTGCAAAAACGTCATATATGAATAATTCACTTATAATCTAAGAATTATAAAATATCACAGAAAATCAACTATTAGTATAATCAGCTAAATGACGTGTAAATAATTTCTTATATTTCAACAATTAGTAGCTAAACCCTTAATTTTTCTAAGCAGTGACCTACGGAGATTTTGTTTTTGAGGAGTTGGTCAGTTACGTATGTGATCCACGAATTTTTCATAATAGTTGTCTGTGCACATCGTTTTGCGGGGGGTGCGTTTGATTTATATTGAGTAATAACCACTGTTTGTAAATCTGCGTCCTCTTTCAGCACGTTCAGAAGCTGATATAAATTAGCATTCTTTGGCACAGCCGAGTTTAATTTCTTATGCCAAGATTCTACGGCATTTGTGGTTCGATGGCGTTCACCATGAACGCACCAAATGTCTACAAAACTCTCGTTCTCTAGCCATTGTGACACCATGTAGTCATTAAATGTTTGAATGGCGTCAGTATCAGGACAGTCTTCCATTATGTAGCACCATCCTTCTGATATGAATTTACGAGGAAGTAAAGGCAGTAAAGCTGAAAGTCTTACATGTCTTTGGGTGATAGCATCTTTTGTCAGATCCAACTGTTTTGCTTTTTTCCATACATTTTTGGAATAATGAAAGTAGCATCCTTTAATCACAACTGACGGAAAAACAATTGTAATGGCGTTCATTGCGGCTAGTTCAAAATCTGTTAAAAATTTTACGGGTTCCCACCCAGGAATGTTTTGTTTCAAAATTTCAAATAATTTTTTGTATGTTTCTTCTGTTTTTTTGTTAAGTAAAACATAAATAAGAGGAACTATACGAGTGTGATCTTCGTCACTTCCCAGATCTCCGTGGATAGTATATAACTGCACAAAAGGCTCAGGGGTGCAATCGAATGTTCCGTCGCTTTCAAAAAATTTAATGCTCGGAATTTTCTCTAGTTGATTTGGACTGACCAAGATTATTATTCGGGTATTGGAAGACTCATCTTTATAATCGTAAAACAAAAAATCTCTAAATTGTAATGGAACTTCTACTTCATCAATTGATTTACATTTAATTTTTTTTACACCAGCTGCGTTGTTTCTTGCATAATACAATTTTGATTTGATGTTTGCAAACGATGGGATATTTCTCACCAAATCTGATTCAGTAGCGCAGAATTGTGATTTGAATTTGTTATATATGTTTGGTATTGGGGCGAAATCAGACTTCATCACTTTATCTCTTAAATCATCCAGCTTTTTTTCCATTACATTTTTGAATTCATCGGGCTCGCAGCTATGATTTTTCTCATTGGAAATATTGCCATCCTGTGAGGACAACAAAATAGCTTTAGCAAAATAGTTTTCGGATAAAAATACATATTGAAAGATGGAACACTAACTGTCTTATTCATAATATAACGCTTACCGAAGGTATAAACCTTCATTAGTTAAAACATGTTTTAAGGTGGATGCTCCAGGGTGGCCCGCAAAATTCAAATTATCGTAAGTTTTTTGCAATTTGCAGCTCAGTATGGGATAGTATGGTAAATAGAAACTAAATTCGCGGTACTGGCATGTATGTATTTATATCATTATATTAGTTAAATTTATCAATGTAACCCACTAAGTTAAAATTTATATTAAACGTAAAGTTATTATTAAAATGGCACATTTTCTCTTACATGCCAGTACCGCGAATTTAGTTTCTATTAATAAAATATCCGATACTCAGCTGCAAATTGCAAAAAACGTACGGAAATTTGAATTTCGCGGGCTACCCTGGAGCATTCACCTTAAGCCTACCGAACGTTCGATAAAAATTCTTATTCATAATCGTTTCTTAGAGCTCCCATAACTAAACGCCACTATCGTACACAATGTTGCCATTTTGTAGAAAAATATGCGATTTTAGTCGATTTTAACGTTGTTTGCCTCTGGTCACAGAAAATTTGTCTATGCATTTTTAAACACTGTCATAAAAAACGTACACCAAGGTAAAGGAGGGAATAGTTTGAACTACCTAGTCTTTTGAACAATTTGTTGAATTTGTTATCATGCAATCTGGGAAAAAGCGGCAAAGGCCGTTGCCGTTAATACTTGTAATTCTGGTGAAGTACCACACCACCGACTAAATTAATTATAAAAGCAGCCGTTTCTTTGGAAAAACTGTACCATTTACGAAATTCTTCGTCATCCAGATAAAATGCATCGAATCTCTGCTAATACAATTTTATACGCGAACAACCACAATGCTATGTAGGGATTTTAAAGTAGGTATTTTAATACTAACTGACTGACATTGTAAACCGAACGTCAAACACGAAACAACTGATCGATGTCGGCCATTTGTTTCCCTTTTTTTTTTGTTTATCTAGTGTTTTTTTTTTACTCTTGCTATTCCAATTCACTTTTGACAATGGCAGAATTGTCGACAACGGCATCGGTACTAATTGCCATTTAAAGAAATAGAATAGAATTGATGTCGGCCATTTTATTGTTAACGAACGTTTAAAGAAGGGTCATGGCTTCTTTAAATCAAATTAACTTTAATGGAGAAATAAAGAGTGTTTTTACCTCTAAAATACGATTATGAATACCATTTTTTTAACAAGCTTCCTACAAAGGCCTTATAAAGCTCCACTAATCCATTATAAATAAGCCAGTTAAACTCTATGTAAGAAGTTGGTAACATACCTTTATCTGTAAAGATCCACTGCACTCTTTAACATTCACACATCTCCAATGGGTCCATCCATTTTTATTTTCCCTTTTTTTTGTGTACTGGTAACCAGCTCTCATTAAAACCAAGCCACCATTTCTTGTTATGAAAGTCAAGCTTCCTGTTTTTCCCGAAGATGTTGAGGGCTGATTATCAGCTTCCTCAGACATATCTAAAAAAAATTATATATTGTATGTAACTTTTACATTTGCTTGGATTATGATAAAAAAATCAAATAATAGGTATTTTAAATAACACTAATTTTAATAAAGAGAAGTAAATTATACAAAAGAACAAATTAATATACTCACTTAATAAATAAAAATCACTGTCACTCTGATACCAATACGCCACCGCCACCGCACGGAAATGTACTGAGGAATTTATGTAGATAAAATTTCTCTCCGAGTCAAAGCACAACATTCCAGTCACACTTGACTCTGATTGGTTGTTTCGAATTTTGGAACAATAGAGCAAACTCACCCTTTCTCGCAGGTAAAAAAAATAGCAAGATGATTCACTAAAACTACTCTTACCTATGCTAACCTTTGTAAAAATATTGGAGTGAAGTGAATTTGGAAAGTTTTAAGCATTATATTACGATTACATAAAAATATTGAAAAACAAATTTACTTTGATTAGGTTTGACTGCGCTGACTGTACCAAATTCAAGTTGTTGGTATTCGTTCGTACATTAAATTAAATTATTTAAAAAGTGGTATCGGTTCGGAATAGAAAAAAAATATGAGTTGAAACAAATACCAGTGGTATTAGTTTTTGGTATTAGAATGGAATAAATCCTATATTTTATTTAAAAAAAAAAAACATCAAGCGGTAGAAAAGCCCAACAAACGCGCAATACTTGTATTCACGGAAAATATTTTCTACAAAAATCGAAATTCATTTTCAATCGTATCGGAAAACCCTGATTTTATCAGCACCAATATTCTCTTTTACACAATTTACTTAAAAAGGTTACCGTAATATATGAAACGTAGGATTGACTTTCACACTCGATCGAGCGCGCACTGTGTGTAAAGTAACAATAGTACATATCAGCACAGCGATTCAAACTTTTCTCACCAACTTGTTTACTTTCTTTCGACCGCAGTACGAAGCAAACGAACTGAAAATTGTGTGCAGAAATAAAAATATATTGACGCTGCAATCGATCTCCCACACAAACCATTAAACTTTAAGCGTACGATAGAATATATCGGAAATAGCAAGCGGGACAAAGCAAAATATTCCTTTGAAAACTATTCTTCGTTGAAAGTTCATTTGCAAAGCTTTTTGAACTTTCGGCTCGTTCCATTTGATGAGTTTGCAGTGTTTGCATACATATATATTTACTCTTGCGCCCCGGGCGTGCGTTGGGTTCTTGGAGATTGCCAAGAGCGTTTCTTTTTTATTTACATGTCGTATGCCAAAGAAAAATACATTTAACTAGAACTAGGTGCCTCTAGGAAGATATTTTTCTTAGCGACAAGAGCCTTTAAAATATTACTTTTTACGAGTTCATAATGACTTTCAGTCAAATATGAACGTAACTAAAGAAAACCACACTACGAGTAAATTAAATTAAACTTCAGCAAAAATGTCGGAGTTAATTAAGCAATATCCGATTAAAATTTTACAAGCTCTCATAACAATTTTAATCAATACAAACATCGTCATAATTGTCTCAATATAATGACGTTCAGTTAAATAATAAACAGGCGGAGGGTTAATTGGCATATTGTACAAAAACGTTGGGGCTGTGTCGCTGGAAATCACCCTGTAAATCATGCCGCAAAATTATGAGAGCATGAAATTTATTACGTTAGCGCCCGCTTGCAAATTTTCATCATACAATAATTCTATACACACAAATACGAATTTATTCAAATCTTTTATGATGTTTTGCTTTTTTGTTTAAAATATCGTGAATTTGGCAAAAGGGTGCGGATGAAAATTGCTGGCACGCAATTTGGCAGCGTTTTCCCTTGGTAAATCTTACTGTACGAATTGAATAGAAAAGTCCGTTTCTGTCTCATTGTAAACTTTGTCTTGGCATTGTAATAACATTTATTTTAAATAAAAATATTCGGTGTAGCTAGTATAATTATAATAAAAAGGCAGTAGGTACTCCTCGATACGGTTCGCAACGTGAAGACGTAAATAATTATTATATGCCTGGAGCCTTAACCAGTGGTTACTTGGACCTTGCTCCCGACACTGGCAGACCACTATTTTTATATTCTTAAATGTTTTTAATATATATAAAAAAAAATAATACTTAATAATAATATGGAACAATAATTTAAAAATATTAACATTAAAACAACCATATTATTGCATACCTATGTCAGCCCTCTCATACCTACGTATCTTTAACTCTGCCGGCCAACTCTATTGCATTAGTTGTGACCCGGTTTTTAAAACAAAATTTGGTCTGGCGAGTCTTATTAGGATTCAAGCTAGGAAACAATAATTTCAAATGGTCACCGTTATCGAAATCGATAAGTTACTCGTATATACCTAAGGTTGAGTATATTATAAATATATATATACAACACGTGTAACGTTAAATGCGCAGAACCTCAAAATAGTTTGATCAGAATAACGAGCAGAATTAATTGAACCACTTTTTAATATAGGTCACATTTTTCAAAAAATCTTCATTAAAAACGTTGCCGTGTCTATTTATTATTAGGTCAAGCAAGCCAATGTCAGCGCGGCGCAGCGGCCCGGTGACGACTCCTCCCTCGATGAAGCGTCGTCGCAGACGCAAGAAACGATCAGAATGGCCAGTAAAACTAAAACAGCACATAAAACCTTTACAATTTTTTTTAATGACTTATTTTCTGTCTGAACCCCAACTGGTTTTTAATTCAATTGACCTATGTCAATTGAATTAAAAATCAGTTGGGATGTCTAAGGTTTTGCGCATTTAACGTTACACGTTGTATAGTGTATTATAAATCTAGTCTTCGAAGTTGTGACCCACATCAATGTCCACGTACAGACGCCAGCACATCAAGCTACACGAAACTGTCAGATTTTCCCAATCAACATTGAACCTTATACTTTAGCGATAAAGTTGAAAATCTATTAAAGAAATCTGACAGATTGTAGTAGCTTGATGTGCTGGCGTCTGTACATTCCCTTCATCTTCTGAAGGGCAACAAACCTCCATCAAAACGTTTACTTACATAAAAACAGCATAAAAGATCTGGCTTTTAAACTAACATCTTCACTCCACTCTTAGCTGCAGCAAAAACAAAAATGGATCTCGACAGTTTCAATTGGTCTAGCAGTTCATAACTTCAATTAAACATAAGATACAAATTACGTTTTTACTGCGAGCTCGGGGGCACAGACGTTTGACAACTCATTACGGGAGACAGCGCCGGAATGCGCTTCATTATTTCTTGGCTCGCAAACGAAGACTCGCTTTTCACAGCTGCTGAATTATTTAAAATTTGGCGACAGTTTTGATGTTGGGTTGTTACTCGTAATATTTTGAAGTAGCGTGTGAATGTGCGCTATTATAATTTCTAACGTGGCGATATTACCGTGGACATCCACATTCACGTCACGGCATCACGATTACTCAGGGAATTTCTGTCCACGATGTCGTTATCACGTGCACGTATACCCATACGTATTATGGACGTGGACGTAGACGTCCACCATGATATTGTCACGTTAAAAACTATAAAGCGCTCATTGTTACAAAAGAGTAACGTTTAGCAAACATAGAAAAGAAGAAAGAAGGAATCAAAATCAAAAATCATTTATTTTTTCATAATTACATAGCTAAGACAGTCCCCTAAAACGCCCGCTCTCCACCACTTCCTAATGCCGTTGCTAAAGTGGTGCAACAAACTCTCCAGCAGAAATACTCTTAATTATTTACACCATAAAATGAAATATTACAGATATAAATGTAGACATTTTTCAAGGGATTGACTCAATGGGTGGTCTTACCTTTGGATGGATTAAAGAAGAGAGACAATACTGCAGGTACTCTGGTATAATGTTTTAGGTATAGATATAAGATACATTTCGTTACTCAACCGATACCGCAAAGCTTTGTTCTCCTAGCCAATATTATTACAAGCTGTCAATATCTAGATAAAACACATGTATCAACGCTTACCTTAGTAAGGCCTAAAGGCGGGTGTAAGTTATTTATTATCAAGAAAAAGAAATCTACTTTGGTATCCTTTCTTCACAGCTGCGGCCTGCGCTATCAATATGTTTAAACAAACGTCTACATACATAAACTCAAGCATTGTTAATCACCCCGAACCAATTTCTGGAGCCTTTGTATGGGTACGGAACCCGAAAAAGAAGGGACTACATTATGCCATGATCGTGATGTTGGTAATCACGACCATTCAAATGGTCATTAGTAATTTTCAAATGGTCAAACCAAGAAATTAAACGTATCTACATTTCAAAATCTCCACTCATAAACTGGCGCCCAACAAACAAGAAGCCCATTCCAGTTTTAATATGAAATTTCAACACGAGAAACATTCATGTAACAGACAAATTGCTTTCAGTGTTCGAGTTTGTACAACGTTATGATAACTCTCACAATGTATGGGTACGTATCACGTATGTAATGCTAAAGTTTGAACCGCCTATCTCCCGTTAGAGGTGTGGCAACGAAATTGAAACAATGTTTGCTGCAAGATAAATGGGAAATGGTTACTTTTTTATACTTTTTAGGGAGTGAAAATGAAAGGAAAACATGTGTGGCGATACTAGGTTATGAGCTGCTTGTTTGGGCAAGATATCGGGTCAATATTGATGGCTGGGTAATGTATTTTTCTTTGGTGTAACGTTTGTTGAGTCAAGAATAACGAACATTTCTTGGAAAACAGTATGCCGCTTTCTATATAACTTTTTTATAGGTACAGTTTATTTGTTTTATTGTTTCTCTTATCCATTGTACCTAATTGTGTAACACACTGTCTTCTACACTAATATTATAAAGAGGAAATATTTGATTGTTTGTTTGTATTGAATAGGCTCCAAAACTACTGAACCGATCTGAAAAATTGTTTTTCCATTAGAAGCCGACATTATTCCTGATGAACATAGGCTACTTTTTACCGCGAAACGCGGAACGTTTGAAAATTCGTCTTTTCGACTACGTAAATAACGCAATGAATGTTGTCGAACTGTCAAAATGAAAGGCATTGCAATTATTAGTGTTACGCAATTGCCCCTCTGTATTTATAATTAGTTTACCTAATCTCGCGAAGTCAAGAATCTTCTTGTATAGTTGCCTTCAAAATCCGCAGGGGATTGTTATTGCATTTAGTTTATGTACGCAAGCAGCGTATATAACCTTTTATTGTTTGCTTAGGAATCTTGATTTAACCCTTTATTTACCTTCAGAAATAGGTAAGGGTTTTACGCGTTTCAGCTAGAATATTAGTTTTAGAGCTAATGAAAATGATAACATACATACGCAGATTGTGTTTATAATCACAAAGCAAAATAATGGCGAATTTCGCCAATGAAACTGAATGCGATCAGCACATGTAAACTACGTTCAAAAGCTGACAATGTCACTATTTGCCTTATGTGCAGTATTATGCTGAGATGGGAGCCTTTTTGGCCTCACACAGGTCTTTTTTTGTTCCTTTTTAATGTAACTTGTTAGTATTAATTACTTCTTATTTTTACTACTTGTATTTCCTGTGTGTCATAAATAAAATATTTTCTTTTTCTTTTCTTTTTTAGGGTTCTGTACCTCGAAAGGAAAAAACGGAACCCTTATAGGGTCACTTTGTTGTCTGTCCGTCTGTCTGTCAAGACCCTTTTTCTCAGGAACACGTGGAGGTATCAAGCTGGAATTTATATCAAATACTCAGGTGTAATGTTTCTTAGAGCTGTGAAAAAATCAAATTTCTAAACCAAAGCAATCAAAAGATACAGCTGTTTATGCCGCAAATTTCTGCAGTTTTTCGACACTCGCAAGGGAATCAAAACCTACAGGGTACTTACCCGTGAACTCAGTATCTTGAAATTTGGTACGTAGCACCGTCTTATAGCACATATAAAGGAAAAATTGCGAAAGTCGTAAATTTGTAGTTACGTACTTACCTACAAATTTGTACGGAACCCTCGATGCGCGAGTCCGACTCGCACTTGACCGGTTTTTTTCTTTATTTGTGTGGGATATTGACACTGACAGCTTTTAAAAACGCGGTTTAGATGTGCTGATCGTGTTCAGTTTAAATGGTGAAATTCGTCCAAAGAGTACGGGCAATCTCAATTCCTACACTATCGGATTTGTGGTACAATCAATTAGCACCCTTAATTAATCGGCTTGATATTCTATCCCGCACTTGTAATCTATGGCACGGATTTGCTTTGACCGGCTGATGCAATTGAAAAGGTGAACGGCGCAGGATTTATTTATTTATTTATTTATTTACCCTCCTACTGGAACGCCATATAGCAATTACACCAACGGAGCAAAAATTACTTAATGTGCTGCTTCCCATCCATCCTGTGCGTGGTGGACATCAAACGAGCGGCGATGGAACACGCACGCTCACACAGCGTTAGCTCAATAGTGCCATTACTCCATCCAAATCGCGCACATTCCTTGCGATTTTTTTGAGATACAATTATTTTTCAAAATAAAAGCATTAAAATTGTAAAAACGCAAAATTTTAGTGTGTCGTCCTGATTGAGGATAGTCTTTACCAGAAATTGTCATCCTATTAGTGGTTCAGCGGCATCAATATAATCAGGATTGTTCCGGAATATAGCAGTTCTTCGTGGACATGGTATGACAGTGACTCCCCTGACAAAATCTCCGTCATCAGAAGATACACCACGCAACCATCAATGCGACGCTCTGCTAGAGTAATAATAAATAATAATAAACGTTTTATTCAGTATTCAAATTGGTAAAATTATTAAATTAAAGTCTTAGAAATTATTTACAAAGGTATAATGATGTAAGATGCCTGTACTAGGATAAACCTGAGAGTGACAGTAATCAGTCAGTGTCACTCATATCCGACCTCTTCGGTGATTCTAGTAAAACTAGACACACCACAGAGAACAGAGAGAGACAGCGCCACTTGCTGCTCCGTCATACTCTTATGAACCCCCATTATGTTCTGATGAAGGTGATGTAAATCGGTGTAATAAAACATTTAATTAATTTCAAATTACTATATTCATTGCTCAATAATATTTTTATATGGTTTAGGGCTGATTTTACCAGATATGTTTTATCCGTAGAACAAAATTGATGTCTGAGAGTTCTATTAACCAAAAACTGTCAAAAATTCAAAATTTATTCTCAGGATAAGGCTTATTCTAGGTATAAAAAGTTGGTGAAATTCACCCTTAGAAATATAAAATAAGTTGTAGATTATTTTTCAAAGGCCATGTAGCAAAAATCCTTTAGCCAAAATACCCATGTTTTACATTGGCTCTGGACATAATTCATGTCTATGAGTTACTGTGAAAACTATTTAATGATTTTTAAAACGTTATAAATTATAACGTTTTAAAAACCATTATCCGCTTACTTTTAATTTTCTCAATAAAATCTTTTCCTGTAAAGCGTTAAATAGTTTTCACAGGAAAGGCTTCACATAATTAATTGGCTTCTTCCCGGTCTCATAATCTCGGGAGACACGATTGATCGCCCCCGTGACTCGGGCTTAATTTAATTATTGAATCTTCGACGCCGACTGCCTGGATTTGATGTCAACTTTCAGTTTATTAAAATGTTCACAATAATAGCACAATCGGAATCATTAACAACTAAATATTTAGTGTTAAAACGCTTGTCAAAAAAAAAACCAAACCATTTTCTATTTTTTCATTGTTTTGGAAAAACATTAGATATTTTATACACTGTTATATTTCAATTCATTCAGCTGGCAACGTTCATATTTTGTATAAATACTGATTAACCCTTAAATGCATAATGTTGCCAAATGGCAACAAAGTACGTTATTTAATTTTTTTAAGATTGTGATAGCTGTGAGTTTCTGAACGCACCTCTTTTTGTCAAAACAATATACATATATACTCTATGAATATTAATATTATTGTATAATTATTATATATTTATTATCTAAATTCTATAGATAAATACTTATACAATAGCATTTGCTGCAATACGATAAAATAAATCATGCATTTAAGGGTTAACTTTGTTATAATAGGGATATGAATGTAATTTTTTTCTTACAGTTTTTCAATAAGTCAATAATCAGTCTTCCAGCATACTTGCGATAGGAGTGTACATAAAAAGAGATATAGACAACGTGTGTAAGAGTAGAAGGGAAAACAAAATACATAAAATTAAAACAATTCTCTAATAATGAACATACAATATAAGTACATATCATCTGCCTAGCCTTTTCCCAACTATGTTGGGGTTGGCTTCCAGTCTAACCGGATAAAGCTGAATATTTTACATGGAGCGACTGCCTATCTGACCTCTACAACCCAGTTACTGGGTAATACGATACCTCTAGGTAAGATTGGTTGTCAGACTTTCGGGCTACTGACGACACGTAACGACTGTCAAAGATCCACGAATGACAGCCGGGACCAACGGCTTAATGTGTATTGTGTATTGTGCTCCTGTATTGTGGGTGCATTTACAAACATTTAAAGTCACATAAACAAACACCTAAACCCGGAACAACTACTTGTAGGTCATACAAATATTTGTTCCGCGCGGGAATCGAACCGGCGACACGCAGCGCAGCAGTCAATAGCTTAACCACTGCGCCAACCGTGCCGTATACTAACTATGAGGTAAGTACTAATAATGTTTTATTGTCATAATCAAGAGTATAGGTCAAAAGCACTACAACAATTAATATCGAAGCACGTCCCTCAACAATGAGGTTATTTTTTTTTTTTTCAACATTACATGTCATCTTTCTGATAATTTCTTTTGTTTTTCCTTTATTTAACTTTGAATTTGGTTTTTAGGTACACCTGCCAGGCTCAGGGGTAGAAATATGCAAATATAACCAGGTTTTAAAAAAGTAAAGTAGCGAATGGTGTTAAACCAACCTTAGAAAATAAAGAATTTTACCGAAAACCATCTTGGTCGTAATGTTACCTCCGGGCCCTTAAGTGCCAACAAAATTTTATGTTTCAATTCCGGTTATAGAAAACTGTATGCTAATAATATTTTATTGATTCCTTTGCTCGGGATGTAGTAAGTACAGGATACCATAAACCGAACACAGTAAATTTAGACATTATCATCGTCTTCCGTGAGCTTAAAAGCATCAATTGCTGATTCTAGTTCCAATCCCATGACACACCAGGCTCAAACACTTCCACACAATAGGCATAACGGATAGTCCTATATGGGGGGGCTTATATGAAGGCTGAGGAAACCGTTGCGCATGTCCTCTTTGAATGCATAGACGTCACCCAGATTAGGACAGAAACCCTCAGGGCACCCAGATCTTACAAAGATTTTCTTGACAGACCGGGAGATGTAATCAACTTCTGAACCACCAACGGTCATCATTGCCCACGCACAATGGTCCACCTGAAGGACTAAGTGCGGAAACTAAACCCTCTTAACATAGTCTAACAAGCTCATTTTCACAAAAAACTAAGCTAAATTTTTCGCCTTAGACATCCCGGAAAATTAGTTTCCACAACAATAGGGGCCGGTTTAATTCCGTCTCATACCGTGTTATAACCGTTGTGGGTACGTAATAAGAACAAACTGTTACCTATAAATTGGCGGAGGTACTCGGAATTAATTCTGGTGGAATTAATTCTAGGCGAATGAGTAGGCAACGTCAAGCCGCTATGCCATCTGCAGGTGGCGCCGTTAAATGGACGCCATAATTTTGTATAACTGACGTTGAGCTAAATTACTTGATGTATAACGGAACAGACAATGCATTGTCCAGGGGGAAAATTACGTCACAATTTTGGGGGGAAATAACCGTTTTCAAGACCATGAGGCACATTTTCTCATCATCACTGTTGAACAAGTGCATGTACAGACCTAGCACATGAAGCTACAACAATCTGTCAAATTTCTAGAATAAATTTTCAACTTTATCGCTAAAGCAAAAGGTTCAATGTTGATTGGGAAAATTTCACAGTTTTGGGTAGCTTTTTGTGCTGGCGTCTGTACCTATACCTATCCAGTTATGTTTAAGTCCCATGTAATAAAAGGCCAGCTTGTTGCTATCAACCTGGCACAAATCCAGATTTCGGGCTGCGACTGAGAAATTCAAGATGGAGAAATCCAATAACAGTTTGCCCGACCCGGGAATCGAACCCAGGACCTCATGCTCAACAGTGACGCGTGCATTAGACAAACAATACAGATTTTTGTTATGCCAAATTGATTGCTTAGGTATTTTATTTATTTATTTATTAAAACTTTATGCACAAGTAAAAAAAAAATACCTACCGTACAACTAAAAAGTACCGTACATTTTCTGCCAGTCAACCTTAGGGTGATGCAGAGACAAAATGTGACAGGTGCAACATACGGGGTAAATACCTAGGAAATGACTATTAAATTCAATAATTAATAATAATACATAGATAGATAGATGCATATAATCAAAATGAACTGTCAGGAGAAAAAAAATATCGGTAGAGGGGAAAACGAATCCAGCAGATCAGCGTCATCAATGTTTAATGAAAACATTTTGAAATATTTTGATCAACATTTTCAGATTAAAAAAAAAATGTGCAGTCGACAGGAATATAGGCAATATCAAACAATTTTGTTGCCAATCGATCCTGTTTTCTTGAACCTGAGTTTTGAGTACTAGAAAAGGCAGAAATCGTAAAAAAAACTTTTTCCATACATTTCGAAGTGAATAAGACTCCAATTTACTTTTTTTTATGATGGATAGACTAGCCTATCTCAAAAATTCACTATGAAACTTTGACTTTTATCTTGCAGAATCTATCGAGTTCTACGTACGATAAAGCTATAACTATATTTTTATAGGTTCCAGTATAATTTGTCACGCCTACATGTTAATACATGAACATAAAGTGTAAAGCAATTGGAGCTCAAGGGACGCTTGCAATTGCGCTTAATTGCAGTTCAACAAAACATATTTTTCCTTAACGACGTGATAACTACTGTTTCAACAGTTTTTTTAAAATGTAATTTGCTCAATGAATGTCCGTATTTTATTTACTTTTTTTACATGAAAACAAAACGGTTTTGTTTTTATTTATTTAAACTTCCTGCACAAAAAGGTGCAATACATAAATAGGCTATATACACATTCATACTATTTTTATTGTTGTGTGTAAGTATATCTAGGTTGTAAGTCGTGCAAAAAAGAGCCCTTTTGCTCCTTGCTCTCGTAAAAGTGTTTTGTTTTTGGAACGAAGTTCCTTATCGCACATTATACCCACACACTCACTCACTCACTTGGCAAATGAGAGAAAGACCAAAAAAGTGTTACATTTTGACCATCACGGTATTTTTTTTTTCATTTAGATATTCTTAAAGTGTCAAACGTTGTTAATGTATTTCACTGTGCCTGTCTACACTAACATCATAAAGAGGAAAGATTTGATTGTTTGTTTGTATTCAATAGGCTCCTAAACTACTGGACCGACTTGAAAAATTGTTTTACCATTATGAGCCGACATTATCCCTGATGAACGTAGGCGTACACTACGTTTAACTTTCTACGTTAAAAAGTAACCTATGTTGGTTACTTTTTACCGCGGAAAAATGCTTAATTCCTACAGGAAAACGGGTAATAGTATTTAAACGGCAGGAATTCCGAATTCTACGCAAACGAAATTGCGGGCGGGTTATTTAATACATACATATGTAGAGAAAGTCCTCCAGACCAAGTTTCGACCATGGCGACCAATCTCAAGCGGAGACTATCCATTCAGTGTGGGAGATATTATAGTGCACCTCCTCCCTCACTCTAATTGTCCGATGGGACGGCAATCCGACACGACCGGAGAGAAATCAGGCGCAGGAACAATGGCTTAACGTGCTTTCCGAGGCAAGGGGGTATCACACCGCCACCTTCCAAATTTCGGGCTGTTACTAAGAAACAAAACACATAAAAACCAGTCGGTCGGTGCGAAGGCACGTGAACATATCCGTCGCCGTAACATCCCAGCGCTGATTTGCTGGATTCGTTTTCTGCTCTACCCATCATTTTTCTCCAGACAGTTCATTTTTTTTTTATATGTATGTATACAACGTGTAACGTTAAATGCGCAAAACCTGAAAATAGTTTGATCAGAATAATGAGCAGAATTAATTGAACCACTTTTTAATATAGGTCACATTTTTCAAAAAATCTTTAAAAACGGTGCCGTGTCTATTTATTAATAGGTCAAGCAACCCAATGTCAGCGCGGCGCAGCGGCCCGGCGATGACTCCTCCCTCGATAAAGCGTCGTCGCAGACGCAAGAAACGATCAGAATGGCCAGTAAAACTAAAACAGCACATAAAACCTTTACAATTTTTTTAATGACTTATATTCACTCTGAAATAGGTCAATTGAATTAAAAATCAGTTTGGGTGTCTGAGGTTTTGCGGATTTAACGTTACACGTTGTATATGTATCTATCTTTGTGTTGTTATTAATTCTTGTATTGTATAGTCATTTCCTAGCTATCTATCCCGTATGTTGCACGTACCTACCATATTTTGTCTCTGCATCACCCTAAGGTTGACTGATAGAAAATGCCTCAGGCATTAAGTCCGCCTTTGTACAGTACTTTTTTTTACTAGTGCATAAAGTTTTAATAAATAAATAAAAACTACACAGTAAAATACATACATAATATACAGCGTGTGTTCCACAACACTTCTCTCAACTCTCGACTTTTAATTGTCGTGTTGAATCTAGGTTCGACATCCAAGAGCCTTTTTACAGTTGCTTAAAGTATTTGTTTGTATTGTTGTGTCTTCATCTAGGTTTGCAAGAAAGAGCCTAATCACTTCTTGCTAAGAGTCTTAGTTTGTATTGTCATAATTAAACTAGGTACGATATGCAAGGATTTTTACTCATTGCTATAAATGTTTGTTTTTATTGTTGTGTTTTAGTGTTTAATCTTAGGTTCGCAATGCAAGAGCTTTTTGCTTTTTCCTTAAAGTTTTTCTTGTAATTGATTTTTTTATCTAGGAACAAAAGGCATGATAATTTTCGCTTCTTGCATATTTTTTTGTTTTAATTTTAGTGTTTTTATTTAAGTTCGACAAGAAAGATCATTTTTGCTCCAAGCTAAAAAAATTGTGTTAGTAGTTGTATTTTTATCTAGGTTTAACATCAAAGAGTCTTGTTCCTCCAAGTTAAAAATAAATATTTTTGTAGTTCTGTTTTTATCTAAGTTCGATATCAAAGAGCTTTTTGCTTGTTGTCAAGTAGGCTATTCATTCTACGTATATATCTACTCTAAAGATATAATCAATACATTTCAGTAATTTCTTTCAGATGAAATGAAAAACGTTTTGGTGACAACCTCATCTAAATTCTAAAGCAAGTCGGTTGGCGTGACGTGAATATAAAGTGTAACAATTTAAAAATATATCACCTTTTTTCTATAGATGATTTATGAGCTTAGAATTTTGATTGAGTAAGCTAGCTGCCAATTTAAAATGATGGCCAGAACATGAAAATGTTTCTAACCTTATTAAATTGTTGTTAAAGTAATAAAAAAACTAAAAATTGTAGTTGCCTAAGTGTCAAAGATATTTAAATACACTTACGATAGACGGGACAAAGTGATTATTATACCTCTGATTTCGCATCACTCTCAAAGTCAAGTGATCTCTATTCTCGTTATAATAAGATTGCTGTTGGGTTGCTGCCACTGACAAGTCCGTCAAAATCACAGTGATGTTTATTCCTGTTACGATGAGCTTGCTGTTGGGTTGCTGCCACTGACAAGTCCGTCAATATAACATTGAACCTTATTCTGATTACGATAAGGTTGCTGTTAGGTTGCCGCCGCTGACAAATCTGTCAAAATCACAGTGATCTTTATTCTCGTTATACGTAATAAGGTTGCAGTTGGGTTGCTGCCACTGACAAGTCTGTCAAAATCACAGTGATCTTTATTCTCGTTATAATAAGGTTGCTGTTGGGTTGCTGCCACTGACAAGTCTGTCAAAATCACAGTGACCTTTATTCTCGTTATAATAAGGTTTCTGTTGGGTTGGTGCCACTGACAAGTCTGTCAAAATCACAGTGACCTTTATTCTCGTTATAATAAGGTTGCTGTTGGGTTGCTGCCACTGACAAATCTGTCAAAATCACAGTGATCTTTATTCTCGTTATACGTAATAAGGTTGCAGTTGGGTTGCTGCCACTGACAAGTCTGTCAAAATCACAGTGATCATTATTCTCGTTATAATAAGGTTGCTGTTGGGTTGCTGCCACTGACAAGTCTGTCAAAATCACAGTGATCTTTATTCTCGTTATAATAAGGTTGCTGTTGGGTTGCTGCCACTGACAAGTCTGTCAAAATCACAGTGATCTTTATTCTCGTTATAATAAGGTTGCTGTTGGGTTGCTGCCACTGACAAGTCTGTCAAAATCACAGTGATCTTTATTCCTGTTACGATGAGCTTGCTGTTGGGTTGCTGCCACTGACAAGTCTGTCAAAATCACAGTGACCTTTATTCTCGTTATAATAAGGTTTCTGTTGGGTTGGTGCCACTGACAAGTCTGTCAAAATCACAGTGACCTTTATTCTCGTTATAATAAGGTTGCTGTTGGGTTGCTGCCACTGACAAGTCTGTCAAAATCACAGTGATCTTTATTCTCGTTATACGTAATAAGGTTGCAGTTGGGTTGCTGCCACTGACAAGTCTGTCAAAATCACAGTGATCTTTATTCTCGTTATAATAAGGTTGCTGTTGGGTTGCTGCCACTGACAAGTCTGTCAAAATCACAGTGATCTTTATTCTCGTTATAATAAGGTTGCTGTTGGGTTGCTGCCACTGACAAGTCTGTCAAAATCACAGTGATCTTTATTCTCGTTATAATAAGGTTGCTGTTGGGTTGCTGCCACTGACAAGTCTGTCAAAATCACAGTGATCTTTATTCTCGTTATAATAAGGTTGCTGTTGGGTTGCTGCCACTGACAAGTCTGTCAAAATCACAGTGATCTTTATTCTCGTTATAATAAGGTTGCTGTTGGGTTGCTGCCACTGACAAGTCTGTCAAAATCACAGTGATCTTTATTCTCGTTATAATAAGGTTGCTGTTGGGTTGCTGCCACTAACAAGTCTGTCAAAATCACAGTGATCTTTATTCTCGTTATAATAAGGTTGCTGTTGGGTTGCTGCCACTGACAAGTCTGTCAAAATCACAGTGATCTTTATTCTCGTTATAATAAGGTTGCTGTTGGGTTGCTGCCACTGACAAGTCTGTCAAAATCACAGTGATCTTTATTCTCGTTATAATAAGGTTGCTGTTGGGTTGCTGCCACTGACAAGTGTGTCAAAGTTACAGTGATCTTTATTCTCGTTATAATAAGGTTGTTGTTGGCTTGCTGCCATTGATAAGCTTGTTAAAATCACAGTGATCTTCAAAAACCCAAATATTTCCAAAACGTTCTAAGCAAGAGCAAGCGTGTTGGCCAATGCCTGCTTTTTCTGTGCGAAGACGCCCTTGAAGTGGGTACGTACGGGAGGTGAATGAAAGCAGGTATGTTCACTAGCTTGTTATTGCCCAATGTCCACACAATGTTTGAAGAACAGAAGGTGAAAATCTACATAAGAAGAATAATATAATCCTAATATATGTGCGATATATATATATATTTTTTTTGTTAGCCTGTACTACTGGGCAAATGCCTCCCCAAATCCTTCCAGGAACTCTTTTCCCGCACCACCTCCAACCAGCCCTCGCGGTACGCGTGCAGGTCAGTGATATAATTATGTAAGTAAAAATATATTTTATTCACATACAACTCCATTGCCATTAACGTTGACATAATGCCAAGTGACGCTACACCCTGTAATCACAGTCTAATATTATTCAGCATATCGCGTATTCATGGCAGCCTCTTATCAATCAGCTCTTAACAATAATTAGTGCTACATTATGTAAACAATCTTGTTCACTAATTTATACTTAATGCCGAGAGTGTATTAACTAATTTGTGTATCAATTACCATGATTGGAGCACGTACTTCCTACAGTACTTAGTTCAATAGATAATTGATGTCTCTCATTACTTTTAAATAGGAAGGTATTTAGGAACATCATCATATCTTCAGCCTACAGAAGTCCATCATTGGATATAGGCCTCTTTTATTACACGTTTTTCAACTCAATTTTCGGCAATTCTCATCTAGCTGCCACCCTTCAAACCTTTCATCTAGATAGACCGACAATCGTATGAAGGTGGCTGGGTCAGACTGAATGCAGAAGACGTAGGACAGGGTGTTGTGTGTGCCTATGTCCAGCAGTAGACTGCGATTGGCTGAGATGAAAGTGCAGCGAGCGAGCGAGCGGGATACGGGATGCGACTGCGCGTGGCGATTGTTTTAATGACTAGCAAGTCACGCGAATATTCGCGCTAGTGTACGGTACCTCCATATAAGTTAGTTGACACAATCGTGCTCGCTTGCTTCCTTTGCTTAAGTTTGACCAGAAATTGTAAAGCAATTTAATAAAAACCAAGCCCTTGGGAGCGGTTGGCTCACACTATGGGATAATTTTGCTTTTTATTTCAAGCATTTCTTCACTTATCCTATAACTTTTTCCTTATGCTCCCGTTGTACTCTCAACTTAGAGTTAACTACAGCTCAAATTTCCAAGGTTTACTCTATGTTCTAGCTCCACACACAGCTGTCTGGCTCAAGTTCATTATGAACGTCGTTACATTATGGAATGAAGCTGTACAAACTTCTAAGCATAACTTCTAAGCAGAGTTATATTTCCAGTGAGGAAACTCTCAAAAGTATTCCATATTTCTAAGGCTTTAGATTGATATTTGAAATGAAGCTGAGGCAGAACGAAAATAACGGAATCATTGAATCGATAACTACGCCAAATCTTAATAGTAGATTAAGATTTTGCTATTGTAGATGACAAGGAACGAGGTAATAATACGAGTAATAGTCCTCCAGACAGAATTTCGGCCACGGCAACCAATCCCAGCGGAGACTGGGCTTCGACGCGGGAGATATCATATTGCACAAATGTGCACAGACACAGGTCACACTCTCTTCCCTCACTCTCATGGTCCAATGGGACGGCAATCTGATAGGACCGGACAGAGATCAAGCGCAAGACCAACTGCTTAGCGTGCTTTCCAAGGCACGAGGGTATCACAACGCCAACTTAGAAAATCGAAGAAATTCCTTATGGAAAAACCCTATAACACCTTGCCCGATCTGGAACACCACGCATCTGACTACGCCAATGACTGCCTTGTTGATTTGGGGGTAGTGCAGTAATAACGCAAGTGGCATAGATACCTATTCGTCCCGCGAACTTGATAATTTGGGGTAAATCAGAAACTATAATTTGTTTGCGATCAAGCTTGTTGCGATGCACAGAATGTCAATTATGCAATATGGCTGGCGAGCATTCAACATGTACAGACAGGATTTTGAGTAGGTACCTATAGGTACTCCAAATCTTATACAAAGTAGATATTTGCTTCTATTTTGATTGTCTTTGTGATGGACATAAATGCGGATTTATTCTCGTCTGCTACAGGCTTAACGTTCTTGCTCGTTGCATTGTTTTCTGCCTAGCATTTTCCCAAATTTGTTGGGGTCGACTTCCAGTCTAACCAGATGCAGCTGGACCAGTATTTTTCATAGAACGACTGCATATCTAACCTCCACAACCCAGCTACTGGGTAATACGATACCCCTCGGTGAAGTTGATTGGCAAATTTATAAGATTCTGGCTAGCAGTAACTTCTCCCGTTCACGAGCTCGTCAAGTCCTATTGCTATGTAGCAATTATGCTTTTCTTTTCGTAATAAGAACCGTGTCTCATCATTCAGGCTGTAAGCTCATACTATCATCAACAACAGATAGATATGACTTGTTATGACAGGAATTAGCCGTGCTTTGATGTCGCTAAATGGAATGCCAAGCGTTCACCTCGTTAATTGAATCTGATTAAGTATGTGTACTTGGTATACGCAGACACTTAATCAATGGTTAATCTATATACACAGAATAATCTACTATTATGTACACCGACATGGTTAAGACTATGTTAGTGTACATATACATTGATTGATTGATGACAGTGGCTGAGGATTGAGGATTGAATCAATGGCTTGCAATTGACAATGCCTTCAATCAGCAGAGTGCTATATGCTAATAATATTGAAATGACAGTATTGTATTCCAAAAAGAGAAAGCCCGTAAATTAATTAGCCTTATGTGGAAATGGAGATTCTGTAGGAATCATCCCTATTGATGATTTCTACAATGTGAAAAAAAAGGTAACAGAAAGCAATCAATCAATCAATCTGCCTAGCCCGTTCCCAAGTATGTTGGGGTCGGCTTCCAGCCCATCCGAAAGAACCAAATGTGAATAAAGCTTTAGGTAATTAGGACCGCCAATATTTGTTTATAGAATACAATAGAATACTCTTTATTATGTACACCATATAAATTACAGACATAAATATAGAAATTTTACACAGGGTGACACAATGGGCGGTCTTATTGCTAAGAGCGATCTTTTAAAGACAACTTTTGGATGGATTGAAAAGGGAAGGAGAGACAAATACTGTAGGTATTCTGTGGAGTACCATTTACATGATACAATGAAAACGTAATAAAGTATATTAAACTAATCTAAATAAATATATACATATAATAATAGACATGAAACAGGAGTGAAGAAAATATAATGATGCTGTTTAAGGAGAGAGGAAGTGCTTTTTTATCATAATTTTAAAAGTCGCAAAGACAAAGATTGAGCACGCCTTAGTACAAGAACCGCCCATTGTATATTTTGTAGTGTTTGATGTACATATTTTTTTATGTTGTGTATTGCAATTAATGTTGGGTTTGCAATTAAGTATATTATCCCCTCAGCCCTGAAGAGCCATTTTTGCGCGGTTCCAATAACCCAAAACCGACCATTTGTGGATGGCACAAAAAAAATCACATAACCGAAAACCATCCACAAGTGGTCCCAGTGAACTGACTTACTTGAAAGAGACTACGATAACTACATCTTGCTCTATTCCTATCCTTTTCGAACACACACAATGTGTAGACGGTAAGACAGGGAAGGCATAACATCATTCGCTCATAGACATTCAGTGGGTTTGTTGAATGAAATCAGTTCGCAAGAGGCCACCCAAAAGTAGGTGCGTGGTTGACAGTCAGCGAATAGAGATGGCCGCCCGTGGATAAGCGGCCATTTCTTGCCGACCGAAAATGGTCGATTCTCGGCTGAAGGGTTATAATAAAATATTCGGTTTTTTCCCTTTTGGAAATTTGCCAAATATTGCCCTCACCTATCTATACACTAACAATAAAGCTAGCGTTTGTTTGTTTGAACGCGCTAATCTCTAGAAGTACCAGTCGAATTTGAAAAAATATTTTTGCATTTGATAGCCGAATTCTTCAGGAAGGCTATATTAGGAACCGAGCAAACTCAAAAAGTAAGAAAGAACACTAAAACAAATCAATAGCGCAGGCAGGCGATGCGATGCGATGGAATGGGTCGGGGGTACAATAAATTTTACGCGGACGAAGTCGCGGGGTAGTTATGAAATAAACGAATTGTTTTGGGAATTTCAGTCCGCTTACATTTTACACATCCATACGTGCACAATAATAAACCCACGTTCTCCAGTTAAATCACAGATACCAGGTTTGCATTACATCAGGCCCATCTTGTGACAGTTACTGCAAATTAAACTACATTTGTGGCATACAATTAGATACTCGCATGGTCGATCGTTTGCAGAATGGAGTCCGTTTCAGGGTATTTGCTCGAAGTTGATAGGTACTATTATTGTTCTTGGAATTAGATGTAGGTTTTCAAATAATTTGAAATCATTGAGGTAGGCTAGTGGACTGCGTCATTTTTTTATAAGTCATAAGCACGGACTAGAAAAAAAAGAAGGACTCCGCGCCACGCGTATCGAAAGTGAAGCACCCTACCGGTCTATGTGTGCGTGATTTGAGGGATACCAGATGAATGAAAATTTCCCCATGTTTTAAATATTTGGAGAGTGTATTAATTTATTACAATAAAGCGATATAAGAAGTCCACTTAACTGAAATTACAAAAATATACTAGTGAAAACTCAAAATTAAGTGTTTATTTTGTATGGATGACTAGAAAAACGCTGCTGTAGAATACGTAATTCAATTGATTGTCTTGAATTACCGATTAGGAAGATAGGGGGATGGGTATTAAAGCTTACTTACCTAAAACACACAAGGTGTATTTTACCTATAATAAGAAAACTATTTAACGTTCTGTAGAAAATAAAACTGAAATATTTATTCAAATGATTTAATCAGAATCTTCACAACACATAATACACTCACTAACCCGCACTGCATTCTTTATCGATCCAAGAAACATTACAAAAGCACGCTAATCCGTTCCAATCTAAGAACCCTCGCCAATTGATGATTTGTATCAAAATGTTCCGTCGAATACAGCATATCACGCTTGTTTTCGACGGAACGCAATGGTCTTCACATCTGTAGTTTCTTATTATTATAATCCAATCATTGTTCCATGAATGATTTGCTGTAGGAAATCTATAAAAAGAATCATAGTCAATACTTGCAAAAAAATGACAAAGAACACAAAAAAAAAAAATACCCAATCTCTCGGGACACTTACCCATTTATTTTCTGACAACACTTATGTCAAATGTCTTAATGTCTTAATGTCAAAAATACAATAAATCAACAAGTAAAATTGTGCCTTAACTGTGATATGTTATTCCTTGACAGTTTTTCTGGTATGTAGAATTATTTTTACACGTTTTCAAAACACAAGATGGCATTATTTTATTTTATTACTTCACGTAAATAGTACCTACAAAGACGCCGTCTTGTCGCGTAATGGCGGCCGGCCGGCTTTCTATGATGTAAATGTGTGCGTGAAGCATGTTTGTACAAACGGTCCGGCACCCTTACTGTGCTTCACTTTCGATATGCGTGGCGCGGAGTCCTTCTTTTTTTTCTAGTCCGTGGTCATAAGTCATTTATTCATTTTTTGAACATATGCACAACAAAGATGTTATGATAATAAAGAGTGCAGACGTACAAATGTTTGTGATTTAGTAATAAAGCCATCCAAGTCTCGACAGCAAAATAAAATAAAAATAAGCTTAGGCGGTAAAAAAGAAAGTCACATGTCATAATACAAATTATTGAATAATAAATAGCAATAGAAAAAAATAGTTACTTTATTGGTTATTTTTTTATTGGTCTAACTAAAATCGTTAGAATAGAATAGAATACTCTTTATTATGTACAGACGCCAGCACATCAAGCTACTACAATCTGTCAGATTTCTTTAATAGATTTTCAACTTTAGTGCTAAAGCATAAGGTTCAAAGTTGATTGGGAAAATCTGACAGTTTCGGGTAGCTTGATGTGCGGCCGTCTGTACACCATATAAATTACAGACATAAATATAAAAATTTTGCAAAGGGTGTGACTGTCCAGGATGCGCCGAGCGCTCGGTTCAGTTGAGTAACTGGCGGAACAAACTGCGCTACACGAGGAGGCTTCTTCATTCATTCCAACATGTCGCATGCATGTTGATTGCATTAGCTTCGTCCCATTACATAGTTAAACATATCTGGCCAAATGTGATATTATTACAGGTACACCTCTACTATTACTTTTTTTTACTATTACTTTACCCTTATTAGTACTCACAATTGTTGTCATCTGACATTATGCTGAGCTGAGGTCCTTTTGGCATTATAGTCTTTGTTTACTGTTTTATAGTTTTAATGTGTATTTATTTTGATGTAATGCCAATAAACGCATTTTCTTTCTTTCTTTCTTTCTTTACTCTTACCTAGTGACATAAACATTCATACATTCACTTCAACACACACACGCTACCTCTTTTCTATAAGCTTGCACCTTTATTTTATCATATAATTCTATTATTTTACTGTTACTTTTTTTTTTTTCCTTTTGTCTATTACCTTAATCATCTATTGTAGTTACAGTAAGCACTGTCTAAGCTTCCACATTCAGATCAATGTAACCGGCGTATCCTCAACTCCTGTCATACAGGTTGTCCTAGTTCAGGGGTTGAGACCGCACTGATGTAATGTATATTGAAGTTTGCAGAAATAAATTTATTATTATTAGATATTATTACCTCTGCATCACCTCTCGGATAAAACAGGCGTGCTGATATAATATGTGTATAATAATAGTTTTTGACTGCCATGCCCCATTGATCTCGTGGTCGTAAGCGCAACTGCTGAGCGTGGAGGCCCTGGGTTCGATTCCCGGGCCGGGCAAAGTATTAATATGCTTCTCCATTGGGAATGTCTCAGTAGCAGCCCGGAGTTTGGAGGTTGGTGGTGTGACGGCCCTGATCCTCAGATAGCACGTAAAGCCGTTGGTCCTGCGCCTGATATGTTATTTATTTCCTGGTAACAGCAAATGCTCAACTACCCACAAGTTACATGATTTACTTTTGGTTTATATAATTACCCATTTTTGTTTTTTTATTTTTATTTTTTTATTGTTTGTTTTATTCCTTCTCTTTATTTGTTATTTTTAGTTTTAGCCATAAAAGAAAGAAAAAGAAAATATCTTTTTAGTAGATTAAATTGTTTGTGGTAATAATGAATAATGAATGAACTGTAATGCATATAGTGTACGATTTTATCATTACTTACCTTGGGGACCGGCACTGTACTCCTTAACACAGGTTATCTATTAACCTAGCTAGGAATACAGCACCTCACCCTCCATTTTATTGTAGTCTTTGTATACTATGAACGATTCTGTAAATTTTTATTATGTACTATAATGTTTTTGATGAATAAAGATTATTATTATTATTATTTATTTATTTAATCTTTTCGCACACATAAAGGTACAAAGGCGGACTTAATGCCATAGGTATCCCGGATCTTCCCGGTCGTGTCGGATTGCCGTCCCATCGGACTATGAGAGTAAAGGAACAGAGTGTGCACCTGAGTATGCGCACACATTTGTGCACTATATCTATTTGTCTCCGTTAAGATTGGCCACCGTAACCGAAATCGGTCGGGAGGATATTACCACTCTAATAATTATTATAAAGGTGAAAGTTTGTGTGTGCGTGTGTGTATGTGTTTGTTACTTCTTCACACTCAAACGGCTGGACCAATTTTGGTGAATTTTGTCACACAGATAGTTTATAACCAGGATTAACACATAGAATACTTTTTATCCCGATATTCCTACGGGATCGAGACATGCGGGTGAAACCGCGGCGTGCAGATAGTTATATTATAATAATAGTTTATTTTGGACATTCTCGCCATAAAGGGCCAAGAAACTCGCTCCATGTAACTGGAATTAAATTCCCTTTCGGCGCAGTTACAACTAGAGCATTTAATCAAACGATAGTTACGTATAAGTATTTCCAATTTAAATGGTCTGCATATTTGATCAACTTAGGGAATTTATTGATTAACACTGAACCTGAATCGCGTTTACTTAAATGATAATGATTTATTTTCTGTAAGTAGGTTTGTATGTACAAACACTTTTACATGTCAATCATATTTTTTTAAACTAGATGAGGTTGGCGTTTCCTATCTGACTACTCTGAGAAGAAAGGCCGAAACAAACTCAGAGGTCACAGTCTCTTTTAAAGTCCAGACATAATCTTGGTCAGATCATGTGAAGACCATGTAGATTGGTGTCTGAAATGGTTTTTTGAGTAAAGAACCACACAGACCTGTCCAGTCAGTGCATGCATTTCTCAAAAATCGTGCAGCTCAACTCAGAACTTGAGGAGCCTTATGATTTGACGAACAATACCAATGAAAGGACATTTGGGTAGCCCGCATAAATTACTCAAACTGCCAGATCATGATTAAAACTAACTAAGAAGGAAAATGAAAAAAGAAATGATCCACATAGTCTTCACACTCACAGTAATAATAATAAAAAATAAGATACTTTACAAAGTAAATATCCATGTCATTGTTTATATAAAATTCATCAATGTCAATGTGTATATAAAAATCCGGACATAATCGTTGATCTTTGAGGACTATGTAGATTGGTGTCTGAAGTGGTCTGAACTTGATCAAGTAAATACGAACCAGATTCGGTGTTAATCAGTCCAATGGTTTCATTGATACCATATTGTCTGCTAATGTTCAATGTCAATCATTTTGGTTGGGGATTTTTTTTTTTCACCAGTCAGTTAAATTTGGTCAGTAGATAGTGATCATCGCGTAAAGTGGCTCTCAAAATCGTGAAGGGAATCATCGAGAGGAAACTGGCATATCCTAGAAATAAAAATTCGAAGACATGTGTCACCTGTGGAGTAATAGATGATATATATCATTTATTGATGGAATGTGTTCAATTTCATGCAGAGAGAGAGGAATTATTCGACACATTAGGTCTGAACAAATTACAGGTTGGAATTATGAATAGCATACTCTCAAAACCTAATAGTGAAGGAACTTGTCTTTTGTTCAGACTTTTGTCTTCTTAAGAATTAAATAAGTAAGTGATGTAATGTTTATTATTGGATAAATCGGACTGACATATACATGTTGTATAAAAGTCCAAAAAAAAAAGAATAAAAAAAAAGATATGTGTCATCTACCAACCCGTAACGGGCCTGCGTAGTGGACTACGGCCCTCTCACAAGAAGGAAGCCTGTGTCCCAGCAGTGGGAATATTATCGGCTGATTATAATATACATCGTGTAAACGGTTTTTGTTGACTCCTCTTTTAAAGATGTTTTCTATGAATAATATTTTATAGATCACTAGCAGCGCCCCGCTGTTTCACCCGCATAAGTTTCGATCCCATGGGAATATGGGGGTAAAAAGTGTTAATGCTTGTTATAAACTATCTGTGTACCTTTTATTCAAATCCGTTAAGTAGTTTTTGCGTGATTGAGTAACAAACATCCAAACATCTTCACAAACTTTCACATTTATAATATTAGTAGCTTTAGTTGGATTGTAATTGACTCGCTTAGCAATAACATTCCTTTTTTGGGTCTTCTGTATTTAACCAGAGGGGCTTGTGGCTAAGTAATAACAGCCGCACGGGTCGATCGATAACGTCAAGCTATGCTTGCCGTGGTTGGTCCGTGGATGGTGACCATCTTCACATACCAAGACCCCTCCATGCCTCGGAAAGCACGTTAAGCTGTTGGTCCCGGCTGTTATTCGTGGATCTTTGACAGTCGTTACGAATCGTCAGTAGCCCAAAAATCTGATAACCAGTCCTACCAAGGGATGTCGTATTACCCAGTAACTGGGTTGTGGAGGTCAGATAGGCAGTCGCTCTTCTTTTGGCTTTTCGCAACATAGTTGGGAAAAGGCTAGGCAGATGATGATGTATTTGACCAGACATATTCTAACATTGGTATAATTAGAGATTTTCTGAAACACATGAAAGTGGTCACATTAAAAAAAGGGAAAATCTGAAGCCCTTTAGCTACTTTGAATAGAAATATTTTTTTCTTTGAACAATTCCAGCGACCAATAAATTTATAATAATTTTTGTTTTTCTCATAAAAAAACCTTTTTTTATAGTAACCCATAAAAATACACGTGTTGGTACTGAAAAAGCCCTTCGTGTAACAATTTCCCTAAACCGCGGTTGTTGAACCTTAAAAATATAACTTTCTATTTTACGATTCATAAACGCCATACACAATGCCCTAGAATAAATTAACGGTGTCAAATATTCCACCAGCTTTTTGTAACTATAACGTAAACGTAACGTAGCTGTACGTGGTTATGGTTACGTTATCTGTAGCAGCAATCTTCATGTTATTTCGCATTGTAATATTTCGGGCGAATGTTAAATGAATTTCAACAAATGCTGCATGGAACACAACTCTGTTTGTTAAAACAACGGTTGCAGATAAAATACGAACATTGTTGCAGTTAAGACCAGAATGCTCGTATTGTTTATACTCGTATTCTGATAGTAAATATTGAAATGTAAATAATAACAGCCGCACAGGTCGATCGATCAGGCTAAGCTACAATTGCCGCGGTTGGCCTGTGGATGGGTGACCATCTTTACGTACCGAGACTCCTCCGTGCCTCAGAACGTTGGTCCCGGCTGTCATTCGTGGATCTTTGACAGTCGTTACGGGTAATCGGAAGCCCGAAAGTCTGACAACCAGTCTTCCCAAGGGGTAACGTATTACTCAGTAACTAGGTTGTGGAGGTCAGATAGGCAGTCGCTCCATGTAAAATACTGGTATTCAGCTGCATCCAATTAGACTGGAAGCTGACTCCAACAAGTTGGGAAAAGGCTAGGCAGATGATGAGTAAATATTGAAATGTGTATGTAGATTTTAAGAAGAATTGTATTGGATAGGACATTGTTGCGACAACTTCTAGTCTTCGTTGATGACAATTAAGTAGATCCAATAGCGACGAGTTTTCTCCTTTTATCTACCGAGAAGAAACAGATAGTTAACTATGTATTAAAATCAAACACCTCTTAAATGTTCATCATTTATTTAGCACTAACTTCTGCCAGCGACTTCGTGCCCGTGAAAGGACATTGTCCAAAATCGCCCTGTGCAACACAAGTATCGGACATACACGATAATTAATTGTCTATTTTATTATATTAGTTGCAAATACTTTTGTAACACGGACTAGCTGCATTCCAAAATGAACATTATGAAGTATTTTACGCGACTAATAACATTAATCGCCGGCATCTTTGCCAAACGTCATGTCGTGCCGAAAGAGATTAGGGAACTAATACCTAATTATCTAGGTAGGTCCTAAAAATAGCGAAATGTATTATGATATTGTATTTCAGTTTCTTAAAAATCACTCGGAGCTATGAAAAATACCTTATGGTTCGATTTTAACCTCAAAATCTGACACTTTTTTTTAAATATATGTCGGCGCGAGCGTGGGCGTAGCGATAATAGTATCATCATAGTTCCTTGGTACGGGTTCCATGAGGAAGGTGGGTACTCGGGCAACCAGTAAAACGTAGTTTGAAGCACAAATCACAGTCACGTTTATTCAGTAATTTACAATCACTTTATGAGCAGTAAGAAACAAAGGTTTGTACGGTGAACATGACAGTTCCGATTGTATGCTCTCAACCGCCCGGCGTGCGCTCCGCAAGTCGAATGCCGGCCACTCTCCAATCGGCTCTGTCCACGTGTAGAAAATGGCGCGAAGTTATAGCGCCACCTCACGGCGTTCACTGTACTAACCGATCAACCAATGAGAATTAAGTTCCGGTTTGACCAATATTATGAAATCAACCGGAAGTAGTATTTTGATTATTTTGTCGTCTTGATATCGCTTGCGACGACATATATATATTCTGCAGCTAGTCCGCTACAAAAATAAGATCTTATAGGAGTTTACTAATGTTCGACAATACAACACATAATCTTCCGATACTCTTGGTTCCAGGGCGAACAATGTATGGGCGCAGAGCAATGTCCTTTCTTATTTTAACGTAACATATATCATATGAAAGCCGTCGATCGTCGCGGCCTGGTTGTGAAAATTATTGCATCAGCACTGCTCTCAAAACGGTGACGGAACACACCGTGAGGAATCGAACTAGAAATTGCAAACTACATACAAACTCAAAAAGGAGATCACCCATTTTGCTCTCGACTTGGGATAAAAAATAAAAATCGGCGGCCAGGAATTAATTACATTTTATTTGAATAGTCTCAGTAGTAAAAAAATGTATTTGTATGGCGATAACGCTGTAATGAATTTGAGAACAAAGACTTTTGATCCGCCTCCAAATATATAAAATATATCTCCGAATCCTAATTGTTCTCGACTTTGACGCCGTTGTAAAAATTTATGAGTTATATGTATACTTTCAAAAAATGTAACTATTATTGATGGCTGCCGAAAAATAATATCCCAGAACAGACGATGATATATATTTTTTTTAATATTAGTATGGATATTCAGACTTTTGATTCATATTATGAATCAAAAGTTCCATTCTCTGCGAACGCCCCTTAAATTCACGGATAAGATACCTACACAATAATTGCGTCCAGTACAAACCACACACCGCCCAAATCGAACATCAATCCAGCGCTCAACCGCAACTACAATTGCTCTATTTCAACCCTATACATAGAACAACAATAATCATTAGTCATAGAGATCTAAACCATAGACTAACAAAACTGAATAGAAGCGAAACTTATACAGAGTGGCGGTCACATTAAACAGTACAGTGGCAGCATTACAACTTGTTATCAGTCTGTTAAAATAATAAAATAAACAATTTTATTAATAGAAAACTGAATTTTTCAAACAAAATTAATAGCTTGAAAATTGCCACGACATAAGCCATCCTTGATAATAAGACACTAGATACGCGCGGGGCGATGCGATCAACAATTAAACACAAACTTTATGGTATTGTACGAGTAACCAATGAAAAAATGGCGCCACGGCTAGAATGCAATTAGCATTCTAGCCGAGGGGCCATTTTTTCGTTGGCTATTAATTATTCTATCAATGTGGATAACCTAATCGCCATACTGTATACTGACCTTAGAGCAAACGAGGATGCTAAACAAGCACCTACTACCATCCTGACACGTGTTGGCCAAATCCATAACAAGGTTGTTAATTTTAGTAGACGAAGATCAAGCAGAGAGCGTCTTACGAACGCTGTAAGCTACAACAAAACCCTGATTGTGTTGATCGTATCGTACGCCTCAAAACTTAGGGCTGCCTGCCTATATACACCCCCCTTAAGACCCTCCTCCCTTAAGACTGTTTGACTTCATGAAAAGTCGTTCTGATTGTGTAAGTAACGACCTTGATATCCACGGAGGCCGTAGCGACTACTCCCTGAAGCATATAATTTAAAAACTGATACCATTGTTTCGTGTCTGTGGATCCAGTTTGGTCGATATGGTACAGGCAAATCACTTGAGATTGATCCCATGTGTTCAGATCAGGAGTTTCGCTTCTTTATATCTTTATTCTTTGTCTAAACCCATGTTACAAGCTTGCACGTGACATAGGCATATCTCTGATACACGCTCACATACATCAGGCATCAGCTCTCGAGAGGGGGTATATTTGTCACGTCAACTCCAGATGATTGATAAAGGAAATGGAGAATCATACGCTTGTTTGTAGTTTATTGTAAATGGTTGTTGCAGTGTAAATCTAAAAGGGGTTGTCTTGAAGTTATATGCGAGTTCCATTTTGGTAGATCATAGAACTTAGTGAATGAAACCACAAGGTGATTAAAAACTGTCTGTAATTTATAACTTGGACATACTTCAGAAATGTATCACTTAGCCTAAATATATTTACAGAATAATGTGTAACCCTTTATGAAAGTACGAAAATTTGTAGTTGACTAATCTAAAAAAACGACCTTAACTTTAGACTGGACAGGTGGTTATAGGCACTGTACGCACTTCGTTTCTGTCCTATAAAGAGTTAAAAATTCGCAGTTTTTTTAATCTACTAGATTCACCCTGGTAAACCAAAAATATCAACCGGCTTATCTCAACTAACAAGCTCTTTTAAGCAAATGAAATATAGACAGCGTTTAAAAAAACACGTAACTGTACACAGACCAAAAATTTTACATTTTGAATAACTTGAAAATCTCTTCTTTGGCACTGCCTCATGCATTGCCCTGCAAGCCTGCTACGTCATTTATCATCAATTGCTCTGCTAAGTACAACCCACCCCAACCTCACCAAAATTCTAGTCTTTCTAACATTTATCACGAAATTAAAATCATGCCTGAATGCATCACCGAAATTCTGTACAATGCAATAAGTAAGACAAACTTAAAACGAGAAATTAAGAAAGTTTCTCGTTGAAGTTCGGAAACTGTCAGCAGTTAGTTGAGGAGGCACCGAATGAAGAAAACCTGATACCATGAAGAGGTAAAGTTTGTGGCATTGTTCCTCAGTCGCGAGAACTACTGAATTGATTTCGAATAATTTAAAACATTTGCGTTATATGTTTTTCTCAATTAAAGTACATAATTTAAAAAGCAAACAGTCTTAAAATAATAATAGTAATAATGTACAATTACATATATAAATTGGACGAGAAATAATCAAAGGGCATCAAAAATTCGTCCGTATCGATGTCAACTGGAAAAGTGCCCAAAAGTCTAGCAGCATTGCCATGTTGTATGGCAATGCTGATTCTTTGGCCAAAATTATGTTAGTAAATAGATTGCATACTCACATAAAAAGAAATAAATAACGAAAATACAGGATGATATTTTGGAATTGCTATTATAATGAATGCTAAAAATAATCGATTAGGTACTTCGTCCTACCCCATAAACAAACTTCAATAACCCGTTGCGTTATCAGTTGTTAGTGGTTTAACATTGTCTTTCCAGGTTTGTTTGTACTTTGTAGGCAATATGGCGAGTAGATAATAGTTGAGGAGTATCACTACATTTCATAAGCCTCCTCAAAACATCACCATAAAATAAAACATAATTCAGTCACAACAAGACTACTTCCTACAAACTTCCTACATCAAAACATGCAATTTAAGCAATATGTAAGAGCGCCCTTGTTCCATACAAATTATTCACCGAACTAGCTACTTATTCAAAACTTTAAATTGGTCGTACTTCCAATAGAAGACACAATATTTCAATATCGAATGTTGGAAGAAACTCAGCTACTTCGAAGAAGTCAGATGCATCTTTTGAATTATTCCGTACGTAGAAACCAGTTACCTGTGCAGTTTAGACTCACATTTTGAATTGTGACTTGGTTCCTACTTCATGCAACAAGTCTTCATACAGCTTACGACTTTATATGCTACAGTGGGCATATAACTGTCTTTTGTTTCTTGTCCTAAATTCAAAAATGTTGTGTTTTGGGTGCACTGTTTGTTGTTATGCTGGGGCGCTTTATATTGTGTGGCCTACTTTATATATGAGTAACGCTTATGTTCTCACTCAGAAAACTTACGTGTGGGGTGTTGAATAATATAGGGAAGCAAGACACGAATAGTGTCTTACAACCTAGATTTCTTCGTTTCTTCGTAGATTTATGAATGCTTTCGAATAGATGAATTCATGTGGTATTCCTTAAATATTGTTTAGCACGTATTAATTAAGTGGCGGCTGGCAATTATGAATGAACCGTCTATTTCTAGTAAAAAATGCACTCTGCAGCTCTAAAAAAAAAATCTTCCCTTATGTGCCTTTTAGTCTGTGCTAAATGTATTTTCTTTCTTTCTTTCAATACATATATCCCTCTCTCTCTCTAATGAATTCTTCCAAGCAACGCTGACGCGGCACCTAATGAATCTACCTTGGGTTGGGCAAATTAGTCACACAGGTATGGGAGCACACGAGCACGTTGGCTAGGTTCTGGGTTCCTTCTAGGAAGCGACGCTTGCATTCGTTCTGTATATACTTATTAAATAATCTGTTGCAGTTTGAAGTCCTTTCAAGCTTTTCGCATCTTGATTTCTCATAGTTAATTCTGCAGGTACAAAGATATAACTGAAATGTATAACTAAAATGTTGGGAATGTGTAAAAATCAGAAAACACGTGTCGAGTATTGGTTTGGGGTTGCATGTCAAATTAAAAAGACACTTAACGAAGCCGAGAGGGCTTCGTTAAGTGTCTTTTTACACCCGTTATAATCCTCTTCTCCTCTTCTTGTACTCCTTGTTATTGTAATATTTTTTTTGACCATACCTGGGTACCTTCTGGTTACGAAGATATTGAAGGTCAATATTCCAACTTTTACCGACGTTTTTTTTTACGCAAATAAGTTTTTAATGTTATAACACAACTTAAAATATCCCCATGACCCCTGTACCTTTGCATGCGCAACGCACGCAAAAGATTATATTAAGCACAATGTTTTGCGTGCGTTACATCTCGTACTACCGCGAACAGCAAATCATACCAAAAATAAAAGTCGTTTTCTATCAATTATTTTTGTGCAATGTTACTTAATTTTATGTACAGAATGCAAAGTTGTATATCGAGATCCCTCCTTGCCTCGAAAAGAAGCCCAAAAGTGTGAAACCAGTGTTATCGGGTTATCCAGTCACTGGTTTGTGGAAGTCAGATAGGCAGTTTCTCCAGGTAAAATACTAGTTTTCAGCTGCAGCCGATTAGACTGGAAGCCGAACCCAACATAGGATTGGGAAAAGGCTTCTGATTCCATAACTAACGTAATATATCATTTGTTCACAATTTTTATCCGGAAGTAATTTTCAACGTTCTTGTACCACGTAACTGGCATATGTCCCACGTGTTGTTTAACAGCAACCTTTGCCTTTTACAGCTGCAATACCTTCTTGGTCACGTAATCTTTGGACGTGACGTCACACCCAGAGACAAAGTTGAAAAGTTTTATGTGCTTCAAACCAAAGCACGAAATTGCTACAGGGGTAGGTACTTATTTTCCCGGTTTAACTATCCTGAGGAGATGTGGTTACCTCTTTGGTTTAGTTCAATCCAGTCTTGGAAAGTGCTTAAAGTGTAACCACTCAGAAATTGCTGGAATTTATGTGTTTGTTACTTCGTCACGCTCAAATGGCTGAACGGATTTGGATGGAATTTGGCACACAGATAGTTTATAAGCAGGATTAACACATAGAATATTTTTCATCCCGATACTCCTACGGGATCGACACTTATGTGGGTGTAATCGCGGGGCGCAGCTAGTATTTAATATACAAGTAAGGCGCAAATATGTTAGTAACAATATTTCTTAACAATTGTATTAGTAAAACCTCTTCTACTTTCACAAGCATTATCTGTTGTAAGAAGCGATACATGAATATCAAAAATACAGGCAGCTTCTCCCTGCTTGATAAAATATTATGCCTTTGCAACACAAAATCACTTAATGCATTTAGCGCTAAACGAATTTAAAACATCGTTCGATTTCTGTCAAACGTTTTGAAATGCGTTTAGCGTTAAATGCATTTGTTGATTTGTGGTGCAAGTGGGCCAAAGAGATCTTCAAACCATATATGCTGATGCATATATGCCCATATATGCCTGATTTATAAATATTTCCAATCAATTTCTTTATATTATCTTTCGAGCAATAGTAGATACTAAAAGAAACATTACTGTTATACCACCAACGTTTACATCATACAGGCTGGTCACGTTTGTCAAAGATGACACACACGCGGTTCCCTAACGAATGTTGACTTTGAGTCTGTAGGTATAAGCTTTTATGCGTTCAGACCACAGAAATCTAAATAAGTAAATAGAAGTCACATACGCAAAGCCTGACGCCGATATGTGTCCCAAAGGAAACAATCGAACGATGTTTTGTTGATACTGTAGATTCACGGATGCATTTCTAACTGCTAGTATACAGGGTGTACGAGTATAAGGTCCATTGACGCGCGAACTGTTACCATGAATTCAATACAATTTCTAGACTCACCGGCGATACATTTTGACCGTGTAGTTATTGATTGCAATTTGAAACAGAACAACAGTTTTTATTTTTTGGGTTGTTATGTTCAAGAAAAATTCTGAATTCATGGTGATAGTTTGCGCGCCTATGTTTCTTACACCCTGTACAAAACAAAAGAAAATAAAAATAAAACAGGTTTATTCCGAAAACAAACCTTTCATTATAGTTGTTGCGGACGCCGAACTCCCCGTAGCAATAATGAACAAAGTAGGATTATGATACTAAAATGTTTGTGATTGGTCGCGGAGTCAGGCCTCCGACAGGTTTGGACAAGTCGAAACCTGTCGGAGAGCGGACACGGACTAAAGTGATCGGATTGGTGGGTGGCCAAGAATTTTAATAAAGTACACTAAGGGCCACCCACTACTTCCACCCATGAACCGGTGTATATTAGACGGACAGATTTAGATTAAGTTCAATCAGTTCAATCAGTTCAATAAGTTCAATCAGATCATCGATAGCAGACAACAAGAATAAATCCAGAATAGAAACCAAGACTTTTATTTGAAGAACCATACAGTCCACACCCTACAGTCTGGTCCTCCGAACTCGGATCAAGGAAAAAAGGAACCTTTCGTAAGTTGAACCGATAATAACTTACCTGTGTATCCTGCTGTGTATTCTGCTGTGTATTCTACTGTGTACCGTCAACCGAGCGAGATGGTAGTCACCCGTAGCCAAGGGGACTTGGCAGAATTGGAAGAACAGCGTCGGGCCTTAGAACGAAGGGACGAAGAACTGCTAGTATCAGTACGTCGCCGGGAAGCGGAACGAATAGAACGAGAGCGACTAAGACGACTGTCTCTCGACCCGCCGGCGTCACCTCAAGTTGAAAGTATGACCGGACCTACTACCGCCGTGGACATCGCAACAGCGGGACCATCGTCTGAACAACGACGAATAAGATCACCGCCGCGCTCAGTGAGATCGAACACGAGTGCGACTACACGGTTACGATTGGTTGAACTTGAGGCGGCCGAGAAACTAGCAAGCATTCGACGAAAGGAGCTGGAAATCGAAGCAGATCTGGTGAAGAAGAGATTGGCTGCTGAGGTCTCTGTAATACAAGATGACCAGGAAAGCGTCCATGAAGATCTACTTCAGGAAGAACACCAGCACCGGAAGGTGGACCAATGGCTACGAACCCACCCCCTCAACACACGGGGGGAGGGGGGCACGAACACAGAAGCCAAAGAAGACCCAAAGCAGCAACGCTTTGAGGCACCAAGAGGAAGATCGCCAACGCCAACGAGAACCAGAAACAGCATTGACCAATTAGCTGCGACCCTGGAGAAGATGGCCAGGCCACGACTTCGACACACAGATCTACCAACTTTCTCTGGTGCGGCCAACGAGTGGTTGCCATTCAAGGCATCGTACTATGACACGACCAACATGTACAACGTGTCACCAGCAGAGAACCTTCAGAGACTTAGAAGTTGCCTCAAAGGCGAAGCACGAGACACAGTAGCGGCTCTTCTGCACGCGGCCACAGAACCGGACGCTGTCATGAAGACGTTGGAGCAGTGCTTTGGCCGACCAGAGGTGATCATAGACAAAGCTCTGGATGACCTGAAAAAGATGCCAAAACCTAGTGCTAGTGCCAGTGACCTAAATAGTTTCGCGATTAAAATCCAAAATACGATATGTGTGTTAAAGACAATCGATCGCAAGGGGTACCTCTATAATCCCTTGCTAACCCGGGAAGTGCTTGAAAAGTTAAGTCCACATCTCCGATCGCGATGGTGCGACTACGCCAGTGACAACGAAGGGTCAGCAGAGCCCGAAATAGTGACACTATCTCGTTTCTTAATGCGTGAGGCGGACAGGGCGTTACGCTATACATACGCCCCAACAACGAGTACCGCAACTCACAAGAACGAAACCAGGCCTGCCATAACCCTGAAGAAGAAGAAGCCTAACGCAGTGTACGTCACGGTTGAAGGAACCGAAGAAGATCAGTGCCCCAGTTGCAAACAGAATCACGTACTGACCCAGTGTCCGAAATATAAAGCACTGACCGTGGATCAACGCTGGGAACTAGTGAAGGACAATAAGGTATGTTTCAAGTGCGCCCAGAAGAAACACAGGCGTGCCATGTGTAAAGCGAAACCGTGCGGTGTGAACCAGTGCCGCCGACCTCACCATGCCACGCTACACCAAGAAAGGAGAGAGTCGCCCGAAATAAAGTCAGCGACTGAACATAAGTCTGAAGAACCCACTCAGGAGGAGGCAGTCATGTCGGTGGCTACCCTAACAGCCGCCGGCCCGAAGACTGTCCTCCTCAAAATGTGCCCCGTGATCATCACAGGTCCACGGGGGGAGGTGAAGACTCACGCACTCTTCGACGAAGGAGCCACCGTCACTCTCATTGACGAAGACCTGGCTGTGAGTATCGGGGCAGAAGGAACGTCACAACCACTGCATATCCATGGAGCGAACATGTCCTCACAAGAACGAGACAGCAAGATCGTCATGGTGCAAGTGAGAGGGGTCAGCGAGATCAGCGCACCACATAAGCTTCAGGCCAGAACAATGAAAAACCTGAGGCTTCACCAGCAGTCGATCCCAGACACTCTGCTGGAATACGAACACCTACGTGACCTCCCAACAGACGAGGTGTGTTATGCGCCAACACGCCCCGGAATCCTAGTGGGGACAGACCACTGGGAGTGCATCGTGTCGAGAAAACTCCGAGTCGGCGGCCCCAACCAGCCAGCTGCATCCCTAACGCAGCTCGGCTGGGTAGTACATGGGACCGCACCACGAAGCATCTTCATGAACGAAGACAACGTGTTGCATCTCTATGAATACGAGAAGCAGCAGCAGCACGACCACCAGCGACTGCATGACCTAGTGGAAACTCACTTCAAAATAGAAGCACTAGGTATTGCAAGAGAACCACGCGTGAGTGACGCTAACCAACGAGCGATAGCAATCGTCGAAAGAACCACTAAGAAGATCGACGGTGGCTACGAAGTCGGATTGCCATGGCGGCACGATGACATCACCATGCCACCCAGCTACGGTGCAGCGCTCCGCCGATTGAAGAAAATCGAACAGAAGATGGATGCATCACCCGACTTCGCCGAACAATACAACGCTCAAATAAACAACCTGCTGGAAAAGGGGTACGCAGTGCCGTGCGACGGCACAGAACAGTCAAGTGCCGTCTGCTGGTACCTGCCTCACTTTGCCGTACAGAACCCAAACAAACCCGGCAAACAGAGGCTGGTGTTTGACGCAGCGGCGAGAAGCCACGGAGTGTGCCTGAACGATAAATTACTGGAAGGCCCGGACCTACTGCTATCGCTGCCGGGAATCATATTCCGTTTCCGAGAGAAAGCGATAGCAGTAACGGCAGACATCCAAGAAATGTTCTTACGCGTCAAAATAAGAACTGAAGATCAACCGGCCCAACAGTTCCTGTGGAGAGGCACCAACAGAACAGAGCCCCCGCGCCACTACAAAATGACGAGCATGATATTTGGCGCAGCAAGCTCTCCATACATGGCCCATTATGTCCGCAACCACAATGCAGACATACACGGAAATGAATACCCACACGCGTTAGAGGCTATTAAAAACAGCCACTATATGGATGACCTGGTGGCGAGCTATGATAACCAGGAAGAAGCCCTGAAGGCAATACAAGAAACAAGACAGGTGCATGCGGTCGCCGGGTTCACTCTGCGTGGATGGAGCACGAATCATGAGACAGTGCTACGCGACGTGCCCCGAGAGCTGCACGCTACCACTCCCACACAACTGGGAGGAGAGAAGCCCACGAATAAGATACTCGGGCTGTACTGGAACGCCGAACGGGACGAACTCGGGTTCAACACGTCAATGAACCGGGTCCCCGCTCCGGTACGAGAACGGAAGCGCCCACCGACCAAAAGAGAAGCACTCAGCGCAGTAATGTCCATCTACGACCCTCTAGGACTGCTGAGCCACTTCACGATAAGAGCAAAGATTATACTGCAAAGTCTGTGGCGCCTCAAAATAACGTGGGACGAGCCAATACCGGAAGAGGACAACGAACATTTCGCGACCTGGCTCGCTCAACTCACCGACGTCGCCCAGCTTCGACTGCCCAGAAGCTACACGTCAAAGAAGTACAAGGACATAGAACTACATGTCCTATGTGATGCGAGTGAACAAGCCTACGCAGCCGTGGCCTACTGGAGAATAGTGAACTGCGATGACACCGTAAGCATAGTGCTAGACGCCGCCAAAGCAAAGGAGGCGCCACGACAGACACAAACTATTCCTAGGCTGGAACTACAAGCGGCGGTCTTAGGGGCCAGACTCGCTGACACCATCCGCAAGGAACACCGCATCGAGGTCAGCAAAACTGTGTACTGGACAGACTCTTCCACCGTCGTGCACTGGATAAAACATGACATGCGACGATACACGCCGTTCGTCGCGCACCGACTGGGAGAAATCGCCGAGCTCACCTCAAAGGAAGAATGGCGTTGGCTACCAACCAATCACAACATAGCCGACGACGCCACCCGACTTACCAACGCGCCGATCCACATAACCGATCGATGGTTCCAGGGGCCTAGCTTCTTATACTCACCCGAGGAGCAATGGCCCGGGAATATGCCACCCGATGAAGACGATGAACAAGGAGTCCTGCACATTACCGAGACTCCGCGAGACAGCTGGCTACCTGACCCTGCCCGCTTCTCCAAGTACGAGACCCTAGTAAGAGCAGTGGCAAGAGCCTTGGCGTTCATCGACATATGTCGACGCGCCGCTACAAGACTGGAACACAGACATATCCAGCGCGCTGAGAAAGAACTCCTGCAACGAACGCAACAGGAAAGTTTCGGCGAAGAAATGAGACGGATGCAGTCAGCCCGTCCTATCCCAAAGACGAGCAGACTGTACAAACTCGATCCAGTATTGGAAGACGGCCTCCTGCGGGTACGAGGCCGCATTGAAGCATCAGCGGCAACACAAGAAGCAAAACGGCCAATCATACTAGATGGCCGCCACCGAGTGACGAGGCTTCTGGTACAACGGGAACACTGCGCTGCGGGTCACGCCAACCGAGAGCGCGTGACTAACGACCTGCGGCAACGGTACTGGGTCATACATCTGCGACCCACCGTGCGCGCGATCGAGAGAAGCTGTGTCTTCTGCAAGAAGCAGAAGGGGACACCACAAACGCCGGCCACGGGAGACTTGCCACACGCCCGCCTAGACCCCTTCCACCGCCCGTTCACTAACTGCGGGGTGGACTACTTCGGGCCTATGACAGTCAAGGTGGGTCGTCGCCGTGAAAAAAGGTGGGGTGCATTATTCACCTGCCTCACCTCCCGGGGCCGTGCAAGGAAAACGACCGACGAACATGGCGAGCTAGCCAAGCGCTCGCCGACCACTTCTGGCGGCGCTGGCTGCGGGAATATCTGCCCACATTGATACCCCGCGGCGAGCCGAAGAACAACGCGAGGCCGCTACAAGTTGGCGACGTGGTCCTGGTGGTCGACAACACACTGCCCCGGAACACCTGGCCGATGGGGATTGTGGAGCGCACGCACCCTGCAACTGACGGCAGCGTCCGGGTGGTCGAAGTACGGACCAGAACTGGAATCTTCCGACGCCCGGTGAGCAAACTCGTCGTCCTGGAGAAGAAAGAGGAGGCTTCGCGAGCTACGCCGGGAGGAGAAATGTTGCGGACGCCGAACTCCCCGTAGCAATAATGAACAAAGTAGGATTATGATACTAAAATGTTTGTGATTGGTCGCGGAGTCAGGCCTCCGACAGGTTTGGACAAGTCGAAACCTGTCGGAGAGCGGACACGGACTAAAGTGATCGGATTGGTGGGTGGCCAAGAATTTTAATAAAGTACACTAAGGGCCACCCACTACTTCCACCCATGAACCGGTGTATATTAGACGGACAGATTTAGATTAAGTTCAATCAGTTCAATCAGTTCAATAAGTTCAATCAGATCATCGATAGCAGACAACAAGAATAAATCCAGAATAGAAACCAAGACTTTTATTTGAAGAACCATACAGTCCACACCCTACAATAGTAGTGTGTAATCAAAATCTGTCGTATGAAGCGATAAAGGAGTGTCAAGAAGCCGTGTCAGCTCCTGTCTGCTTGTTCTGCCTGCACATGTCTCATATTACTTGGGGTCAGAGCAGAATATTTCCTCTTCTATTCTCCTTTGTTAACTGCCACGATATCATTCACTGCTTTTTCAGATAATCATCTCTTACACAATCCATCCATGAAATTTTACAGCGTTCAGTCCAGAGGGCATGGTAATTAAATGTATCAGTCATTGTAAAGAGCATAAGTAGTCGATGCTTATAGGCTTGTATATCAATAAGAAGTGTTATTGCAGATACAGTCGATAAACTGAAAATTAGTCTTCACCCTACCAAGCAGTTTTACTTGAATAGGTAAGTAAATTGCTTGGTAGGGTGGATATTTTTTAGAGTTCCATACCCAAAGGGTGCTAACGGATCCCTATTACTAAACTCCGCTGACCGTTCGTCCGACGGTCTGTCTGTCAATGGGATGTATCTCATGAAACGTGATTGGTAGACAGTTGAAATTTTCACAGAGAACAAATAATAAAAATAAAATAAAGTTAATAAAACTGAAAGGGACAAAGGAGAAAATACTATACAAGGAACGTGTATTTTTTGGCGCTTTTGCCTCGTGGTATGGGACCCTGTGTGTGCAAGTCCGCTTCGCACATGGCCGGGCGTTTTTCCGTCTACCGACAAAATCTGCCAGGGTACATGATCTGTCATTCTAAATCCTTTATACCACTACTTCATCTAATCGAGATTCCTGTGATTTCAGCCCCATGTATTTGAATATTTTCGTTTGCTCTCCTACTAATACATGGTTAGAATATTCATCGTATTAGAACACTTTAAATTAGGTGTCCCTGATTGTGTTTCTTCCGTGCTGCTCTGCACACGAGATTATTCAGGAGTGGTATTTTATATGTGTATAGAATGTTAGTCTTTGATGATAGGTCGGGTTATGGATGGCTTTTGAGAAGAATGTTGTAATCAACGTCAAATGTACAGACCTCAGCACATCAAGCTACTACAATCTGTCAAAATTCTTTAATAGATTTTCAACTTTATTGCGGAAGCATAAGGTTCAAAGTTGATTGGGAATATTTGACAGTTTCGGGTAGCTTGATGTGCTGGCGTCTGTACGTCATCCCTATCAATTTTATGATATTATTTATGAGAAACAGGAAACTAGTGAATATGTGTTCATTCAATTGTCATAAAGAATATATTATTTTGTGTAAGTAATAATTATTCCTTAATTGGCTTGAGTTATTCAGGATATAGTATAAGAAATATCTTAGCATGACAAAGCGCTTAGCAACAAGCATAAGAAACTCATTATGATTTATATATATTTTTTTAATTAATTAATTCCGACAACATAGTGAAAATCAAGTTAATGCTTGGTTTCATCGTAATTAATTGTATTGCATTGATGTAATTTTGATACTTTATAATAGCATGTACAGACGCCAGCACATCAAGCTACTACAATCTGTCAAATTTCTTTAATAGTTTTTCTACTTTACAGCTAAATCATAATGTTCAAAGTTGTCTGGGAAACTGTGTCAGTTTCGGGTAGCTTGATGTGCTGGCGTCTGTACATTGTTTTTTTTTTATTTTTTATTTAATTTTTATCATATATTCCGAGCATGTGTACTCAATAATGTATAAGCAGTGTTTACCTCTAATTAAGTTTCCATTACAGTATACTGTTTATTTTACAAGTTTTATTATTGTTAAAGATAATTGTAATGTATCTCGCTGGTAATCTTAAAATTAAATAAATCTATGTATTTGACAATGTAATACCGATTATGGACCACATCAAACCATATTTCAAGAACGCTCATCTCAGTAGATCCCGGAAATATTATCCCGAACGAGATAACAATAACATGTACAGATAGGTATATAGTGTTATGCCCATAACATGAGATGTTCCCGTAATTCCGTCGACAATATTGATCAGAAGCTAAGCAAACGGTTTATTATGTATCACGACATTGGCACACATCGCATTATCTACGACGACAATGTCGGGATTACATGGAATACATAAAGTGGATGCTCATTTTACCTACAAGGAAATTGGAAACTGTACAAGATTGTGAACGGCTTTGAGCGTGGCCATTCATCTGTTCAAAATTTAAATAGAGGTTTGGTTAGCCTTAGACTTTCTAAAGTTTGTTCTTTTTAAATTCCTTATGTTGTTCGGTTTGATTAAAGTTTAGTTTAGACATAAGGAAGGTGTACAGAATGGACATTTTTGTATTTTGAAAGTTTGTCGGCCTTATTTGCATGATTTTGAATTTTCATATTGTTATTTTTTTTGTCTTGAGGGGCCCGTGGCTTAATAATAACAGCCGCACAGGTCGATCGATCAGGCTAAGCTACGCTTGCCGCGGTTAGTCTGTGGATGGGTGACTATATTTACATACCGAGACCCCTCCGTGCCTCGGAAAGCACGTTAAGCCGTTGGTCCCGGCTGTCATTCGTAGATCTTTGACAGTCGTAACGGGTAGTCAGTAGCCTGAAAGTCTGACAACCAGTCTTACCTAGGGGTATCGTATTACCCAGTAACTGGCTTGTGAAGGTCAGATAGGCAGTCGCTCCATGTAAAATACTGGTATTCAGCTGCATCCGGTTAGACTGGAAGCCGACCTCAACATACCTAGTTGGGAAAAGGCTAGGCAGATGATGATGACGATTTTTTTTGTGTGCCCAACTTTGTCATTGGAAAAGATTGCAGATCGGACTAACTCTTGTTTTGTTTCAGACCTTATGTCAAACCTATAACAGACTCTGGCAAAGTTCTAAGTCACACGTTAAATGATGAATCATCCCAAAGAATTTAGTGTAGGCACATAAAGATATTAAGAAAATTACGAGACCATTTTTCTTAATACTTGGCTCTTTGGGACCATTACTTAAATCTAATCTGTTCTGAAGACTTATGAATTATGAATTGACTGTGTGACCTTTTGACGGACGAAAGTCTTAATAAAGTAATATCTCGTGAGATAAGTATAGCGAACCTTTGAAACTGTGGTAATTAGTTTGGTAACTCATAAAGAAAAGTAATTATGTAGGAATGTATTTTATACTTATCTAGGGTAAATTAATAGGGTATTCACAACTGGCATTACGTAAGTAGGAATGTCTTTCGTTGGGATGCATCTATCCGCCTTGTAAGCTTTATAAGAATCTTTTTGCTGACTGTCTTAACGTTTTATCTTTCCCAAAGGCACTTTCTAGACATTTCATTCAATGTCACATAATGCATCTGCTGCCTAGAGGCTCGGAAAGCACGTTAAGCCGTTGGTCCCGGCTGTCATTCGTGGATCCTTGACAGTCGTTACGGGTTATTAGAAGCCCGAAAGTCTGACAACCAGTCTTACCAAGGAGTATCGTATTACCCAGTATCTGGGTTGGGGAGGTCAGATAGGCAGTCGGTCCATGTGAAATACTGGTATTCAGATCCAGTTAGTCTGGAAGCTGACCCCATAATACTTGGGAAAAGGTGACAGACAGCTGAGGTGATGACCAGCCTATTATATGTCACCCTGCAGGGCAAAGCCATACAAAGACGCTTGCTCTAGGCGGATTAGGGATTTTAGACTTATACCTATTAATTATAATTAATTATTTAATAATTATTTAATTATTTATTTGTTATTTATTATTGATTCCTCACGATGTTTTCCTTCGCCGATGACAGTGATATCCAAGATAAACTTAGCAAGTATCTACTACTATCTAAATATGACTTATGTCGTGTGACATCGAAATTCGAGTATACTTCGCAAAGCAGTGTATTCGAGACGGTACCTACATGAGGACCTCTCGACTTTGACTGCATCAAAGACAATGGCAGTAGGTACTTATGTGAGCACGCATCTAGCTGCGTCAAGCGAAGGTAATTTTCTTATCTAATGTATGAATGGCAGGCCCTTAGATTAATAATAAGCAAAGAATTCTTGGAAATTTAATGCGGGTCTAGAAATCTAGATATTATAATTTTGTTTATTTCTTACAATGTCAAAAAATCATGAGAAATGTGATAATTTGATAGGTTCTAAATTCCGCGTAAGGTAAGATACTAAAAGCTCCTACCCTTTGTACCTTCACAATTCATACTAATATTTACTATAAATGCGAAAATAAATCTGTCTGTCTGTCGTCGGTCTGTCTATTACCTTTTCACGCCTTAACGGCTGAACTCAATTTGGATGAAATTTGTATGGCACACTGATAGACCTGAGTTAGGACATGAGATACTTTTTATCCCTGTAGTAAATTTCCATAGGATGATTTCCGACCATGCGGGCAAAGGCGGGGGATAAAGCTAGTAAAATTACAATAGTTATCCCGATGATTATATTTATGTCAATAGGTATGGTTATGTCAATAGGTATTTGGTTACACTTTATACATACTACCAGGAGGCGCAAAATTAATCATACAGTTTTGTTTTTGAATAACTTTTTTACTACATAAAAAATATATATTATGTGTGATGGAAATCTTTATTTGGACCCTTACAATATTTTTTGTTAAGTGGAGAAGATATCCGTTAAGTGGCTGCCGCCAGTGCTGATACACATTGCCCGTTCTATCGCATTTTCCATGACTTTCCGCGAGATTTCCGGTGATAACTGTTCGCATACCTGTCGAATCTTCTCCTTAAGGGCTGCGATTATCTGAGGCTCGTTGGCATAAAGCCGCGACTTCGCGGCTTTCACTAAAATTCGCTGTAGGGTCCGTCTGGTGATGCCCAATTGCGTGGCCCGTCGTCTGGTTGATGTTTCTTCGTTCTCAGCGACATCGGTACCCACAGCCGCGATATCCAGCTTGCTTGCTTGACAGTTTGTATACTGCCGTTGTCCAGTTCGCAAATGTTGAACATGATTGACGTACGACGCCATTTGTAAAAATTAGAGCATCTTCCGATAGGATGATTCATTTTGCGCCACCTGGTATAACTGATATCACTTACTTAAGCACCTGCTCGCTTCGACAATGGATTATTAATTAACCGTGTAATTAATATTCAAATACAGAGTTGATAGGAGGTTTCACGTAGCACTTTGTTCCCTACTCGTGCTAGAGAAGGTACCGTCAGCGAGAACATTTATTTAGTGAATTTGTATTTTCGCTGACATTAATATATACTCCCAGGGTAAACGAGGGACTTAATACTTACACACAATTATTTCCGGGATAAATTTAACTAATCCTGTAAAAACTTATTGGTCTTTTAATGATGGACACTTTTTTAACTTTTTGAACCTCTAAATATTTTTTGCGCTTCTAATGACGCACACTTTTTTAAAATAATTGAGACTTTTTTAACTTGGCCTTTTGTCACGGTTGGTCACAGTTACTAAGCAAGGGTACCAAGACCAAACGGGTTAGGTTAGATTGGAGCTGTAACCAACCATGAGTAAGCCTAAAGCGGGTTGCAGACCAAAAGCTAAGCTAAGTTAGTCTAGCTTAGCTCGCAGAGCTGATATAGTTTTTCGTACTTGTGTACATACCGCAAACTATGAACAGAGGTATGAAAAATGACCTCAGCTATGCGAGCTAAGCTAGACTAATTTAGCTTAGCTCATGGTCTGCAACCCGCTTAATTAGTAGCAGGAACTAAACTAGGGGACCCCAACCAAATAGGTTAGCTTAGAACTGTAACGAAAGTCGAGCGAGCGCTACATCCAAGTTGGTCGCAGTTTCTAACACACAAACAAAAAGTAGCGTGATTCATTATTATTATACTCGTAGTGTTCAATAATATTTGAAGGAGCACAAAATGGGAATGATTAAAGGCTCGATTAAATCCATGCCATTATGCCCTCATAAGAAACGAATTAAAAAAAAATGCTACGATAAGATAATTTTCCCATTGTTATGGCAAAGATGCATTACCTAATTCGTTATCCCTATATAACGAGAACAGCACATTGAATACCCCCCTGAAACCATTCACCTGAATTTCTATTATGAAATATCAAAGCTAGTATCAGAGAACCAGACAACTCTGACATCAAAGAAAATGCTGGCGATCTAACCTGCGACTGACGGGCACGGCCGCACATTCTATGCTAATTAAGTTTTTATTGCGCCTTCACTCGCGTGGTTTTGCTTGGTATCGGGGACTTGAAGTTTAAGCAGTTTGTAGTAAATTAAAGACTTTTATAAAGACAATATCTCAATAACTAACACTAAAATATATATATTATGCACAAGTATATAAAGGAAAAAAAGAGAAGGGCTCGTTGAGCATCAAAAAATTCGTCCGCATCGCTGTCAGTTCTCAAAAGGCTGACAGCGTTGCCACGTTGGATAGCAATGCTGATTCTTTGGACTAAAAATAGGCCAGCCCCGGGTCACGTGAAGAGTCGATCCGCCGCTTGGCGATGTCCCGAAATCGTCGTTACGAGCTGGAAGAGGTATAAAAGTTCATATCTCATCAAACAAAAAAGCTGACAGCCTAAGTTGTGTCGGATACGCTTCTGTATTTCCTCTTGTGATTTTGTTTTTAGAATCTAAATCTTTACACAGTGATAAAATGACGGCATGGTTGGCGCAGTGGTTAAGCGATTGACTGCTGCGCTGCGTGTCGCGGGTTCGATTCCCGCACGGAACAAATATTTGTATGACCTACAAGTAGTTGTTCCGAGTCTGGCTGTTCGTGTATGTGACTTTAAATGTTTGGAAACGCACCCACAATACACGAGAAATTCCTAGTGTGGAGCGACGTTTATTAAAAAAATAAAAAAAATGGCGACCAATCTCGGCGGAGACGTCATCGGCGCGGGAGATATTATAGTGCACAAGTGTGTGCGCAGACACAGGTGTACTCTCTCTTCCCTCATTCTCATTGTCGATGGGACGGCAATCCGACACGATCGGAGAGAGATCAGGCGCATAGCCAACGGATTAACGTGCTTTCCGAGGCATGGGGGTATCACACCGCCAACTTACAACCGGGTTGTTTCCAAGAAATTGCTAAAGGAAAAACCCACGCACGATTTACACACAGATAAAAATACAAATAAAGTAGAAAACCGACTCACTATTATATTGGATGATATACAATTTATGTCAACCACAATGCAAGTTGCGTCGCCACAATATTTTATATAAAACATTCATAATATTATTTATTTATGTCTGTCAACGCTAAACCTTAGATATAAATCGGATAAATGATAATGTATTCTCTTTGAACTATTAACTATTTGTTAGCGAAAGAGAAAGAACAATTTAATGTGTCATGTATCAAGATTGCTATGAAAAATAGTGATCCTGCAAGAATTTTTTTTTGTTTTATCCATATCGATATCCATCACGTTTGCGAAGTTCAGCTAGCCAATTTAAAAAGCCCCGTATTCTCAATTCAGAAGCCGTGGGTCGTCTTTATCGGTAAATGTTCTTTACTACATAATTATATGTACATAAATATAAACACACGCCTTCCTTCCGTTGGGGTAAGCAAAAACTACAGAACGCCCTGCCTACTATAATAATAATAATATTCCACAACTTTAACACAACGCCATCTAGTCCCAAACTAAGCAGAGCTTGTGCTATGAGTACTAGACAACTGATAAATATACATATACACGGTGTAATTGACAGGTTGGCAAAAACTGAAATAGTAGCTTCAGACCATGATTTATGACTGAAAAACGTTGGAATTTTCTTCAGGAAAATTGTCGAATTTTCCGACCGTTTTTCAACTAGATTTGTGTTCTATTCATTTGATACAACAAAATCCAGCCCTAAAAACATAATTTTAGTGAAAAAAAGCAAAAAACTTAAACTCGGCAATGTAAATAATAATGATTTAAAAAGAAAATTCATACATACCGCGCGGAATCAGCTGTTAGCTCTAAAAGTTTACTGGCCTCCGACAGTACCTACGACAGACAGAGAAAGCATACCGCTCGCTCGCTCGCTCCCTTTGTGTGCTGTGCGCCGGCGCCTTTGCTTACGCGCCGACACTGCTAGGGTTGTACCACGTATGGAATTTAATACTTGTCATTTTATTTTTATTTATGTAAAATGCTTTATTAATAATTAAATACTCAGGAGTATGATTACTTATTTATTCTTTCTTAATTCCGAAAACCTTATTTTAAATCGTTAACCTTTCGAGTATCGTAATAAGAGACACAATAGAAAGACAACAGGTGTGAGGACGCCGGCGTCCTCGCGGTGCTTAACAGTTTGATCTACAGTATCAATTACGAAGCCACCCGAACTGTACACACGCGTTGCATTACAGTAATGTAAATTGGTTTAGATAAGTGGGACATAAAACATAAAAACATCGCGTCAATATTGCCAGATTCACATTCCTTACCCTGTCAATCCCGGAGCGAAAGCTGGCGTTCAAAAAGGTTTGCTTATTTTCGTTATTTACAGACTATTTATAAGAAAAACTTCTTGTTTACGTTCTTGAACAAAGACCCTATAAAAAAAAACGCTTATTTTATAATCTATGCGAATGCCGGCGTTTGCTTAGTGTTTAGAAAATGGCGCAAAATCGCGCGCGTGCCGCTTGGGGATTGACAGGTACTAGGTTTAAACTTAGAAGCAGAACCATGAGTAGAAGTAACAAGAGATAGCGGTTAATAACATTCTTTATCATACGATTACGATACGATTCTTTTTCAATACCTAGTTCTACATCTTTATCTCAATGGCAGGCCGAACACGGTAACTACTGTGCCATGGGCTCCTCGACTAACGTATCTAGTAATATTACCGAAATAAAATGTTTCATTTCATATCATGTGGGCAGCCCTATGCTACACGTGTCACAAACACTCTCAAAGGTTTGCCGACAAACGAAACCGTCAGCACTCACTCAGCCGTTAGTTCAGTTTGCCGCGATTGCTGGTGCGTTCTGGACGTCTATTTCGTTTTCTTTCAACTGTCGGGAGTTCGGGACTGTGTTGTGCGTTGAGTTGAGTTGTGTGTTTTGTGTTTTTGTGTTGTGTGGTATCATCATGAATCGGCGTAATGAAACGTTTAGTGCTCGCGAATATGGCCAGATGTTAATGTGCTTGGGTGAAGCTAGAGGAAACGCGTCGTTGGCATTAAGGCTCTATGTTCAAAGTCACCCAAATGAACGACATCCAGCTAATAGTCGTACTATCACACGGGCATATCAACGTGTTTTAGAAAATTTACCTATTGTGCCGCGGCAGGAAGGTGCTGGAAGGACAATCAGTGCTCGTTCTGAGCAGGCGACTTTAGATGTTGTCCGTCGAAATCCGCGTTTGGGAACCCGTACTGCTGCAAAACTTGTAAGGCGTAATAACGGACCCCGGGTTTCACATTGAGCTGTGCACAAAGTCCTTCGAAAGGACAAGCAACGTCCATATCGGATCCATAAAGTGCAGGCTCTGGTACCTGGCGACTCAACCCGCAGACTAGCGTACTGCAGATGGCTGATACGTCGGCAGCAGCTAAATCGCCAATTCGTTTCACGGGTGATTTGGACCGATGAATCGACGTTTACACGAAACGGTATGTGGAACCGGCGGAATGCTCACATTTGGGCACGCCACAACCCGTACGCAATGCAGCAGACGGGTCATCAGACGCGGTGGTCACTGAATGTGTGGGCTGGCGTGTATCATAACCGTATTTTGGGTCCCGTGTTTTTGCCAACTAGAATGGACGGCCGGCGTTATTGCGAATTTCTACAGCAGGATTTTGAAGCCATGATGGACACTCTGCGGGCTGAGCTAGATCAAGAGCGGGATCGTATGGAGAACGAACCCTTAGCTCAACTACCTACCATCTGTATAGACATATATATGTCTAAATACATACATATTATAGATAAATTACACCCAGACAAAACAAATGATCGTGCTCATCACACAAACATTTGTCCTGGGTGAGAATCGAACCAACGACCTTGCTAATAGTAGTCAGGGCCACTGACCACTAGACCAACAGGCCTGCCTGCCTGCCGGCCCTGACTATGATTCACATATTATACTCCTTTTGTTTCTTTATCGTTTTTTCCTTTACTGAATACGTCCAAAACAGACCCTCTAAAAATACTTTATTAATATCTAATCACGAATTGCCTCTGTTATTATCGGGTTGTCGTGACGACCCTCATCCCACGCAACTCTGACATTCCGACCCTTGATGTAGCCTATGGCAACTGACGTACCTTCGCATAGCGACTATATATATAGATATATGTAGTTTCCATTATTAAACAAAGGCATGATCTTGGCTTCGAGTGCTCGTGTTACGGTATATTGTGAGGCATTATTGGGTTTCTGAAGGATAATGGAAATATTGATTGTAAACTTTATGGTTAACAAAGAGACGTGGTTTTTACAATGTTGCAATGAGATGTACAGAGAGAAAGTTTAATGGGGAGAATTATTGTGGAAATTTAACCGTTATCAGCCTACTATAAAGTTGGTCTAAAATCGAGAAAAAAATACGCAAAATACGCGCATTGACGTGGAGTAGCGGACACCAGCCCGTATTACCGATTACCTTAAATCGAGAAAATGGGAAACTAGAGAAACTTTCAGTAACTTATTATGTACAGGATACATTTATAACCAGTGCGCAAACTATAACCATGAATTCAGCATATGATTCTAGACTCCTAGCAAAAATATAATCTATAAATTTTTCGTCGGTTATCCAAAAAAATACAGCTGTTTCATAGAAAAGTGCAATACCTACGCGGTCAAAATGTATGACAGAGCTAATTTTTTTTTAAACAAAAAAAATAAAATCACCGCAGGGTGTTCAGAATCATGTACTAAATTCATGGTGACAGTTTGCGCAATGATTAAAAATTTATCCTGTATATCTATCGAAAATGAAATCAAATCAATTAATTTTTATTTTAGGAATACATCAATACATAATTTACACTAGATTATAAATGATTAATTAATTACAATGCCATGCCATTAGGTACCATCATTTGGGCCGCTTCCTTGTTTGTTGCCAACAAAAAAAAGAAAAAAAAAAGTCCTTATATTGCATTGTTTAAAAAAAATGCTTGTAACCACAAAGGAAGTGAAGCATTGGTAGGATTGGGGTAGTATTTTTGGCAGTGTTTAAGCGGTACGATAAAAATCCCACCATGATTCCGGCACCGTTTCAAACTGGCGTTTCAGAAAGCACGTTGGCTTAAAGCCAATAATGTAGAGAACAAGACAGAATGCATTATGATTAAGTATTTTTAGTTGGTTTTCAGGCTTGTGCACTTTTGATGAACTGAAGAATGCCACTGAGGCCGCGATGGACATAGGAACTTATTGGGCCCACGCAATAATCCTTACCAAGCCTACGTGCATAGGGCCGCTTATTTTCCGCAGTGCTCATTTTACCGCGGATATTCAACTCTGAGCTGAAATGCCAAAAAAATGCGCTCTTGCTAATGTGGGTTTTTGTACTAGCCTATGCTGTACCAGTCCTGCAGAGCAATTGCGTAATACACTATCAGTAGCAATGGGTTTCATTTTGGCAGTTCAACAACATTCGTTGCGTTATTTCCGTTGTTGAGCAGATACATTTTTCGAACATATGGAGCAATGGATTAGCAATATGCTTCAAAATGATTCAAATTGAGAGTAATAGTGTGTTATCCAATTAGGGTGCTGGACAAAGGCCTTACACCTATTTTATATATGAAAGTAAGTCTGTCTGTCTTCCTGTTATCTTTTTAGGCCTAAGTCAGTAACCTGATCATTATGAAATTTTACAGATAGATATAGCCTGGGTTTGGGTCATGCAGAACGACATAGGCTAACTACTTTACACCCTGTATAAAAAAAAATAAAAAAGAATATGTTGACGAACGAAGTCGCGGGGAACAAAAGGGCGGGCGGGTTCTTTATATCATGAAGAAGTATAACAACAACCGGTCGATTCTGGGAAAATCTCACCGTGATAACTAAGGTGAAGTGAGCTTAAAGTAACCTGTGAGTCATGCTGATGTTAGGGATTGACACTATTGACGACTCACTCCACGCTCACTTCACCCAAGTTTTCACGGTGAGGTGGTTACAGAATCGCACGGCTGGTCTTATTACCTAGTTCTTACAAAAGGCCTAACTCTCTCATGACTAAAATTATGACATTTCAGATTAACTCATTGTCAGTGTTCTCTCAGTGTATTCCTTTCAATTAACGGGACTAAGACCCTTGGCATCAAACACAGGATAAACCTGTGTTCACTCGGATAAACATGGCCTACGGGTGTGACGCTTTCGTTACCTGGAGTGGCAAACTTCCCTCATCATCAAGATTTGGCTAAGTAAGGCCTTCCTAACTAACAAATGCTTGCACTGACTGGACAGGTCCGCTCAATCTGTGTGGTTCTTTACTCAAAAGACCATTTCAGACACCAATCTACATGGTCTTCACATGATCTGACCAAGATTATGTCTGGACTTTAAAAGAGACTGTGACCTCTGAGTTTGTTTCGGCCTTTCTTCTCAGAGTAGTCAGATAGGAAACGCCGACCTCATCTAGTTTAAAAAATATGATTGACATGTAAAAGTGTTTGTACAAACCTACTTACAGAAAATAAATCATTTAACATTTAACAGATGTCCACACCTAAAGGGTAAACCTCTAAGTTGCCTGCACCCGGATCCGAAAATCGTGATGCCTTGGTGTAGATCAAGGCATCACGTCTTAGTCGAGCATCAAACGGGTCTTTTTAAGGCTATCATAAACAGCCAGACCTGGAACAACATCTTCGTGTCAAAACTCACATCTAAGACCTAGGTTATCCAGCATCAACAAAGAAAATGATTGAATACTCTCACGATTCAGCTATGATGTGAAAATAATTAAGTTTTCCTAAGGGTGCGTTTCCACATAAGCGGAGCTGCGCGGAGCGGAGTGGAGACGTGTAGGAATCGTCCAATCACAGACGGGACGAGTGACACGATGAGCATTTCAACCATTGTGATCAGTGATTCCTGCACGTCTCTGCTCCGCTTCGCCCAGCACCCTTAGGGCCTAAGGGGATAATCCACCACGAGGCCCGGTGCGGGCTGGTAGATGTCACATCTCTTCGAATTTTTGGTTCTAGGACATGCCGGTTTCCTCACGATGTTTTCTTTCACTGTTTTGAGAGCAGTGGTGATGAAATATTTTACACAATGTAGAGTCAACAAAAGCCTGTCTGGGTTCAAACCTACGACCTACAGCCCATAAGTCGATACCTTTACCACTGGGCCACCCAGGGCCACCACTGTTCGAAGAGAAGAATAAAGTTGTCAAAACATTTGATACACAAATACACTTACTTCTCTTTAACATTAAACCCTTTCAATTTCTCAGTAATTGGAGTTTCAGCGAGAGCTACATTTCTCAAACTACGTATTACTGAAGAACTAATGCCGACATCGGCGCACATGCTAGCAATTTGTATTCCGTTCGCAGTTAGCATATTACATTATTACACGTTAGTGGTGCTTGTGATTCCAATATTGCAATACGATTTGTAGAGTAGGTAGTTGTTGAATCCTATTAAATATAATATTATTCTATTTCTGAAAGTCAATTTCAAGAATTTCTTCAAAGTTCTTGAAACGCGGTATTATGATTTCTGCCATAACATAAAATTATGTACAGCTACACAATGTATTCAAATGTTGTACACGATGTCGACAAATGTCTACCTTGGCCAGCTAGTTTCCTTCCACAGAATTATTGTTTCAAACACAAGCCGGTTCCCTAACGATTTTGTCCTTCACCGTAAAAGTTTAAGCGTGAAAAGTAATTTACAACAACTATGGCGAATAATTTAGTTTAATGTTTTGTCTCGTAATTTTCATTATTTACTATTGTATAAAATCAAGCTCTTGTAATTTAACAGACAGCTGTCCTGCTGGGGAGTTTGTTACGCCATTTTTTCTTCCCAGCAAAACCATTAGGAAGTGGTATAGGGTGGGCGTTTTAGAGAATGTCTTATGTAGTATTGACGTTCAAATTGTAAGTTTGAATAAATGACTTTTGATTTTGATCACACTAATATTGATGAAACTTGGCACACAGATAGTTTATAACTAGGATTAATACATAGAATACATTTTATCCCGATATTCCTACGGGATCGAGACCTATGCGGATAAAACCTCGGGGCACAGCTAGTTTTAAATAATATTGTTTTTAATGCTAGAATACATAGAGGTACTCTTTCAACATAACCAGTAGGTATTGTAAAATCGTAATAAAATATGACCATTGTACCGAGATACCAACTGTACAAATTGGAGTAGGGACATCACTCGATGGCAGACTGGCCTCAAAAGCGGGCTCGTATGTGAAATGTACGCGGTCATTCAAAATCTGGGCCAAAATGCAGTTCGGTACTACAGTTTCTCTTTGTGAAATGTTGCAACATTATTCAAAATTATGAATGCGTATACTCGTACTACTCGTATAGAATGCTAGTGCTCTTGACTCATGATGCTAGTGGATGCAGAGCAGGACGTTTGTAGACTGTAAACATGCATTTCTAACACGTTTCATTCGTACTTGACTATACACAATCTTACTACAATATTTGCGAACTTGGCTTAAGCATATGTACCTACTTCGGAAACGCTATTATATGGTTTTGGTACCTACCAAGGGGAAGGTACAATATTTTGTACAAACAAAGGCATCATGGCAAAATAGCATGAAACAAAACTAAAACCCGACTACTGAAAAATCACGATCTAAGAAGTATGAAACAAGAAAATATTCTTATATGAAATTGTCATGTACAAACTATTCAATATTTATCGTGTATCACGAAACTAACACGTGATATATTTTAATGTATTACGAAATTATGAAAATCAAATTATGAGTTGACAAGACGGGATTTGCAACCCTAACATTCATCACAATACGTGAGTCACTGGTAAATAGACGTCCTCTCTTTTCACACCATGCTTCCCTGCTCTGTGTTAATCGCTCTTTTGCTTTACAGCCTTTGATGTTAAATGAAGTAACTTGCATTGACTTTGCTCATGCTTCAAAACTTGGTCATGAAACGTTTTTAACAGCCCATTCGGATGTTCTGTTAGCCTGTTAGTTTATCGTTACTACCACTTTTCGTCATCACTCACAAGGTTGCAGTAGAGGTTTTGATTTATTCAATATACGCTTTCAAAGTCTTTGGCTGGTCGCCAATCCTGTATAAAGGTGACCTACTAACCTATTTTCTTTACTATTGGAATTAAACCTGGAGATCTAAAGTCGGGTAAAGGCAGGGTCTAAATGAAAACCAGTAGCGCAGTGTATGCAGAGGTTTCATATCGTAGACCCATTTTGATCGTGATTGAAACAACCGCTGTGGTTCTCTAAATGAATATGCCTTCGTCAACTACGAAGTCCTAAGAGTGCGGTGTCGTAATGTGAATTAATGATGACAAAGGTAGGTACATGAAAAACGAACGACCAGCTTATAGGATCTGGACACGAGGCTAGTTTTCAAATCGGTTCAGTTAGTCGCGGAAAATTCTCACTGAACACTGTCTTCAAAATACACAACGCCAGTGAAAAGTCAGTGACTGTACAGACTGTCAACTAAACTGACTCGCAAACTGGCTCGTGGTTCACTTGAGTGAGGTTCAAAGTGAATTTAATAGAATAGCACTATAATATATCAACCTCATTGGGAGCTGTTTTTTATTTAAGAAAACTAATCTGTGAAAAAATCCTCTTTTCGATTCCTTTCCATTTCCCGAAATTCCTTCACAGATATTCCAAAACGTTAGTTTATAACAATTCGATCGTATAACATTCTAATATCCCAAGCAATAGTTCGAAACTAATGAAATCAAATTGTTTTCGTCCGTGCCGGATATTGTTTCAAACTTCCGACGTCCGTACGCTCTGACCCTTTAGTTTATTTTTGAATCCAAACGGTCAAATAACGGAGTTTATTTAGTCTCTCTAAAATAATAATTGGTATATTTGGACTTTAAAAGACCTTTGAGTTACTTTACAGAAGTTAGTAGAGGAATATATTCTCACTTGGTTTTATCCCGAACAGTCGTACGCAGTGCTTCTCCTCCATATTTATTATGCGCATAGCGAAAGTGTTGACTTTCTGCCAGCGTCTGTGTTTCCTTCTACATTTAACTCGTCTGCCTTAAATGCAAGACTGAACAGGCATCTTCTGGACACGCTCGTTCTTATAGACCTCATCCATCGCTTTTTAGCGGACGTGATCGAGATTAAGAGCAGGTCCATTCAGAAGAAAAAGAAAAGATTGGATATATCGAACTTGCTTAATTTCCAAAGATACGTTCGCTCATAAGTGAATGAAGAAGAACATGTAATGTTCTCACAATCTAGATTTTGTTCCACAAGATCATTATCAGCCTATTGATAATAATTTTCCGTTTAACATGGACAAACTAGAATAAATAATAATAATAGACTCTAATATAACCACAATACAAACCCGCAGTAGGCCCGCATGATAGATTATTAACCCACTCTCCCTATACGAGAGGAGGTCTGTGTAGCGTTACCAACCGTACTCTAAATTAATAGAGTATTGTACGCTTTTAAAACAATGAAATTTAGTTGAATTTCAATTGAATTATTATGTGCTGCAAAAAGTACCAAAAAATTCCATTTTAAAAATTACACTAATATTATAAAGGTGACAGTTTGTGTGTTTGTATGTTTGTTACTTCTTCACGCTCAAACGGCTAGACCAATTTTGATGAAATTTGGCATACAGATAGTTCATAAGCAGGATTAACACATTTATGATACTTTTTATTCAATCCATCCAAAGGTTGTCTTTAAAAAATCGCTCTTAGCGATAAGACCGCCCATTGTGTCACCATTTGTAAAATTTATATATTTATGTCTGTAATCTATAAGGTGTACATAATAAAGAGTATTCTATTCTATTCTAAAACCGCGGGGTGCTGCTAGTTTCAAATAAATGATATTCTTTTTTATAAGTCCGTACTCTTTATTTACCTCCTTTGAAATCAGATATACTTTATTGCTTGTAATAAAAGTTGGCAACCCTAGGACTGTGTCCAAACAGTGGGAACATTATAGGTTAGGTAGATTATGTTATGTAACCACAATAACAATGTCACTGGGCTCGGCAAACAATATATCGACAAGGATGATACTGCCTACATCTTCAAAGTCTCACTTCTTGGGTACATAGAAAGAGACAAAATTATTTAATGTAATCAAAAACAACTTTAAAATTGTAACAAAATCTTTCATGAAGCCGCCATCTGCGCAGTCTGTATATAAATCTTTATAACTTAATAATTGCTGGGAAAGGATTTTTATTTTTAGTTTGAAAAATTGCTGTTTACGGTAGTTCGCAACGTAACGCACGCACATCATTGTGTTTATAGGCGCAAATAATGGTACAGATCGTGGGAGTATCTGAAGTTAAGTAAATATGACATTTAAAATTGTTTTCATAATTTAAAAAGTTGGAACTTCAATAACCATCATCATCTGCCTAGCCTTTTCCCAACTATGTTGGGGTCGGCTTCCAGTCTAACCGGATGCAGCTGAATATCTTTATTTTACATGGAGCAACTGCCTATCTGACCTCCACAACCCAGTTACTGGGTAATACCCCTAGGTAAGACTGGTTGTCAGACTTTCGGGCTACTGACGACCCGTAACGACTGTCAAATATCCACGAATGACAGCCGGGACCAACGGCTTAACGTGCTTTCCGAGGCACGGAGGGGTCTTGGTATGTAAAGATGGTCACCCATCCACGGACCAACCGAGGCAAGCGTAGCTTAACCTGATCGATCGACCCGTGCGGCTCAATAACCAGGTCATAAAAAATATCATAAAAAAGGAATGACCAAGTGACTCCCGACTTTGTTTAGGCATTTTGTACACGGCACGATTTCTTTAAGGTACGGCGTATAAACCAGGCCCGTTAAGAAAATTTGTCCGTCAACAAGCTTCCATAGTGATACTTCGCACGGTGAAAAAAACCGTTGTTTTTCACGGCAGCAATAACATGTGTGTATGGGGTATTTTTACACCCGTTGTAATGTACCTACATCGATGACCTTAATTCCTATACGGTCCTTAATATTGTCATTGCCTAACAGCTTTGTCCATTAACACCTGAGCTGATAAGGACCCAAGAGGGAGACAGCGGTAGAATATCAATACAAACATTGTAGTTGTAATAGCTACCTTGATTACACTAATAGCCACTCCGAATTACTCGTTACCACCGTACTTCGGACGATCACTGTTTTGAACTTAACTTTAACCATTAAATGAGTAATGTTCGAGCAATTTGAGTTTCAGGTGAACACTATCCTAATCATAAAAGTTTTATCGCAATGAGTAAAGGTTCCATTTGGGACCGATTGCTGATTTATATGATTTACTTATTTACAAAAAAACAATTTTTACTCGATTCCGTAATAATCGATGTACCGTGGGTATTTATTTAATAAAAAAATAAATCAACACTAACCGCCATCTTTAATATTTTAAAAAACAGAACTTTCTCGTTTTGTTTAACGTTTGTGTGCGTAACTATTATAAATGATAAATGATAAATGAGGAGCGTCGGAACAAAAACCGATATGTCTTAATTAATACATTTTTTTTTTTCTGTTACAAAATGTTTAATTATACACCCTTCAGGAAAGACATCAATTAAAAAACAGTTACATCCATCTTAAAAAAATATATCAAAATACTGTGGTCAAATCAAAACCGGGAAATAAATTTTTAAATTCAACATGTTCTTGTTGTTGGATTATAAACCGATAATTCTTATTAAGTTTTACACAATTCAACAATGGTCGGTTCAAATTCAATTCAGTTCAATACCGACATATCCATTTTGGTTTCGTCAAAAACCGATATATACAAATGATCGCGTCAAAAACCGATATATCCATACTAGTCCGCCAAGTATCTCCCTAAATTAAGTATCTACCCTCCGTCAAGTTTCACACATCAATCGATGTCACTTTAACTGCAAATTGACATGCTATAATTTTCCACTTTTGTAACATTAAAAAACTTACAAGCTTTTTTTTAATTTGTGAAAAATATGGTAAATTCGATATATCGGTTTTCGTTCCGATGCTCCTCAAATGATAAATGATTTATTTTCTGTAAGTAGGTTTGTACAAACACTTTTACATGTCAATCATATTTTTTAAACTAGATGAGGTCGGCGTTTCCTATCTGACTACTCTGAGAAGAAAGGCCGAAACAAACTCAGAGGTCACAGTCTCTTTTAAAGTCCAGACATAATCTTGGTCAGAACATGTGAAGACCATGTAGATTGGTGCCTGAAATGGTCTTTTGAGTAAAGAACCACACAGATTGAGCGGACCTGTCCAGTCAGTGCATTTGTCAAAAATCGTGCAGCTCAACTCAGAACTTGAGGAGCCTTACGATTCGACAAACAATACCAATGAAAGGACATTTGGGTAGGCCGCATAAATGACTCAAACTGCCAGATCATGATTAAAACTAACTAAGAAGGAAAACCGAAAAAAAAAGAAATGACCCACATAGTCTTCACACTCACAGTAATAATAATAAAAAATAAGATACTTTACAAGTAAATATCCATGTCATTGTTTATATAAAATTCATCAATGTCAATGTGTATATAAAAATCCGGATATAATCTTTGATCTTTGAGGACCATGTAGATTGGTGTCTGAAGTGGTCTTTTGAGGAAAGAACCACACTGAGTGGACCTGTGCAGTCAGTGCACGCCTTCGTCAGTAACCGTGCAGCTCAACTCAGAACTTAAGGAGCTCAACGATTCGACGAGCAATACCAAGGACAGGACATTTGTGTAGACCGCATACACCACTCAAACTGCCAGACCATGATTAAAACGGAAACAATGATCCACATAGTCCTCACATTCACAATAATTAAAATAATATAAGACTTTTAACAGTAAATGTTCATGTCATTCTGTATATAAATAGATATGTATTTAGAAAGAAAAGAAAAAAAAAAAAACAAAAGTGTAAATCAGCAAAATAAAAAATAAACAACATTCACTGTCTAGACCTATTGGAGCAGCTCAATCCCAAGCTTTTTTGTCCTCAATATAGTCTTTTACAGTATAATAGGCTTTCTGGCATAGTTTTAGCTTTATAAAAGATTTGAATTTATTAATGCTTAGTTCTTGAATGTGGCTAGGCAGTTTATTATAAAAACGTATACATTGGCATCTAAACGAGCCACCTATTTTCTTGAGCCTTGTTGTAGGAACAACATATTTGTGTTTGTTCCTAGTATTTATATTATGGATATCACTGTATTTTTTAAACAGATTAATGTTTTTATGTGCATACAAAAGATTATCATAAATGTACTGAGAAGGCACAGTCATTATATTAATCTCTTTAAATTTGTCTCTGAGGGAGTGTCTGGGACTTAATTTATAAATGGAACGAATTGCCCTTTTTTGTAAAATAAAAATTGTCTGAATATCGGCGGCATTTCCCCACAACAGAATACCGTACGACATCACACTATGAAAATAACTAAAGTAAACTAAACGGGCTGTCTCTAAATCAGTTAAGTCACGAATTTTCCTAACGGCGTATGCTGCAGAGCTAAGCTTTTTTGACAATTTATCTATATGTACTATATTCATACCGACACAGCTATCCGTGTGTGGGATGTACACCGAATAGGTTTGCTTTGTGTACAGTTATAAAAAGTCCATAACTCGTTTTATATAAGTGTTAGAACCTAGATTTCCTGTACCGATGTTAATCGATATCTTTGACTCGTCTTTCAAAATCGATTGGATCCAATTGTTCGGCCAACTCTAGATGCAAGATAAGGCTCTGGCTAGGATCCAACCGTGCATACGAATGCTAGCGTACAATCAGGCTTAACTACAATTAACAAATTACCACAACGTAATGTCCTTGTCAGATATGTCAAAGATACCATCGATTTTAAGGCCATGTATTAACAAGCGGAAAATTCACGTTAACTCTTCAAAAATCCGATGGGAGAGCAGTGATGGCCCTTTACTTTGTTGGTCGTAGGTTCAAACTCAGGCAGGTACATTCACCACTGCTCACAAAACGGTGGAGGAAAACATCGCGAGGAAACTGGCATGTCATTTACCAACCCGCACTAGGCCCGCGTGGTAGATTACAGTCCACTTCCTCACGAAGAGAGGAGGCCTGTGTCCCAGCAGTGGGAACATTACAGACTGTTTATGATATTTAAAAAAGCAGAGAGATGAAGCAATAAGTGTGTGTACAGTGCCTTAATTTCCAAACAAAACACTGGCGTCGTAATTCTTAAAAAAAAAAAAACAAAAAAAAAATGCAACTATAATTAAGACATTCTTCCTAGTTATAATTGCATTTTTTATTTTTTCAATCTAATTAATATGCTACGTGAACGAGTTCCAGTATTTATTGGAGGAAACAAAACGCTTCTTCTTGTCTTGTTAGTGCCATCCTTAGAATATAGGTCCATATGTTCCGTTACCAGTGCAGAATGGCAAACATCGTTACCTATTCCTTTGTCTCGACGTATCACAGCTTTAGTTGAACATCTCTGAAACGCTACCATGGCAACTCGAATTTGTACGGATTTTGTAACTGTCTTTTGTATTTGAGTTTTCTGTAGGTGTCTTGTCTTCGTTGACTTTTATTTTATTTTTGGTTTGGGTAAGAATTAATTCTAAGGTTAAGCGCGCACTGCGAGGTGATTTTTTTGATCGCATGTTCATACAAAATAAAATGTAGTAATAAAGTTTAATGTTGTGGAGGTCAGATAGGCAGTCGCTCCATGTAAAATACCGGTATTCGGCTGCATCTGGTTGGACTGGAAGCCGACCCCAACATAGTTGGGAAAAGGCTCGGCAGATGATGATGTTTACCGTATTCTCATTTGTATTTCATTTATAAAGGTGATATTAGTTAACAAAGTTACATAAGAATGAACGTTCATATATTATAGGGTGATGAGTTAAAACCCGAAAATACCACAGTATTCTTAGGCATAACTTTGGATGCCAAGCTTCAATGGGGCCCCCATATAGATAAATTGTCAAAAAAGCTTAGCTCTGCAGCATACGCCGTTAGGAAAATTCGTGACTTAACTGATTTAGAGACAGCCCGTTTAGTTTACTTTAGTTATTTTCATAGTGTGATGTCATACGGTATTCTGTTGTGGGTAAATGCCGCCGATATTCAGACAATTTTTATTTTACAAAAAAGGGCAATTCGTTCGATTTATAAATTAAGTCCCAGATACTCCCTCAGAGACAAATTTAAAGGGATTAATATAATGACTGTGCCTTCTCAGTACATTTATGATAATCTTTTGTATGCACATAAAAATATTAATCTGTTTAAAAAATACAGTGACATCCATAATATAAATACTAGGAACAAACACAAATATGTTGTTCCTACAACAACGCTCAAGAAAATAGGTGGCTCGTTTAGATGCCAATGTATACATTTTTATAATAAACTTCGTAGCCACATTCAAGAACTAAGCATTAATAAATTCAAATCTTTTATAATGCTAAAACTATGCCAGAAAGCCTATTATACTGTAAAAGACTATATTGAGGACAAAAAAGCTTGGGATTGAGCTGCTCCAATAGGTCTAGACAGTGAATGTTGTTTATTTTTTATTTTGCTGATTTACACTTTGTTTTTTTTTTTTTTTTCTTTCTTTCTAAATATCTATTTATATACAGAATGACATGAACATTTACTGTTTAACCCTTAAATGCATAATGTTGCCATATGGCAACAAAGTACGTCATTTATTTTTTTTAATGTGATAGCTGTGAGTTTCTGAACGCACCTCTTTTTGTCAAAACAATATGTATATTCTATGAATATTAATATTATTGTATAATTATTATATATTTATTATCTAAATTCTATAGATAAATACCTATACAATAGCATTCTTTGCAATACGATAAAATAAATCATGCATTTAAGGGTTAAAGTCTTATATTATTTTAATTATTGTGAATGTGCGGACTATGTGGGTCATTGTTTCCGTTTTAATCATGGTCTGGCAGTTTGAGTGGTGTATGCGGCCTACCCAAATGTCCTTTCATTGGTATTGTTCGTCGAATCGTAAGGCTCCTCAAGTTCTGAGTTGAGCTGCACGATTTTTGACAAATGCGTGCACTGACTGGACAGGTCCGCTCAATCTGTGTGGTTCTTTACTCAAAAGACCATTTCAGACACTAATCTACATGGTCTTCACATTATCTGACCAAGATTATGTCTGGACTTTAAAAGAGACTGTGACCTCTGAGTTTGTTTCGGCCTTTCTTCTCAGAGTAGTCAGATAGGAAACGCCGACCTCATCTAGTTTAAAAAAATATGATTGACATGTAAAAGTGTTTGTACAAACCTACTTACAGAAAATAAATCATTTATCATTTATACTCATTTCATTTAAATTTTTGATCATTTGGTAGGCAAGTATAAGAAGTGCCGAAATTCAACATCGTTGGATCGAATTTCTAATGAATTATTTTTTCACTTTTGATTAATTAATCACTCATCACGCATTGTGTTTCACTTCCTATCATTTCTAGTAAAATATGCCAAATGAAAGACAAAAATAAACAGAAAGTAAAGCAACTGATTTCTGCTTTAAGAGTATAAATAAAGAGAACCTATTCCCTATTCTATCTAGTATCTATTTCTGCCGTGCATAGCACGGTATCTCCAGATGCTTCAAGTAGATTCAGATAGACACATTGACACAATCATAAGACTACACCTGCCGGTCGATTCTGTAAAAATCTCACCGTGAAATCATAAGTGAATCCCTAGCGAATGACAGCTCACTTCCCGCTCACTTCACCTAAGTTCTCAAGGTGAGATTTTTACAGAATAGCACTGCAGTACAGACGACGGTCATTTACGTAGCGTCTCGGGTCTCAACCATTGCCATGACAACGTCTGAGCCCCGCTTTGATAGCAAGGTGCAAAGGCTTACCCGGCCAGCCAAAGCAGTTATTATAGTAACGAATTAGCACCTCTGAATTTAAGGAAACTATCTAACTCTGGAATAGGTCTAATGTAGCGCTGAATAATTTAGGTTCTCAGGAAAACTGCAAATACTTCTACTTTTGGATAGCGAATAAAGCTTAAATTGGCCTAAAATATTTCCAGGCATGGAAAAACATTTATTTATTTGTGAATTAGTTTTTAGTTTCTTGAAATTCGGAGAAAATAGTTTTAAATACAATATGTATGAAATTTGCAGAGTTTAATAGTGGATTTTATCCCTACCTAGCAAATTCATAATATTATTGCACGGTGTCTGTTTGTGTTATATCGTTAATATTTAACAGCTTATTTAGCTTTGCATAGAAATCCAACACATGGTAAGAGCCAATACGCTGTTGCTCTTGTTTTGAGTGTTGCTGTTGCCGTTTTTGTGTGTTCTGTGATGTGTGTGTGTGTGTATCTGCAGGTTTATTCTGTAAAAATCTCTCTATGAAAACTTAGGTAAAGTGAGCTTGAAAAGAGTTGCTAAAGATTGACATTACTGACAGCTCACGTCAAGCTAAGATTTCACGGTGAAATTTTTACAGAATAGATTGCCTTTTTCGTTCAATTAGGCTCCGATCCAAGATTTTTGGTAGGTACTGCGTAGAGCAGTGAATACGAATCAAGCCCCTTGTTGATATTCGCCAAGTAATCCGGAAACCTTTATGTGACTATAACCATAAAAACCGAAAAACATCCAACTGTGTCACATGACATAAATGTTCACAGTATTCTTAAAACATTCCTATCCATGACTGTACACGTACAGTCCAATGCAAAAGCAGTAAAATTGCAACAGATATTAAACTCAACGTCACCTTTGATTATCAACCGTGAATATAAAGATACGACACTTTCTCAAAGAAATACTGACCTATTTATTAGAGCGTGCAATACATCGCACACGTGTTCAACATACATTGGCAGAAATGTCACAATATAAAATTCTCTGAAGGACATAAAGCTTCTATGTTTTTAACCCCCAATGCAAAAAGAGGGGTATTATAAGTTTGACCGCTTATGATGCGGTTTTTTTAACACGCTTTTATTAGTTTCATCTGTATGTTTGATTGTTTCTTTGTTTGTATGTAACTGACTCGCTTGGGCTCAATTTTGCCCCACTTTAAGGGATCAGATTTACTTTAAACGTTGTAGACTTATCAACAACCGACGACAGTACAATATTTTGATGCAAAAGTTTAAAAAAAAAAGTTTAAAAAAACAAAAAAAAATTTAAAAAAAAATTAAAAATTAAAAAAACTACAAAAAAAATACGCTTTAATAGCAAATCGAACTAAGCATTAGAAAATAACTTTTAATTTAAAATTCTAAAATAAGTCTATTTTCATAACTTTATTTTTATTTTATAATTTTAAATTACTAATAGAAAATAACTTATAATTTAAAATTAAAACTAAAAATAAAGCTATTTTCAAAACAATATTTTATTTTAGAATTTTAAATTAAAAATAAAATTATCTTCATAACTTTATTTTTATTTTAGAATTTTAAATTAAAAGTTATTTTCTGATGTTTATTTCGTTTTTCTATTAAAGCGCATGGAAAATGGAATGCTTACTAGTAAACTTATCGAGTATGGGCCTATATATGTACATTGTCGGTTATGAAGCACGTTATTGTAGCACAACATTACAAAAAAAAAACAAAATACATAACGTAGGTTTATAGAAAAAGCTGTTATAGAATATGGGTATTGTATCAAATGAACACTCTACGTAATGTTATTATAGGAAGTTTATTTAGTTCACTATTTGATATTCTTTGAAATTAGTTAATTTGCATTTGTAATATCTACATAATCTAATAATTATGTATACCCAAAATGTAATCTAAACTGATTTGAAAATTTTAGGGAAAAAATTGGCAGACTTTGATCTTATGCCATCGTTCTTTCGCAGCGTAGACGCTGCGCAAACGTGACGCTAACGCCGCACAAGCGTAATTTTCTTGTAAAAACATTGCGTGCGGGATTTAGAGCAATCTGATGGCTCGAATTCTACAAAAAATACTGAAAACGATTTAAAAAGAGAAGCTAGTAATGATAAGAGCATCACAGATAGCGAAAGTCCTAAAAAGAATAATGCTAAAAAGGGTAGGGGTAAATTTAAAAAGAAAATCAATATAGCCAGGAATTTAAAACTAAACAAAAGTACAGAAGTAGTTAACTCAGAGACTGATAATTGTCACGATAGTAAAACAAGTATAATAGAGAAGAGAAAGAGTAGTGTATCTTCTGTAGATCAAGAAGATACTGTCAACACAGAAAATGAGAAAGAGAAGAGTCCTGATAAAGAACTTAAATTAGAAGACGCCCTACCTCCTAAGAAGCTCCGTTTAGAAACCACTCCCGAAAGTGACGTAAACACACATTCCAATGAAACAGGAGATAGTGTAGAAAACAGAGAAACTAAGAAAGACACTTTGAATAACGTTGAAAGCAATCCCATAGCGCAACGGAAGAAAATCAAAGCGCATAAGGGAAAATTTAAAAGAAAAAAGATAGTTAAAAAGAGTGAAAACAGTGTAGACAAGAACAGTGACAATGAAACTGCAAATGACAATGGTAAGAAAGAGTGTAAATCTTTAAAACGGTCTCTATTAGATGCTACGATGAGCGATAAGAATAAATCTGAATCTCAAAGTGAAAGTGAAGATGACGAACCCATCACAAGTGGCAAACGCCTCAAAATTAAGCCCAAGAAAATCATCACATCTACCAGAAAAAAAGTGGAAGCCAAACTTCTAGAGAAACAATCAAGTGACGAATCTGAGGAGGAGACTCTCTATAGTATAGCTGGCAAGAAAATGACGAAGAAACTAGTGAAAAAGAAGATTAAAGTCAAGGATAAGGGAAAATCCGGTATTGATAAGGGGAAGGCTAGCAATGATAAGGGTAAATCAAGCAAGGATAAGACTGGTAAGGGTGGTTCGGACGATTCTGACGTAGCGCCCGTGCGGCAATCGCGACGGATCGCGCAGATGAAGATCAAGGAAGAAGCTGACAGACGACATTTGGAAGAAGTTGCACTGAGGGAACTCAAGAAAATACACAAGAAGAAGAACAAGGAAGAAGAAGAAGATGAGAAGGAATGGCGCGCGAGTGGCGCCAGTAGTTCCGACGGAGACCGTCGGCGACGGAAGTCTGAGTGGCGTTCCGATCACTCGACTGGTCCCGAGCCGGATTCCGACTCGGATGAACCTCTGTTTGAGTTGCATGAACATGAGGAGCCTGAACTTGTCTTCAACAAATCGGATCACGAATTCTCACCAGAGTCTGACTTGGAGAGTGGTGAACCTGTCGAACCAGTCAAAAGAGCACGTACTTTACAAGAAGGTAAAGAAGACGCGGACGGATTCTGCAAGCGCTGCGGCAGCGGCGAGCAGCCGGAGTGGATCCTGCTGTGCGACAAGTGCGACGCGGGCTACCACGCCAGCTGCCTCAAGCCGCTGCTCTTCGTGGTGCCCGAGGGCGACTGGTTCTGTCCGCCTTGTAACCATGACATGTTAATAGCATCACTAGAAGCTGAACTAGTGAAGTATGACGAGTTGGTGGTCACGGTGGAAGCCGAAAGAGAACGGAAGACACAAGAACAACCTGAGCCCAAGAGCGAGAAAGAATCTGAAGATGATAAGGAGACAGAACGAGATAGAGAAGATGATAAATCCAGTGAAGCAAGTGGCAGTAGTGACTGGTCCTCAACATCTGAAGAGGGCGCGGTGTATCGTCTGCGCGCTCGGAAGCAGCTTCCAGTCAGCTACCGCAGTCAAGAGTACGACCGACTCATCAGCTCTGCTATCAAGGAGGAGTACGTAGAAGCCACAACAAGTGCAGGCAATCAAGGTCGAGGCAAGGACATATCAACCATCATTGAGGCAGCTGAGGAAGAGAAGATGAAGGCAGAACGAGAGGCTATGGAGCAGGGCAAACCTTTCGAAAGGAAGAAGAAGAAGCAGCGCCGAAAGCCAAGGAAGCTGAACTCATTGGAAGTACCCTCGGAGGACGACGACGAAACTGACGAGGACTTCAAAGATACTGGTGTTTTAAGTATTTCGTCGTCGGAGGAGATATCTTCCTCAAATGAACGAGGCAGCTCCAGCGACTCCAGATCTTCAGACTCGCTGCCTATTCGACGGACATGCAGGTCCGATAAAAAAGGTAAATTTCTCGTATCTTTACATGATCGAGTTACTTGAACTGTGCACCAGCGCCTTATAATCTATTAGGTAATATTAGTTAGAGGGGCTAGTGGCTAAATAATAACAGCCGCACGGGTCGATCGAACGTTATGGGACTCTTGCCGAGGGCGGTCCGTGGATAGGTGACCCCATCTGTTACATATCGAGAGCCCTCAGTACCTCGGAAAACACATTAAGACATTGGTCCCGGCTGTTATTAGTAGATCTTTGACAGTCGTCACGGGTAGTCAGAAGCTCGAAAGTCTGACAATCAGTCTTACCAAGTGGTATCGTATTAACAAGTGACTGGGTTGTGGAGGTCAGATAGGCAGTCGCTCCATGTAAAATACCTGATATCCAGCTGCAGCTGGTTGGACTGGAAGCCGACCTAGCTAGTGACCTCGACAATTGATCATATAATTCTTACCTGAGCAACCGGCAGCAAGTTCGTCATGCTCCCTTAGATGTCACTGCTTGCGGTAGCGTCGGGGGTCGGGTTGTCTCCTTCCCTCAAATATGGCGAGGGGGGTAATGGCTGACCTTTGCGTTATGCTCGTGAACGGGTGCTGCTTGTGGTGACTGGTCGTCTTGCTGACCATGGTTTTATCATTGTTATCATTATTAATAACTTGTTTATTTAGTTTCCTTATGGTCCTAGTTTATCATTTGTGACTTCAAGCGACAGCTATGTAAACTGAACCCAGCATTGCATAAATATGTTAGCGGTCACGCCCTTTATACCTGGAGGCTTTTATTTAATTTCCATTTATTAATTTTTGCTTGAGTACGTATAGTTTTTTATTGTATTTCTTGGTATATTGGCGTTGCCAGCTGACATATGGCAAATAATTTAATTTAGCGTTCTGTGTCTTGTAATGTTAATTGCTTTGCATACATTGTATTGTATTCAGTCAAGTATATTTTCTAACTGAACAGACAGCTGTGCTGCTGGGGAGTTTGTTGCGCCACTTCTTCTTCCCAGCGAAAGCACTAGGAAGTGGTGAAGGGCGGGCGTTTTGGGGGACTGTCTTTTGTAATTTTGACGTTCGAAAAGTGCTGATTCTCAGCCTAGTTTGAATAAATGACTTTTGATTTTGATTTTTTCTTTACGATCCATAGCGTCATCGCGATGTTAACACTACACATTCGCACAGTGTAAAGACACTCAAATGACATACTGAATGTCCTCTACACACAGGGTATCTAACGTGTCATGTATGAGGGTAAGTAGTTACTACCGAAGTACACAGCCTGTTCTAAACTATAAGTTTGACGTTACCGAACATGTCCATTGGACGTAGAAGTGCCCAGTTGAGTCGATTGATATCTGTTTCTGTTTCCGACACACAATTTACAGGGTACGCTTTGCACCTTTGTTTAGCCGGGATTGCGAGTAAGCATAGAACGTTTGGTTTTCCTGTGTGGGATATTTTTAAATAACTTAGTTCGGTTTCATCTTCCGTTATAGAACAGGAATAGTCTCCTTTGATGAAGAAATTAATGTCTAAAAATGTTGACAAAATCGTCAACCTTTTTTTATATAACGTTACTTGTCCCTGAAAAAACTGGATCAATGTTCTCAAACGACCGAAAATACTACTCATATTTTCTCGAAAGAAATTCGCTACTGTACTTACTAACCGTACAAAACCTTATTGAATTTCACACAAAGCAAACTAAAACGGGCCACATGACAATAAAAAGCACAATCTCTCTGAAGTAAGGATTACTTACAATAGAGACGCCTCTTCCCAAATAAGGCTTTCCATACTCCTTTAGGATATCCAGTACAAACAAGATAATCCTCGTACGAATGTCGTACGTGACGATATAGTGGGAAAACAAATCTGCGAACCGTAGTCCTGGGAAGTCAAGAGGTGCACGTTAGAAGGGGTATCCGACGCGTGTAGAATTTTAAAAATAGTATTTGAGGCAGGGATGTTTTCGAAATTATTATTCAAAATGTTCCAGGTAGCAATTGAATACTATGAGCTTGTTGGGATTTTAGTAGTAGTTCAGAGAGGCAATACTGGTAATTTTAAGAACGTTCACAGTCTGATGTCAGTCTGAATCCGTCAAAAATACCTCTAATTTCCCTAAGTTTTTGACATTGATTGTTGCTGAGATGAAATTGCTACTGGATTTTGAACGTTTTAATTACGGGAATAAACCTTCCGTTTTTCAAATGCTTCGGCCATTCGGGGTAGTATTATTTTCTGTTTATTAAGATACTTTAATACAATACAAAATAATCTTCAACAATAGTCCTGTCAAGTTATTGATTAATTAACGAATAAAGCAAGTTTATTTATCTATCGCGATTTTATTGTAATTGACGTCTTCTCAGTTCGTTGGCAGCATCCACATCAGTCTTATCTAGGTAGTGCTGCTCCATCATCGAAGCCGAATAACTTGGCTATTGGTTTAAATTTATGCCTTGTGCTACGAACGCACATGCTAGTAGCACATATTATTGAGATGACGACTCTTAATGTTAACCAACCCATCACTACGCTACAAGATCTTTTCTAGCGGTCAGCGATTGCCGCTCCAAAATGATTTACGAAGGTAGACATTTCTGGGGCGAAGACTCCGTCAAAAGACGCAGTATTATTTTCTTACCTCATTCAACTGCTATGTATCGTAATGTTCGCTGTTGTACAGTAGTTTGTAGGATAATGATTTGATTGATTTAAATGGCACAAGTGGCCCTATTTCACAAAGTAATGCCTACTTATATATCATAACGCTGTAATTAAAAAGTTTCGAATATGTGTCGAGGGCGACACATATTCGAAACTTTTTAATTACACTCACACACAACTGGTATTGAAATAGTATGTGAATGTCTGAGCGGAGGAAGTAGAGGTAGTTATTGTGACTAATATTAACCACTAGATATTTATAATTTTCCCAATTATTTTATTAAACTGTCACATTTCACTGTCATATTCAGATATAAAGTAACTTTGGATAAGATTGTGATGAAGTTGGGAAGTATTATAAGCATTTACCATGAACTTAAAATACACAGTAATTATTTATTAGTGGGTAGTAAGAGAGTATTGCCAAAACAAAAACACTTGCGGAATTAACTAGTGATAACCACTAACGATTGAGATGAGAGTGGGGATAAACATAAACTAATAATAATGATAATAATAAAATCGTTTATTTATAAGCAATTACGATAGCGCACAGTTGCTAATTTGCCTGAACTAGGTTGAACCTGTGCTTCAGGCTAGAAAATGCATGAATACTACATGTAATAAATTAACACTGAGTTTAACGTAAAAACTAAATTAAAATTTATATAAATAAAAGTAAAATAGTATGTTAGCAGTTCTATTTGCAGACAATAAGTAGGTCTTCTGTCTGTGCATAGGCAAGGGAACTAATAATGAAACCACACTATGTTTAATGTAGGTTCACGATACACATAAGCTAATAATATTTATAATATTTTCCGTCACCTCATACGATTTCAAATTACTACAACACGCAGGTGGAGTTGCAGGGAGTCCCTACTCATACGACACTACGCCGGTACGCGAATACGCGGGCAGAACAAATATTCGTTAACTATTCCTTTGTCGTATCTTGTTTGTGATGAGCATGTCAAAGCTATGTTATTGCTACGGTAACAATTTGAAATATTCTGGTACAAGGTAACGCGGTAGTCAAACAAGTATGAGTTTTTTGTCGAAACTAGTTTGTAATTGTTGTGTGTAAAGTTTTGGAGAATGTTCAGGCTTTTTTTTTGGAAAAAGCGGGTCATAGACAGCGATATAGCTTCCTAGTAGCCTGTCGTCATGTTTGTCTTTACATAAGTAGGTACTAAATAGAGAAAGAAACGTTGATGTTTTATCAGAATTTATATGATATCACCGTAATTCTCAAAATACATAGTATATACCTACATAGTACACAGGCCTGTTGGTCTAGTGGTCAGTGGTCCTGACTGCTATGCCCAAGGTCGTGGGTTCGATTCCCACCTAGGACACATGTTTGTGTGATGAGCACGATCATTTGTTCTTTGTCTGGGTGTAATTTATCTATAATATGTATGTATTTAGAAATATATATGTATGTTTATCAGTTTTCTAGTACTCATAGCACAAGCTCTGCTTAGTTTGAGACTAGATGGCGTTGTGTGAAAGTTGTGGAACATTATTATTATTATTATAGTATATCTACCCCCTGAGATACAGGTTCCCACCTAGTTCAGGGGATAGGGTCAAAACTTCAAGGCAACCATCAGAGCCACCACGTTATTTTATTGTATACAAATATTGTTTGGTTTTGTAAAAGTATTGCGAAATGATATTTCTAGAAATTGTAAAATGTATTGTGGTGAGAAATAAACTATTTTATTTTATTTTTATTATTTATTCTTCCTGAAATACTCAAATGTTTTAACTTATATACTTATGTTTCCGCCAACTGGTTTAATTAGTCATTCAGTTATCTGCCTAGTGAGATGCACAAAACCGGTTGAAGTGGAGGTGCTTAGGGGAGGCCTCCGTCCAGCAGTGGACGTCTTTCGGCTGAAATAATGATGATGATGATGACAGTTGGACGGCGCCGTTTAGTTAAAAGGCTAGGCCGTCAACTGAAAAGAAAAATATACTTTCTCCCACTAGGTTATCTTTGTAAGAACTTTTTTTTATATGGTATTTACTACATAATATACAAATATTTATAATTTTATATGGGCCCCCTTTATACCCCCCTTTATATGAGACTTAAACATAACTGGTAAAATATAGGTGTAGGTAGGTACTACATAATACAGTTCTGGGAAAAGTAATGTTGTGTACAGACGCCAGCACATCAAGCTACCCGAAACTGTCAAATTTTCCCAATCAACTTTGAACCTTATGCTTTAATGATAAAGTTGAAAATCTACTAAAGAAATTTAACAGATTGTAGTAGCTTGATATGCAGGAGTCTTTACATAATCGAATCCTTGAAAGGTCCAAACCAAAAACCCAAAAGTTTTTGATAGTACCCCAAAAACTTACAAAGAACAATTATAACTAAGATTGAGAAACCACAAAACAAACTCACAAACTCCAAACACGCCAACGTAGAAGGGTCATCTCACAAAACAAACGACCCCGAAGCGGTCATTAATAAAATTAGCTGTGTATAATAAATCCATACTAAGTCGTAAACTAAGTTATTTAGATTCGCATAACTAAACTCCTGGGGATACGGTCCAGTAAAGTACTGGAGATTCTGAGAATAACCAATGTTTAGCTTTATGGTTGCATACAAATTGTACTCGAAACTTGTTGCATTGCAGAAGGTAGTCAATGGATCTTATTCACCTGAACCCTAATTGCATAACACACTTTCAGTCACTATACGAGGGTTTTGAAGGAAATTCCTAATGCATTACTTCGTAGGTTTAAAACATTCTGTATGCTCAAGAACGTAAATAGCGCAATGAAAATCGCTGAACTGTCAAAGTGAAATGCATTGTCATCAATTGCTTTTGTATGTGTGTTACGCAATGATTCCACTGGGCTATCTTAACCAATTCCCATTAGTGATTTTGCGTTATCTACACAGTTCATTCAAAAAGTTCCGGGACTGATTTTTTTTACGAAAAAAAAAAGAGTTCCGAAAAAAGTTTTTATTTAATTTTCAACATAATTCCCTTCTCTTTCTATACAAATACAACGCTCGTATAGCCGCTGAAACGACCTGGAGAACTCTTCCTCTGGAATAGTTTTTAAAACCTTGGTCACATTATTTTTAATCGCCTCAATATCTTCAAAACGTTCTCCCTTCATCGCGATTTTCAGCTTGGGAAACAGAAAAAAGTCTGCTGGAGCGAGATCTGGTGCGTGGCGGATTACAGTGTGCTAAAAATTGTGAAATGAGGATCGAGGAATGGGCTTTTGTGCTAAAAATTGTGAAATGAGGATCGAGGAATGGGCCGGTGCATTGTCATGCAGAAGAAAACAATCACCAGTGCGATAAAATTCCGGTCTCACGCGTCGAATCCGCTTCAAAAGTCGATCCAGGACATCTTTATAGGATGCTGCGTTGACTGACTGGCCCAGTGGCACAAATTCGTTATGGATTATCCCGCGAGAATCAAAAAAAGTAATGAGAATTGTTTTGATTTTTGACTTCGTTGCACGAACTTTGACAGGTCGTCCTTCATCCTTGCCTCGCCACTCAGCGGTTTGGCGTTTGGTCGATGGATCGTATTGAAAACACCATCATTCGTACGTTTCGGAACCACTTTTTCCTAATTTAAAACAAAATTTGATAGCCGCACGTTGCTCCATCGTAAAGAAACGTTTACTTCGAACGACGACGGGTTGGCATTAAATGAGGTTAGAGCGCTGAAATCTCGCATGCGAGTAGTTAAAGAATAATACTACATAATTCCATCGTTCAATAATAGAAAACGCTGATTATAGTTTTAATAAAAAATTAGTCCCGGAACTTTTTTAATGAACTGTGTATATCAACCAACATGCCTCCCAAGATATGTAATTATTTGGTGTTTGCGACTTTCACTAAAAGTTCAACTGTAAACAACTTGGTCGTGATCTTCAGTCAATAAATTCAATGAGTATAATATCACACATATATAAAGTCACGCTTCCTTCCTACAGAAACTACAAAACGCCATCCGCTACGATCCTTGGCTAAAATATTCCCAGTGCTGGGACACAGGCCTCCTCTCTTCGAGATGGAGTGTGCTGTAATCTACCACGCAGGCCCAGTGCAGTTATAAATTCCAGTAAAAAAAATTCGAAGACATGTCATGTCTTCAAAATTTTGGTTAGAGCTAGGGCATGCCGGTTTCCTCACGATGTTTTCCTTCACCGTTTTCAGAGCAGTGGTGATGAAATTATTTGCACAAAGTAATGCAACTACCTGTGTGCGAACCCACGATGTAGGTCGTACCTACTCGTAAGTCAGGGGCCGTTACCACTAGACCACCACTGCACTGACGGTCCTTACGTACGTCTAAAATATTATTAAATAAATAAAACCTCACACAATTTGTTTGGTGAAATAACTGAGTTCATCATCTGCCTAGCCTTTTCCCAACTATGTTGGGGTCGGCTTCAAGTCTAACCGCATGCAGCTGAATACCAGTATTTTACGTGGAGCGACTGCCTATCTGACCTCCACAACCCAGTTACTGGGTAATACAGTACCCCTAGGTAAGACTGGTTGTCAGACTATCGGGCTACTGACGACCCGTAACGACTGTCAAAGATCCACGAATGACAGCCGGGACCAACGGCTTAACGTGTTTTCCGAGGCACGGAGGGGTCTTGGTATGTGAAGATCACCCATCCATTGACCAACCGCGGCAAGCGTAACTTAACCTGATCGATCGACCCGTGCGGCTGTTATTACTTAGCCGCAAGCCCCTCTGGTGAAATAACTGAGGTATGAAGATTATATCCAGACATTCCCCTAACTATTGAAATGAAATTAGATCTACCCTTGAAGAGACTTGAAAGCCTACGTGCCACCAACAAGAGAGATATCTAAAGTGCTAAATATAATTTCGGTTGTACCTATAATTTTATACCTCTTCACCAACAATCACAAGGCCTCTTTAAATGGGCTTCATATTGCGACCTTCAGGATAACTTCTAAGGGCGCATTCGGCGTTCATTATACGCGCCATCGACGCGTGTTGTCTTGTCAGTGCGTTTTCTGCCTTGCTTAATTGGAAAAATTAGCACTAGTTGCGTTTACGCAGTCCAAAGCGGATTGAAGATTTTTATATGGAGCCTAGTATACTTACTGTCTCACCACTTAGATTTGTTTTTTCAAAATGGCAGCCACGCATGAAATCTATAAAAATCGTTACACTTTACGGAGTTTGGTATGTTTTCCGTTTGCATTGATGTCAGCTAAAAATTTATATCAGTTTCATGCGTGGCTGCCATTTTGAAAAAACAAAAAAAAAATGGCGGACAGGTAGGTATGCCACGGACCTTCAAAGCCCTGCAAATCTAATGATGTATGCTCGATGAAATTATTTATTTACACGTGAAACTATCAGTGCAACTAATGTTATGAAACTAATATTGCGCAATTAGTTTCCGAATAAAGCTAGGGGTTTCAAAATTGGCCTAACATTATTTTCAACAACTAGCAACTTAAGGAAGGCACTAATGTCAAAAATGACGCCAGTGCAGATTTCATATGGAAACCCGGTGAGACCCTTTCAAACAATGCACACTATACATCACACCAAACCTCCAGTTATTCGATTCAAAATACCCCATTACTATTTCAGCTAACCATCATTACTGTTTCAACTAACCCACAGATCACTGCACACCGCAGCGCAATAGACTTCAGCTAGTGCTTTGCTGCAAACACATCCATCTCTTACTGTCCGATATATTTATGCGACTATAAATTGGTGCTGCTTCCCCGAGGCTCTGCTAATGTCCTCACACATCCATCTGTACCCAGCGAGACAAAATATCGCTCAATATGTTCACTTTGTATTTGTTCTTGAACAATAAATGTGGGACCGTTTGTAGGTCGTCTTTGTTGGGATGGTTGAATGTTTGTTTCAACTTCGCGTATGAAGTTTATGCATATATAATTTCTACATTCCTTTGATTCCAAAGCACGAGTGTATAAAAAGTAGGTAGGTAAATTTTCAAAGTCTACCCGAAAACTAAAGGTCGATAAGTTTGATGCTAACAAAGGTTTGTGTTGCCGTCTGTCTTCGTAAGTGCCTACGCTAAAGCATCGAACTTTTGTGCAAATATTAGGTTTGTTTACACCATAGGGCGAGGCCACAACACTGCGTTGCGGCGTCGCATCGTAAAAATCTACGACGCCGCACAACGCATCGTGGAAATTTCCGATGCGCTGACGCAACGTACAAATCTGCAATGCGACGACGCGCTACCTCGTAGTTAGTGTCCACATTGAATGAGGTGCGCACGTTTCATGCTGGCGGATTATGATATCGATTACCTGATATCCTTAGTTCAGGAACGTCCCGTCCTTTGGGACAAAAGTATATCAGACTACAATAACAATTTTTTTTTAGAAACTGAACTGACGGTTAGCGTCTTGTCGTACGATGTCGTATGCGATAAAATTTTTGCGTTGCGTCATCGCATTGTATTGCTGTGCGACGTCGTTTTTGCGATACGACGCCGCAACGCAGTGTTGTGGCCTCGCCCATAGCTGGAAAATTTACTTGCTTGGCCTAAATGAGAAAATTAGTTCTGCCGGTCGATTCTGTGAAAATCTTACCGTGAAATCATAAGTGAAGTAAGTACTTAATAGTGTTAATCCCTAGCGAAGTACAGCTCACTTCATCCAAGCTTTAACGGTGAGATGGTTACAGAATCGCACAGCAGCCGTGCGATTACTACTACTGCTAGACTAGTTTTTGCTCGTGACTTTGACTGCAAGATTGTCGGGAAATATACCACGGGAACGTACTACCGGGATTAAAAGTACCCTCTGTGTTAATCCAGGTTGAAAATGTATTAATTACATTGTTTTCATATAACTCAACTGGCTTACGCAGCACACGCCGGTAAAGCGTCTGCGTGTTTTTTCCCGACATCATCAACAATCATCGTCATATTTCAGCCAATTTACACAAAACTTTGATTAATTATACACATAAACCTTCCTCGTGGATCATTCCGTTGATGGAAACCGTATGAAAATCCATTTAGTAGTTTATAAGATTCGCGCGTACAGACAGACACAGGCGAATACATTGTCACTGTCTGAATACGATTATGTAACAGAGATATGTCGCTCTGATCGATGTCATTTCCTTAACTGTAAAATAATTAATTACTTCTTATATACAGCGTGTAACGGAAAGGGGGTATCAACCCTGAAGGAGGTGAATGTGCTCATGAAACTCAACAACTTTCCCCAAAGAACATAGGTCGAAATATGAAAAAAAAATTTGGCCCTCCCATAGTAAATCAATCAGCTGGTAGTCAGTTTTGTAAGGGAGGGCCAAATTTTTTTTTCATATTTCGACCTATGTTCTTTGGGGATAGTTGTTGAGTTTCATGAGCACATTCACCTCCTTCAGGGTTGATACCCCCCTTCCGTTACACGCTGTATATATATTTAAACGTTGTTCCACACTAGGAATTTCTCCTGTATTGTGGTTGTGCTTACAAACATTTAAACTCACATACACAAACAGCCAGACCCGGAACAACTACTTGTAGGTCATACAAATATTTGTTCCGTGCGGGAATCGAACCCGAGACATGCAGCGCAGCAGTCAACCACTGCACAAAACCGTCCCGTCAACTATTGCCACCCACAAGTCACAACCCAACATTATTATCTCGCCTCATATTATTTCGTACTAACAAAAACTTAGAGTCCCCTAGTATTTTATTACGGATGTAAAATTTCGATAACACAGTCTGTCGCCGCGAAACGTATCTTCGTGGTTTATAGCTCCCAGCAGACGTGGAACATCAGCTACTACACATAGAGTACAGGCGAACGAGCTATTGGGTATATACCCAATAGCTCGTTCGCCTGTAACAAAAGTTGCAACTTCTTAGAAACAGTGTCGTGTGTTGTGAATAGTCAGTTGTTTTACATCTCTCTCTCTCTCTCTCTCTCTCTCTCTCTCTATGAACTTAAAAGTCTCTTCAAAGTCATAGAAATAAAAAAAAAATATTGAATAAAATAATGATTATTTTATTGATATAAAACTGAATTTTGGCAGTTTAGTAGAAATATGAATATTCGTTGTTACAAGCGATTTGCTTCCCATACGGACAACTGTACGTCGCATGCTGCTGCGTCATTCACCACTCTTGACTCTCTTCATATTTTGGCTGCTTAGACCAAAACTACAAATATATATTGCGATGCTTTAGATTATAAGTATGTCTTATAAAAATGTGGCTATTATTTTAATTTGTTGTGGTGTCACGCGAACGAAATCGCTGGCAGAAGCTAGTAACAAATAACTTGTTTGACTGTACATAATACTTTTGTTTCACTAACTTCTTAAACAAAAATAATAACAAAAACCTTGAAACTGAGCTCAGATTTATCTGACAAAGATATTTTCTTTACAAAAATGTCTTGATGTTTTGTAAATAAAACAATCTGAGAGTTATTCGCTACATGTATAATGTAGGGTTTTGTTTGAGTAGAGGATCGAATTTTATCGCTTTCACTACTATTTGTCTTTGTGTCTCAAGAAACATAAATAAATATATGTATAATACGATTTAGTAGAATTCCTGAAAAAGCTTGGGATTATCTTTAGGAGTAAATGGGTCGTAGGATTCTTTAGTGTAATGTATTCAAAAGCGCGACTCTAATCATCATCTGTCTAGCCTTTTCCCTTTTCGAGGTTGGCTTCCAGGCTAACGGGATGCGGGACGTAAGTAGCCTCCTTCTGTGAGACCGTGATGGTCAAGATGGAGGCCGCTGAGTGGGATCGGGAGAGGGATGATCCTGCTCGGAGAAGGAGGCAACCGCCTTGGCACCTAATACGCCGAAACACGCTTACCAATCAAGGCAGGTGGACCTTTGGGGTCGCGGGCGCACAGAGTGGGTACGTTGCCCGCCCACCAAGTGACGCCAGTGAAGACGGTGGCACAGTGGTCACGTGCTACCGTGCATAGCGAGGCTCAGCCGAAGAACTTTTACAGTCTTCCCAGGGATGTGCCTTACAGGCGTTGCACAGAGGGGGTTTTTAAGAGGAACCGGGACCACCCCCATGTGTGGATGGTGATCACCGGGGTGGTTTTAGTGAGGTAATAATCCCACACTCCTCGACCTCCCTCCCTAGATGTCGGGTGCCTTTTGAGGGTTTCCGCCCTTCGAAAACAAAAAAAAAAAAAAAAAAGGGCTGACCGGATGCAACTGAATACCACAATTATACGTGGAGCGACTGCCTATCTGCCCTCTATAACCCAGTTACTGGTTAACACTGTATACGCATTGGTAATACTGGTTGTTAGATTTTTGGGCTTCTGACGACCCATTACGACTGCCAAAGGTCCACAAATGATAGTTGAGACCAACAGCTTAACGTGCTTTGCGAGGCACGGTAGGGTATCGGTATGAAAAGATAGTCCCCTATCCACAGACCGAACGCGGCAAGCTTAGCTTATGCTGATCGATCGACGAAAAGGTTCAGCGTTTTTAGCGTCACTACGCAAATAGTGAGGCACACGCGCGTTTATTAAATTGTCTCACTTACTGCGACTACATTCGTATTCATGTGGTCTACGAGGAGCTCTTCACCTGGTACCGAACCGTGCAGTTCTGTACTAAGAGTATAGAAGGATGGGAGATATGTACCTATTGATGCGGACTACGTACCTTTTTGGATACTCATCATCTGACCTAGCCTTTTCTAAACTATGTTGGGGTCGGGTTTCAGTCTACTCGTAACCAGATGCAGCCAATATTTTACAGTATTTTACATGGAGTGACCTATGCGACCTCCACAACCCAGTTACTGAGTATTACGAATTAACACGATACCCCTTCGTAAGACTGCTTGGCAGAATTTCTGGCTTCTGACTATCCGTAACGACTGTCAAAGCTCCACGAATGATAGCTGGGGACAACGACTTAATGTGCTTTCCGAGGCACGGAGGGATCTCGGTGTGTAAAGATGGTCACCCATCCACAGACCGACCACGGCAAGCGTAGCTTAACCTGATCGATCGACCCGTGGGGTTGTTATTACTTAGCCACGTGCCCCGAGTAATTTGTTAAGTATGCCTCTGCCTTGGGGAAAGTATAAATTGAATGGACTACTGTTTCGTCGCTTCTCTTGATTTCTTAAGTCCATAAACTATGTGTGATAAAACCCCATTGGACTACCTCATTTCAACTCAGCTTATCGCATCCTTAGGTTTCTCTCAAGCTGAAGTTGCAATTTAGGTGTTGAAGTGCATCATAATAAAATTAATGTAGCGTAAAAAACAAGCATTGGAGTAGTGGTGGCCGGGGCCGTTGGTCCCGGCTGTCATTGCGTGGATCTTTGACAGTCGTTACGGGCAGTCAGAAGCCTGAAAGTCTGACAACCAGTCTTACCAAGGGGTATCGTATTACCCAGTAACTGGGTTGTGGAGGTCGGATAGGCAGTCGCTCCATGTAAAATACTGGTATTCAGCTGCATCCGGTTAGACTGGAAGCCGACCCCAAAATAGTTGGGAAAAGGCTAGGCAGATGATGATGATGGAGCAGTGGTGGCCCAGAGGTAACGGCCCCCAACTTATGAGACGTAGGTCGTGGGTTCGAACCCAGGCAGGCACTTCACTTTGTAAATAATTTCATCACCACTGCTCTTAAAACGGTGAAAGAAAACATCGAGAAACCGGCATGTCCTTGAACCAAAACTTCGAAGACAGGTGACATCCACCAACCCGCACTGGGCCCGCGTGGTAGATTACAGTCCACTCCCTCTCGAAGAGATGAGGCCTGTGTCCCAGCAGTGGGAATATTTATTGGCATTCTCATGAGAGACATTCTCATCTAGTTACCGATATTGGGAAATTTTAAGTCCTTGTGCACTTGGTCTAGAGACGCACAAATAACAAGAGAACATTTTTTACGCTTTATCTGTAACACTTTTTACAAAAGGGCAAGAAACAGCTCCAAACAACACAGCTACATTGAAGTCATGAGCCATTATTTTTCATGTCGCATCTCTTTTGTTTCTGTGATCTACGAGTATGTCCCCCAGACATGTATCACTGACGCGCGGACAAAGGAAGCGAGTACTGTTTGTGAACCTGACGAAGTTGATGCAAATATTATTATATACACATCTTGTGGGATTGTGCAAGGCAATGAAGAGTGATGACAAAATTGTGGAGTTTGTTGGTGAAGACGTAATAACTGTTTCAGATAGTGTGAAAAGTCTAAATATTAAGCTGAAGATACTGCCCGAATTAATATTCACATTTACTTGAGCATTAAGGGTCCAATGAACACTTATAAAATACAGCATAACATCACACGTTGTTTCTCAGAAGAATTGGGCAGAGGTGTACCTATATAGTACACAGACTTGTAGGTAGATAATAGGGGGCGAGCCTTTTGTCATCAACTGGGCACAAATCAAGATTCCGGGCTGTTACGAAAAAACCCAATAACACTTTGCTCGACCTGAAAATCGAACCCAGGACCTCGCGCTCAGTAGTCGCACTTGCGACCACTAGACCTACGAGGCATTAACACTAGTCTTATAATATATAGTTTGCTTTAAGAAGCTCGTTTATCGTTTATGTTGTTCAACTTTAGTTTTGATGCTTAACTTTAGAGTCAGGCTAATTAAGTCCTTCAGTTTCTTCGCTTTTAAATACACTAGAAAAGAAATTTAAGCATCCCATACTGTTTGTGTGTTTTCTTTGCATGTGCGGCCTCCTATAATTGAGGGAGCACATGGATTTTGGTTCTTGTCTTTTATAATATAGCATGTAAGGTGTATTCTTTGTTGGAGATCCTAATAAAATAAGATAAATTGACAATTAGGACATTTTCATGAAAACTCCTTGTTTTGTACTCCGTTTTCCTATGTTTATCTTCCTCTCACAGTGCCAGTGGCCTGTCCCCCAGCAGTGGGAAAATTATAGGCTGGTTTTGATAATGTTATGCGTTGCTTATTTTGATCCCAAATAACATTGAGACCAAAAAATCATCGTCCCGATAAAAACGAGAACAAGCGTGTATTGCTTATGCAAACCCATTATGTATGGATTAAATTATTACGAGGTCATGGCGGATTCGTCGAATATGACGTAGCAGCGACAGGGTAATAATGCATGGAATAAAATATGATATTTTTCGCAGTGCTTCATGAAAAGATCTGAGCTTAAATCAATTTATAGTCACCGCCGAACCCAGAATGAAACTTTGTTTCGGAAGAATAATTTTACCGTTTATATAAAAATAAACTGTTTAATTAAATTAAAATGAACTTTGTTATAATTATTGTTGTTTGTTTAAATTGTGAGTTCCAAAAAGACAAGATTTTTTTTTTAAACATAAAATCATATGTAATGAATCGAAGATAAAGATGTCTGTGACTCTCATACATCGTGATTTTAGTTAAATATTTACAACTCATGTGAATATTGACCAATTTGAGATTACACTCGCAGAGAAACTAACTCAAGTCACTCTAAACAATACCTACTACATCTCATACGTCCAAAATTCTCATACAATCGGAAACCAATCTTCTGTGCGCCCATACATCACAAATCTGCTCGGCCAGCACCCCACATTTCTCCCGTGTCGCGTTCATCACATAAATAACTTGCTTAACAGTACTGAAACAAAGGAACATTGTTTATACCCGAAGAGCTTCGACAACCTCCGAGAGCTTCCGAGAGCCTCCGATAGCCTCCGATAAATGCCGAAGAGCCCCGATGGGCCAATAAAAGAGCCTATTCTAGCCACAATACCCAATTCCCAATAGAAGTAAATACCTCTCGTTGGTACTCCAAATGAGTATTTATTCGTATTGCTATTTAGTCGTTAGACCGTAATGGCTTGTTGTGCCATTATCGAAAATCTGGGAGATGGGATTAGATTTTTGAAGTATCCTATTATGAAAATATATAGACGATACTGGCTGGATAGAATCTTGTTTTATGTTTTACTGGTAGTTAGGTATTGTGCTAACGCCTTTTAATAATGCTCTGGTTTAAGTAGGTAAAGATTATTTGGGTAAACTTGTCTAGTTCATTTTATTTACATTTAAATCTTACCGTAAATGTTATTTTCATTCCTGGTTAAGGTAATCCGTGTATTTTTTACTTTAACTTAGAAAACTTTTATTACAAAAACAGAAACCATAATTTCCTACTGTCTGCCCGTCTGTCTCTGTGTCACAGCCATTTCACTTAGACATCATTTAGTTAGGCCATACAAACATATTGTTCAGTACCCGCGAACTTGCTAATGCGCAGAACTCAAACGATCAGCAACTGCGTCAATAAACCATCTTATTTTATTTGTAAAGAGAATTCAGACCCGACCTTTATGAAACATTTATAACCAAAACTTGTAATTAAACAGACTCAATAACTGTCCTGAGGTTTTAACCGGTCCCAAGAGAATCAATTCGATGAAAATGATCGAGCATTACAGTACAGCCCCTCAATTATGTATAGGCTTGTTCAGGCTACATTTAAATCCTTAATGAAATATATTGTGTGGCACGGAATAAAATTTGTATAGGAGCTTCGGTACTATTCATTGATTTATTGAATACTGCTGCCATTTATAATACTCGTTTCTATTTTAATTCATGCTTATTATTATGTAATTGTTAATTTAGCTTTATTGAGATGCTAACTATGCCCTCGGCTTTGTACGGATGAAGAATAAAGATTTCGTCATAAAAGTATGGCACTCATTGATGTCCTTGTAAAAGAAATTCACGACATTTGTCGGGTATTTCAAGAATTCACTTATATTCCTATTATAAAATCAAAATCAAAAAGTCATTTATTCAAACTAGGCTGAGAATCAGCACTTTTCGAACGTCAAAATTACAAAAGACAGTCCCCCAAAACGCCCGCCCTTCACCACTTCCTAGTGCTTTCGCTGGGAAGAAGAAGTGGCGCAACAAACTCCCCAGCAGCACAGCTGTCTGTTCAGTTATATACGTGAGTTGATTAATAAGTACCCGTGATAGCAGTGAAAGCGCAAGTGTTCCTCATTTTATTTTTATTTTTTTCTACGTAACCCCCTTCAAGGTCTATACAACTTTCCTAACGTTTCTGCCATTTCTGTTACCTATCCAAAAATACGACTTGTCAAAGTCTTCAAAATATGTTTTTATATTGGAGAACAGAAAGAAGTCACTGGGAACCAAGTAAGGCTCTTCACCGTATCCGGCGACAGCGACCCAAAAACTACTTTTCTTTCCTTTCGTGAGCTCTCTGATGACTGGCAAAACCCAATGTGGTCTTGAAAACCCGGTCACGCCGTGTACAGAAGAGCTGATCTGCATCGTTGTAAGTGTAGATATAAGAAGGCTTTGCGCGACTTTTACGTACATATTTGGCGCTTATTGTTCAAAGCATTCAGGCGAGTACAGCAGACGCGGCAGCGATTCGTATCGCAGGTCATGCAATTTGGCCACGACGATTCTGGATGAATGTGCTGGTGCGTTATCGTGGTGAAACGGCACTTTTTTCTTAGCGAAATGCGGCCGTTTCTCATTACATTTCTTATCTTAAAATATTTATTGCTGGTCCGTCTGACACGCCTACGGACTCTGCTACTTCTTGCAATTTAGTTTGGCGATCAGCGAGAATCATGTTATAAAAGTTTTTTTTACGATTTCTTCGGGAATTACATTTTTCGGCTGGTCTGGGATCTCTTCATCAAAAACAGATACTTCAACCACTTTTTAAGCCTACTATTGAAATACCAAACCCATAGTAAATAATACGCAACGGAGTATAAGTACCTGCAAGTCATAAGCCATTTCACTTAACGGTACGAAAGTTCGGTCCGACCCCTTCTATAGGGAGAATTCTCGAACATTGGCATTCCCAGACTTCGTTGGACCGAGACCGTCCCTGGATCTGGCATATCTATTAAGTAAGTACTAGGAATTTAGATGTTTTACGAACTTGTTTTTGACGTTACTTTGCTTATAAAGTTCCTATTCTAGTTCCATAAACTTAAAAGGTGAATTCAAGAATGTATAACTATTTGATTGAGAGTGTTTACTTAATTTCGAGTTAATCAAGCAAGATATAAAATCGCTCGACGAATACACGTTTGATGGATACAATCCTTAAATCTTCACAAAGAAACCTAAACTTGTTTCAACAACCTTTAATCAGAGGCCAATCGTTGCTCCCTGATTAATTAATTTATCTGTCATTGCTTCATTTCTAATTCTATAAAATAATGTGATATAGTAACTTTATTCTAGATGCATCGCCTTCACATATGTATAACTATGTAATTAATATTTCTTTAAAACATTTTAAGTTGGTGGAGTTTCTTGCCCATTCTTCACCATATGAAACTACTTTTGGAAGGGGCGACTATGAATCAATTATATTTTATTGTAAGTTTGACGTTCGGTGCCCCCCCCCCCCCCCTTCCCTAAACCACTCCGAAAAGAGAGGAAAATACAAACACTTCATATAATATTCTTTAGAGTAACCAGTTTTTAAAACAAACACAATAGTTATGAATTTTAAATGACCCAACAATATCAAAAAAATATTTTCTTAAAGAATGGCTGACACAAATAAGAAATATTATACAATCGTTATTTCGATTGGAAGCGGCCTTCAGTTTTTCATTGACCTGTATAGATAGAATCCATTGAGCAAACACTTTACTGGAATGAAAACTGAACGCTTAGAAACACGGTAAACACTACAAAGGTAGGCACTAAGCGAACAAGAGATAACAATATCCTTTATATCAACGAACGTCTTACACAAAAGGTTTGCGACGAGCACAGAGCCACAGACGTAGCGAATAACACAGAAGGTTGGCTCCAAACATCGAGCAAAACGCACGCACACATAGGCATACTTCATGTATGCGCAAGCGCACTCGCGACTGTTCGCACGGACGTAAAAATATCGCGGCGGGAATAGCGCACAGGATTTTCAACTCTCGCTGTAGAACCGAGCGTTTAGGAACCAACAGAAACCATCCCAGTGCGTCAAAATAACACACTGGCGGATTTTCAACTATCGGCGCAATAGCAGTACGTTGAAAATCCAGTGCACGAAAAAAAATTGCCGCGAGAAAAACCGCGCCCTTGCTTACCGGAGCTTATTCGGCTAAAATAGGCCGCGTCCTTACCGAAAACGATTGTTGCGTTCGTTAGTATGAATAAGGCCGTGTCCTAACCAAGACGATCGTCGCGCAAGCACGCGACCCTCGCGTTCATTTTGTTCGGCGAACCAGAACGCGTGTTCATGCTGACAGAGGGCACTTTCCGGTTTTCCATTAAAAAAATAACGTATAAACGCAACAATAGCGTATTCGCGCGACATTCGGTTTCGGTAACGACAGGTATAGGCTGAGATCATCATACATGTACGTGCGCCTGTTTTGGCTGGTTATATGAAGCCAACCTTCTGTAAGACTCTGTGACAGACGTACCGAACGATTCTTTGAAACTGTCAATGTGGACCATGTCAACAGTTATTTTCAAGGAACGTTTAAACATACCAAGTAGATTGCTTTTGTTGAATAATTTAGTTTTCCCTTCAAGCTCGACGCTCTGGGAGTTTGATAGAACTTTTGGGAAACGCTTAAGTGCCTTGACAACTTTGTACGTAAGTATTATAACCGTAATCTGATTCGAATGTTACAACACATAAGCAGGATCACTTGTATACGAATTTGTTACATTACTTTCGTACCTATAAATGTCAACGTTAAAAGTTGCACGTTATTCTCGTTAAAGTCTTATCTTGGCAGTATTATCAAATCATCTAGCCTGATGACAAACAGACTGTTTATTGGTACTCCTTTATTACTAGAGTTTAATTGACCACGTCTCGAATTCGAAAACTTTAGCGTAAATATCGAATATTTTTCACCTCTTCAGGCGCTTTTTACTTCATCTTCTTTCTTTTTGGTTTCTTTACAGTCATCATCATGATTATCATCATGCATCATCCATTGTTGGGCATAGGCCTCTGTTTTCTTGTGCCAATCGGCACAATTCAGCGCAAACCTCATCCAGGTTTTGCCCGCGATGGCAACAATGTCGTCTGGCCATTTCGCCGCCGGACGACCGATATCTCATCTTCCAGTCCTTGGACGCCACTGTGTCACAGCCTTACTCCATCTGTAATTCCTGCGCCTTGCCAAGTATCCTGCTCAACTCTATTTCAGTTCCATAATACGTGTTCCGACATCGAAGATTTTCGTAAGTCTTTACGGTACAACGTTAAACCGCGCCGTAGAAAAAACGTGCCTATCAACAAGCTTCCATAGTAGTAGACCGTGGCAGCACACGGCGAATAAACCGTAGTTTTTCATGGTAAGAAAAACGTCGACTGCCGCAACAAACACTATTGAAACTGCAAATCACGTACTTCAAAGGAGACCAATTCAAAGTTGTAATTCGATGCAAAATATTTTGTATTATTATATTCTATTTCTATCTATTTTTATCTGATATTTTGCATCGAATTACAACTTTAAATTGCTCTCCTTTGAAGTACGTGATTTGCAGTTTCGATAGTGTTTGTTGCGGCAGTCGACGTGTGTGTACATAGTGCCACATTTGCATAAAAGTTTCAAGTCTGACTACAATTTCTATATTGATGAAGGCGATTCATTAAAAGCAGTGACCTAAATAATGCCACTGATGCTGCAATCAACGTGGCCACCGACTGGGCACAAAGTATATTAAAAAAAACCGGCCAAGCGCGAGTCGGATTTGCGCACGAAGGGTTCCGTACCATTTTCTGTAAAAGCGGCAAAAAAAAATCATGTCTGTTGTATGGGAGCCTCCCTTAAATATTTATTTTATTCTGTTTTTTAGTATTTGTTGTTATAGCGGCAACAGAAATACATAATCTGTGAAAATTTCAACCGTATAACTATCACGGTTCATGAGATACAGCCTGGTGACAGACGGGCGGACGGACGGCGGACGGACAGCGGAGTGGAAGTAATAGGATTCCTTTTCACCCTTTGGGGACGGAACCCTAAAAAAAAAACAACGAGTAAGAGTACCCTCTTACTCGTTGTTTTTTTTGGTTAATCGATAAGAAACGAAGAATATTAAAAAGCACAATATATAATTTTACAACCAAAACTTGTCTCAAGAACCAAGCAAAACCTAGCGCCAAATTGACCTAGAAACTTCCAACAACATCTTGTGAACAAAACTTTAGAGCGATACTCGTGAATAGTTAAACACAACGTTTCACCCTTCACCAACTATGATGGATCCTGATTTGAAAGCTAGTAGTGCGGTCAAACTTCAGCCTAGTTAATTAGACAAATGGAAAACATCAAGACAATCTGTGAAGTGTCTGTGGCTACAAAATTCACACTCACTCCAAGCCGTCGCAGTTATGATTCGGTAGGTACATTGCGTATTTTCCGTGCTTAATCAAGGAGCTATTTTGCTACATAATAATGGCCTACCTGACGTATAGAGGAGAGAATTTGCTTGTATATGTCTGAGAATAGATATCTTATTTCTGGACACCCTTTAAACGTAGAAAATAATAATTTAAACAATTATTATTAATGAAATTCCTTTTTTATGGCTCGTTGGCATAGTGGTCACAGAAGAAATACATCCTGAGCATGAGATCGATTCGCGAGTCAGGCAAAGTGTTATCAGGTTTTTCTATTTGGATTATTTGTTTTATATTTCTCAGTAGCAGCCCCGTGGCTAAATAATAACAGCCGCACAGGTCGATCAATCAGGTTAAGCTACGCTTGCCGCGGTTGGTCTGTGGTGACCATCTTTACATACCGTGACCCCTCCGTGCCTCGGAAAGCACGTTAAGCCGTTGGCCCCGGCTGTCATTCGTAGATCTTTGACAGTCGTTACGTGTAGTCAGAAGCCCGTAAGTCTGACAACCAGTCTTACCTAGGGGTATCGTATCACCCAGTAACTGGGCTGTGGAGGTTAGATAGGCAGTCGCTTCATGTAAAATACTGGTATTCAGCTGCATTCAGTTAGACTGGAAGCCGACCCCAACATAGTTGAGAAAAGGCTAGGGAGATTATGATTTCTCAGTAGCTGCCCGGAGTCTGGATTTGTTACCGGTTGATGACAATAGGCTGGCCCTCGATTAGATGGTACTTAAATATTACTGGCGAAATACGGGTACAGACGCCAGCACATCAAGCTACTACAATCTGTCAAATTTCTTTAATAGATTTTCAACTTTATAGCTAAAGCATTAGGTTCAAAGTTGATTGGGAGAATTTGACAGTTTCGGGTAGCTTGATGTGCTGGCGTCTGTACATTCACATTTCGCAAAAGACTATTGGTACACCTCTGCCTAATCATTAGAGGAATAGAAGCGTGATGTTCTGTTGAGTTATGATATTTATTTTAAAAATATGAAGACGACAGTCATTTCACAGGTTTTTAACCGACTTCCAAAAAGGGAGAGGTTATAAAAATACATTAGTCGACTCGTTCGACTAATGTATTTTTTTTTATGTATGCTCACCGATTTCTCCGTCTATTGGACTTATTTTAAAAATTATTCTTTTGTTTGAAAGGATCTGCTCTCGAGGTGGTCCGAAACTATAGTCGGAATCTGATGAGGGAATCCAGGGAAAACCCTCAAATTTTAATAAGAATACCTATAGCGATTTGGTTATGTTTTATAGTAACTCGTGAATTTGCACCATTTGGTGAAGTGGAACTGATGATGAAAACCACACATGGCCATCGGAACTACTCAATAATAAGTATTTTAAGGGCTGCGATTCGAATAGGTACTTTAATGTGGTTGCTAAGCAATCTATGCTCGTCACAATGCGTATGGTGAAGTGGAGCTGATGGTGACTTCTGAATCAACTCCAGTTCTCCTGGTTCTTACTAGGAGAACTCCTCAACAATTAACCTCCCTGCATCGGGAAAAACAATATTTTGTAAAAGGTGATGAGCAGTTGGCTTATTAGGCTATTGTAATTTAAATAAATTACAAACTGACGAAAAAGTAAGAAAAAAATATTAAAAAAATAACTACCGACTTCCAAAAAACACTACGACGAAGTGAAAAATAACTTTATTTTCGTAAGTTGGTGGCAAGAAATCAAAATACAGATCCACAGACACTGACTTCCGAAATTAAAGTTATTTTTCACTTCGTAACGTTTTTTTGGAAGTCGGTCGTTATTTTTGTTTCTCAGATAGAAACAAAAACCACGTAAATTCTCAATTTGTATTTCGGCAATAGACGTATCGAATGTTTCACGAATCTACTAGCTGTCTCGTCATGTCGTGTCATGTTCCTACATAATAATGTCTTAAGTTAGTAGTAGACAGTCTTTGTCGTTAGCCTCCGGCCAAGCATTTTCATTTTCTATAGGCAAGCATCAGGCTCTTTCTAATCCACCGCACGCTTTACACTTTTTAAAGCCGCGCAAAAACTCATTTCTTCACACCACCTTTTTGCTCTTCGCCTTCAAACACAAACAAGTAAACTTCCAACAGACTATCAGACTATATAAGCAAGTCAAAGTTGCACGTAATTTCAGTACGTCAGTTAGTTGCTGGCACGTCAGACCTGCGTCAGGCCGTAATTACGATTTACCACCTCGATTGGACAACACAGAAACAAATCAACGTCAGCTCGCTATGAGCGCTGATAGGAATGTGGTTGGTGAATGTGAGCTTAATTTGCTCTTCACTGATTGTTTTTTTCCTTAGGAATACGTGTTGAGAGTTTGATACGTGTTTGTTGTTGCTTGGATGTAGGTGTTCGAGTTGTGTGAAGGTCTTTTACTATTTGGCTTGTATACTGCCTAAATTGAGTTGTGCGTAAATAATAATGTTGTTGGACAGTTCAGCTCTTGCGACATCGTCAACATTCGTCTGCTAAGTAGGTCCTACTTTGCTTGCTGATTATGTCAATATCGGTATTACATTGGAGCTGACAATGGTTTATATTGAACTGCCCCGTTGGTGTCATGGTCGCAAACGCGACTGCTCAGCGTGGGGTCCTGGGTTCGATTCCCGGGTCGGTAGAGTATTATTGGGCTTTTCTATTAGAAATGTCACATCATTTGTCATCAAAGTCACATTTCTATAGGAGTGTAACAGCCTTGAGTTTGGAAGTTGGTGGTGTGAAGCCCCCGTGCCTTGGATAGCCCGTAAAGCAGTTGGTCCTGCGCTTCATCTGTCACCCGGTCGTACCCGACGGACTATGAGAGTAAGGGAATGGAGAGTGCACCTGAGTTTGCGCACACACTTGTGCACTATAATACGTGGGTGGATCATAAATATAAACCGGACTTAAGTAAAAAAAAAATACGCACGTATTATTATACTCGTAAAAAAAAAGGAATATATTTTATTTTTCTACATAATCTCCCCTTCTATTAACACATTTTTCCCAGCGCAGGGGATGTTTCTTGATGCCAGTATCGAAGAATGTAGTCGGTCGTGCCTTTAGCCAATTGCACACAAATGATTCCACTATCTGGTCAGTGTGAAAACGGCGTCCTCCATTTGAATTTTTTTTTGTGCCATTCCTACACTTGAGTTCTTGAAAGCGTATTCTTATCGAACTGTAGAGTCAATGAATGCAAACGGAAGGTTTTATGCCCTCCCGTGTTAAAAAAAAATTATGATAAGTCGTTACTCAACAGACTTATATACCTCCTGCTCATACGTGATGCTACTGGCGCGCAATACACTAAAGTGAGCCGAAGCAGTATACCCCCCTCCCCTAGATGATCCCCCCTAACACATACAACAGCACCAAGCGCGTCACTTCCCTCAGCGACCAGTAATAAAAAAAAGTCCTGTTTATATTTGATTCACCTAATATCTCCTGCGTATCTGGCTAATATCCGTTGAGATCGGCCACCGTGACCAAAATCGGTCGGGAGGATATTATTTACATTGCAGCGGTTAACGGCAAGCCAATGTTTACCAGCATATGGGCTAATACTGTTACCTAAATCTGTATACCGTAAACAAAAATGAAATAACAAAACGCATTGTGACAAACCAGACTCGACTGGACTACGTATTAAAAACGGCCACCGGCAAATTAGCTTCCGTCCTTTTGAAATTAAAGCAAAAAATCTCGTCACATTTTCAAACAATTATCATTTAACCCGAGCGTAGAAGGCTGGAACTAACGTTGAAATATTTTTAATGTCAGCCCGAGACTTGTTAAATCTTCTCACTCAGTACCTACGACATTTTCACACGGAAAAACTGGCACAAAAAAAGGTAATTATATGCATAACCTTGCCCTGTAAATTGCATTCTCTTGTTTTCAGCAAAGAGTACAATTACCGAGTTAAAGACGCCTTAAAAGATATTTATTGTACAATGCCGTGTTGGTGGGGTAACGAAGTGAACTGGGGGTGAATTTTTAATGGGTATTTCGTTACGTTGTTAATTTATTTTGGCTATTAATATTTGGCTTAATAAAATTAAAAATGTAGCTGTCTTTATTAAGCAAGAACGATTACGAATAACGCAATTACTCTCATATGACGCTTCCTGTACGGATACAATGTTTACGTACTTAAATGAAATCATTTCGGGCTGTGTTAAAATAACATGTGCATTAACAGCTGTATTAAAATTAGTGCACTTTGTGAAAATTCGTTTCCTGATGGTTTATTTACCTATTATTTGGATATTTACATATAGAAAATACGTTTTATATCAAAATGCACGGATGGGGGCCATTATCTTCATCTGACGCATAATATACAGATTTCTTTAATAGATTTTCAACTTTATCGCTAAAGCAAAAGGTTCAAAGTTGATTGGGAAAATCTGACAGTTTCGGGTAGCTTGATGTGCTGGCGTCTGTACATAGCATAATTAGTCTATAATGTTCCCACTGCTGGGACACAGGGCTCCTCTCTGTGAGAGGGAGTGGGCCGTAATCCACCACGCGGGCCCAGTGTGGGTTGTTAGATGTCACATGTCTTCGATTGGTTCTAGGACATGCCGGTTTCCTCACGATGTTTTCCATCACCGTTTGAGAGCAGTGGTGATGAAATGAAATCATACCTACTGTTAAATATTAAAAGTATTTATATTACATTTACAGTTAACTTTCATAAAATAACATTACACAAGTAATTAAATTGGATTTCTCACAATAAAACACGTGATATTTTCAAAAACTTTAGCGCGGTTGTCGGGTAAAAACTCGTTTCCAACATAATTTATTTTCACAGTTGTTTTGCCTTGGGGAACGAACAGGGATGACTGTTTGGTAGCAACACTAGCTATGTCTACAGTAATATTACGTTATTACAGCGCCCGTTTTTGCTAGAATATTTGTTCTAAATACCTAAATCTATATCAGGGATGGCGAACCAACCGCACGCGTACCTTTGGTGGCGCACGACAAAATAATTTAGGCACGGCACTAATTGAGGAATTCACGTGCTTTGGTCACAGTAACAAACATAGAAATCTAAAGACCAATAACCGTAATGATTTTCCCGTAGAGTCCAATCCCGCAATCTCATCTCAGCGACAAGCAATAATAATAATAATAATAATTATTTATTTACTTTACGGACAACAAAACGGTCCACACTAACAAAAACAAAAATACATAAAAAAACGAAAAAAAAAAAAGAAAGGTGTTAAAAACTTGTCAAAAATGTATTGTAATGTATTTAGAGGTATTTTTGACAGATTGAGACTGATATCAGACTGTGAACGTTCTTAAAATTACGAGAATTGCCGCTTTGAGCGCGATACACATCACCCTATGGCTTGTAAAAGCCGAGCAAAAAGAAAAAGTCAGAAACGAAAACGAAGTGACAGAGCAGGAAGGGGATGCGATGCGACGCGGGGAAACAAGAAAAGTTCACCCAGACGAAGTACTTTAATTCAGACCTTGATCCAAATTATGTTAGAAATATAAACTATTTATACAGGGTTTGGCGTAAATAGTGGTCCACCGTTAAGGATTCGACAAACCAGATCCATCACCAAACATTTTATTAAAACATTTTTTTTTTTCATACAAAAATCGCTCTTGAATTTGCATGATATGTTAAAAATTAGGGTTAAAATAGAGAAGAAGTAACTTTTTCTTCAAAAGCTCTAAATTTACCATGTCTGGTATATCGAATCCCTAACGGTGGACCACTATTTACGCTACACCCTGTATATACTATATATTAGTACCAAATGTAATACAAAATGTGTGATCGTATATCTGTTGCACTCACCTCACGCAGTGGACAAATGCATCATATGTACCCAATGTGCCATACTGGCACAATCTTGCTTATCACTGATGACCTTCAGAATGCCGTTGACGCTCCCACGTACATATCGCATCATGGATGTAAGTCTATTTCGCAGGATGGTATTGAAGTATGTACTTCGGCAAACATTCCTGACACACTGCAGTAATGTGGAAGCCCCAACAATATTCTGAAGGCATTATTTTACTGAACTTAGAGGGCGTTCTATTCCTACAACATTTTCGTTTTATTCCTGCTAACTTTTTCTGATCAGGCTTAAAAAAAAAAAAATGTTTATTTCGTAACCGTAACTTAAAAAAAAACACATTAGTGATTGGAGCCTCCTTTTAAGCAAAAAATGCCTGTATTAGGAGACTCCGCTCTTTCACAAATTAATTCAAGCTAATTATTACAAAATAAAATTAAATGTGTGAGGGTGTGTTTGTGTGTATGTATGTAAGTGTTTAAATGTAGTTTAAATAAATAAGTAATCATAATAACAATATCCGAGTGGATGTGTATATGTAAATGGGGATAAGGGTGGATTGGCGTATGTTTGTGAGTGAGTGTGTTGATAGAAGCGAGTGAGTTATGTTATGTGCTGCAATGTAGCAATAGTGCCTCAGTATCCTCATAAGAAAATGGTTTAATCCAATTTATTATAATATTTTTACATGCATGTGCTTGTTTAGTGTATATGTAAATCTCCTTGTTAACTCTATTAGGCTATTAGGCTTCATTAAGTAACCGATGGGTACCGATTTCATAATACGCTCAAAGCTCATAATGCTCGTAGGTACTAATGTCTCGTGCTCACAGGGTTGTGTAACACACTTTCAAGCACATCGGAATCATTTTGAAGGGCCTCATATATTTGAAAAATTATTACCTATCAAATTTTTACACAACACAATATTTTAGAACACAACGCAAGTACAGCTCTGTCCATGGTCAATGATCAAATAAATAAATATGTAGGTCAATCTGCCTAGACTTTTCCCAACTACGTTGGAGTCGGTTTCCAGTCTATCTGGAAGCAGCTGAATACCAGTATTTTACTTGAAGCGACTGCCAATCTGACTTCCACAACCCAGTAAGGCAACACGATACTCTTTGGTAAGACTGAATGTCAGAATTTTGGGTTTCTGACTACCCGTAACGATTATCAATGATCTGCGAATTACAGCCGGGAGCAGCCACGGAGGGATCTTTGTCACCATTCACAAACCGACCGTGGCAAGCAGAGACCTTCGATCGAACCATGTCGCTGTCATTAATTAGCCATGAGCTCCTACAAATAAATAAATAGGTGGCTCTAAATAAGTAAATTTCGCTAATGTATTAACCGACCGCAATAAACTCTCGGACCACTTATAAAGGCGTTTAATCTTTGAAACCGTACCTTTGTCACGGAATGTCAAAAAATATAAATTCGTTTCCTTAAACGGTGTTTACGAAGTATCAAACAACAGTTTATCTTTCAAATTATTTATATCCTTGGCGAAAACAATGGAAATAATTGAGTGTTCTCGAAACGTTTGGATGATAACAAAATGACTTTATTCTTGGCCAAGAGATATTTTGAAAACGGATGACAAGATGAAAACGTACCTTTCCTATGACATAAGCCCTTCAAAGGAATATTATATTGGCTGATTATGCTGGCCGACCATAGAGCTTATTTAAATCTATTAACAGTAGTATCTGGCCTTTAAAGTATTTTAGTAGTAAATAAGCAACATAAGCGTCCCATAAAGCCGCTAAATAGTTTTTAATGAATTTAGATTACCTTAATGCATTATGCATTCTACAAGCAAGATAGAAGATACAAATTACCATGTTATGATGTATGAGTTTATTTATTCGAGACAGCAATAGTTCAGATTAGGTATCCAAGTGTGAATAATATTTCATTTTCAACTACATTTTCGGCTACCCAAAATCGATCATGTACCTTATCCATTAAATGTTGAAGATTAACATTATTATTAGTGGAACATAATAAAAAGAATTATTAAATGAGTAGTACTCATTTAATAATTCTTTTTATTATGTTCCACTCAAAGTGCGCGCAAAGTGATCTGCGCGGTAATTGCAAAATCAAAACCAAAAGTCATTTATTCAAACTAGGCTGAGAATCAGCACTTTTCGAACGTCAAAATTATGGCATAACAAACTCCCCAGCAGCACAGCTGTCTGTTCAGTTAGAAAATACTTGATTGAATACAATACAAGGTATACAAAGTAATTAACATTACAAGACACAGAACACTAAATTAAATTATTTGCCATATGTCAGCTAGCTACGCCAATATACCAACAAATACAATAAAAACTATACGTACTCAAACAAAAAAAAAAAAACAAAATTAAATAAAAACCTCCAGGTGTAAAGGGCGTGACCGCTTACATATTTATGCAATGCTGGGTTCTGTTTACATAGCTGTCGCTTGAAGTCACAAATAATAAACTAGGACCATTGCGTAACACACTATCAGTAGCAAATGGCTTTTATTTTGACAGTTCAACAAAATTCATTGCGTTATTTACGTTGCTGAGCAGACAATTTTTTAGAACATATGAGGCAATGTATTAGCAATATCCTTTAGAATGATTCAGATTGTAATTGATAGTGTGTTATGAAATTGGAGTGCCGATCGTACAAGGCCTATAATGGTGGGTCCACACGATACAGACTTTCACACAGACTACAGACTTTCATACAGACTTCTATAGAATTTTGTCTGTGCAACTAAGCAGTACAGACAAAATATGTCGGTGTGATAAAAAGTCGCACAGACAAAATTCTATAGTAGTCTGTATGAAAGTCTGTATCGTGTGGACCGAGCATAAGTAGTAGTCTTAGGCAATATTCTGCTATAACTGTCTGCCATCAAGCGAGCTGCCAGTCGATTCTGGAAAAATCTCACCGTGTTAACTAAGGTGAAGTGAGCTTAGAGTGAGCTGTGAGTCATGCTGATTGAGTGAGTCCTCAATAGTGTCAATCTCTACCGGATTGACACTATTGACGACTCACTCCACGCTCACTTCAGCCAAGTTTTCACGGTGAGATGGTTACAGAATCGCACGGCAGGTACTAGAAGTACACCTAGTGTCTCTATGCCTCTTTTGAAAAAAAAAAATATTCAAAATAAATATTAGATTACTGATTCATGATATAAGCATAATAAATAAGCAAATATCATAACATTTGTATCACGCCTGTAATGCCCGAAGAGTTAGGCAGAGGTGTAACAGTTATCTGTAAGACCCTTGTAATTGTGGGCGAGCCAGGCACAAATCCGGACTCCGGAGCTGCTACTGAGAAATTACCCGTGTCTAATCATTTTTAACTCGTATCAATCCAAATTATAAATAAGAAAGTAACTCTGTTTATCTATATGTAACCTTTCCACGTCTAAACTAAATAATCTTTACGAAGTTTTGACAGACAGGTAGCCTTGAACCTGGAAAAAGACTGTTGATTGTTGACTGCTGCTTTTCATATATAAACACACACACACACACACACACACCACACACCCAATCACACACACATACACACATTTTTATCTTAATTTTTTATTTTTAATGATAACAAAACGAATCTTGAACTTTTAATGATTTAACTCAATTTTTCGAAATTGTAGCAGTAACATCAGAAGCACTATGTACCTTTACGTCATTGTACCTTAGGGGACCGGACTGCTTCTCCTTAACACAGGTTTCCATAACCTAGATAGGAGAGCAATGCTCACCCACACGTTTGTATGAGTAGAAATAGTACTGATTTTGTAAAACTATATTTTTAACGTGTACCACAATCCTTTGTTTTGATTAAATAAATCATCATCTGCCTAGCCTTTTCCCAACTATGTTGGGGTCGGCTTCCAGTCTAACCGGATGCAGCTGAATACCAGTATTTTACATGGAGCGACTGCCTATCTGACCTCCACAACCCAGTTACTGGGTAATACGATACCCCTAGATAAGACTGGTTGTCAGACTTTCGGGCTTCTGACTACCCGTAAAGACTTATGGGCTTCTGACTACCCGTAAATAAGTAAATAAAAATAAAATATTAATACAATTATTAATACAATAAACACGCAGATGAAGTATTCAATCAACTCAGCCTATCGCAGTCTACTGATGGACATATGCCTGTTCCATGCTGCGCCATAACAGCTTGTCCTCCGCCTTTCGCACCCAATCTGTCCCAGCCACCTTTTTGAGCTGCTGTGGGGTTTTACACTACGCTTGCCGAAACGCGGTCTCCGCACCTGGACTCACCAGACCTACCGGCCATCGATTCTTCGGCAAACACGGCCAGCCCAGTATACAATAAATTGTCAAATCCATTGAGCTATGTCACATCAATAATGTTTATCCTTCACGAGCTGGTAATGACGAGTTTATACTGAGAATATTACCGAAGGATTAAGTCAACATCGGTATATGAAAGACCGCATCGATCAGCGGAGTGACGCTTTCCATTTATCACCATCGAAGGGGTTGATTGAATATGGACCGATCCGCCATGATGGCACAGAATATAGGTACAGAAGGCCAGCCGGTCGATTCTGTAAAAATCTCACCGTGAAATCATAAGTGAAGTGAGCTTGAAGTGAGCAGTGTCAATAGTGTTAATTCCTAATGACAGCTCACTTCCCATTCACTTCACCTAAGTTCTCAGGGTGAGATTTTTACAGAATAGCACTGCAGGTCCATAAAACGAGCGTGCACTCACACATAGGCGTGATTATCATCACATACATACCTATATAGCGAAATAAAGAAAGAAAGAAGAAAGAAAATTTGTTTATTCTTCACAAATAAAACGTATTAGTATCTATACATATAAAAAAATAAAAATTAAGGTTCTGTTTGTAATTTTAAAATAACAGCTTTCACTAAATGCAAATTAAAGTACATATTTACGGGGTACTTATGACAAAAAATATTTTTTTAAATTTTGTCTGTTTGTCTGATTACTATTATTATTATTATTTTTTTGCTGAATGGGCCCGCTCTTGACCTCAATCACGCCTGATGGAAAGCAATGAATGAGGTCTATGATGGAACGAGCGTGCCCAGAATATGCCTAAGGCAATGGAACTCCCACGCATCGATGAAACTCAGCAGGCTGCTTAATGCTGGACCGGTGGGAGGGTGGTCGCAAACCAGGCGGGTGTTAGCCCTACCACCGCAAGGGAAGAATTGGCCAGTCATATAAGGTGTTGGGTGTGACTGTTCAGGATGCGCCGAGCGCTCGGTTCAGTTGAGTAACTGGCGGAACAAACTGCGCTACACGAGGAGGCTTCTTCATGCATCGGCTAAGCTCCGAAACAGCTGAACCGATTTTGATTAAATTTGGTATGGGTATACTTTGAGCCCTGGGGAAAGACACAAGAAAGATATAATTTTTATCGACATACCGCGCGGGCAAAGCTGCGAGTGGAAGCTAGTTCTACAATTTAAAATGAAGTAATCTAAGGAGCCAAAAGCCACGAATGCTAGCGTATGTCGCTAGCATTCGTTTAAAATTGTTTAAGAGATTGAAAGTTTGCCGTACAGTCACGAGCACAAATATATTGCTATGAACAGCTTGGCAATAATATCTGATGCCGTCATCTTGGCGACAGATAGTACCTAATGGATGAATTTATGTAATCAGATATGATTGCCGAGCTGTCCATAGTAATATATTATTTACTAGATGCGCCCCGCGGTTTCACCCGCATAAGTGTCGACCCCGTGGAAATATCAGGATAAAAAAGTATCCTATGTGTTAATCCCGGTTATAAATTATCTATGTGCCAAATTTCATCCACATCCGTTCAGCCGTTTGACCACGAAGAAGTAACTAACATACAAACACACAAACTCACAAACTTTCGTCTTCATAATATTAGTGTGATGGTCGTGACTGTACGTACGTATCTATGTGTGCGTGCGCCTGTTTTCGCTAGTTGTATGAAGCTGACCTTCTATATTTATATATTTTGTAACGATGGTCTGTCGTTTCAGACGTAAGCGGCAGTGTCGTAAACATTTTCATGAAATTACTTTATTTATTTGCGTTGAAATGTTTTTTCGGGGTAGCCAATCTTCGGGAGTGTTTTAAAGTTTAACAAATTTTTTACAATACGAAGTGTCTGACAAATGGTGACATCTTATAGAAGAGGTACAAGGAAAAAATCCTAAGACATATTTTATGGCGCAGTTTAGTTGGGTATCGAATATTATGTAATATGAAACATTGTGCTTCATCATTTCAGTCCGGAATCACCCACTGTTGGGTATAAGTATTATTATAAAAAGTAAAGTAAAGTATTATTATATTATTTTAGTGTGGAGAACGGTGCTGGTTGCTTTATTACTCAATTGTTCCTAGTAAATCTATTTGTACTAGTATCAAGCATCATTACGCAATTGTTTGTTGTCCTAAAGAAATAAAAAAATAAGTCTCCCCTTTCTTCTGCCATACTTCCTGGTTCCGTGCGTCCTTCATCTGTGTTTCACGCGACTTTGTCGACCCAACGCGCTTTTGGACGGCTCTGATTTCAATGTGCATTGTGCTTGATAAAATATAATCTCATAGACTACGCAACATTTTCTTAAAATTACCCAGTAGTACTTAAATGGGACAATAACTTCATATGAAGTATTCACAAGTTATTACAAGTTCTGTAAAAGTTAATTTTTCAAAGATGTGAGAAGATAACCTATAAAGGTACCAAATCCTATTTCACAGAGACATTGAACAATCCCGATATAATTGCGCCATAAGATAACGTTATAAAGGTAATCTTATCAAAAGATTTCGCGAAACCCTTGATGGAAGGTAAATTGATTTGACGGCGTCGATTCAGTCACTGTTACTAAAAGATATCAATATTTTTATACACCGTTATTATAATAATGTTTTAAAATGAACTAAGTAAACTTGGAGCGAGCTATAAAGAAAAGTCATTATAAGCACTTATTTATTTATGAAGTGAAAAGATTGGACCTATTTGTGAAACAGTGCCATTTATTAAAGAAGCGCTCCAGTAAGTAGATTTTGTTTTTATAAAGTTATTTTTATAATATATAGTTATTGATGTGTACTTAAGCGAATCCTCTTAAGTGGATAGACTTACTTATATGCTAATTAAAAATGTCTGCTATAATATTGATGTTGGAAAAAATTGAATCAAAACTTGTATTTATACGCAAACAACACAATAACATTCATGGGGGCTCACATACAACTGACATGATTTTTTTTTACCGTTTTTATAGATAATGGTACGGAACCCATCGTGCACGAATCCGACTCGCACTTGGCCGGTTTTTACATAATTGCACTACTGTAGTAGGCGTTATCCACCAAGTTACGATAAATCGATTTGGTGATAGGTATATAGATGTCCTTGTAGAGATTTCTACGATTATTTTTCGCTAAGTCAGTCTGCAAACGGATGCAGCTGAATACCAGTATTTTACATGGACCGCCTATCTGACCTACATAACCCAGTTACTGGATTATCTATACGATACCCCTTGGTAAGACTGGTTGTCAGAATTTTAGGCTTCTAACTACCCGTAACGACTGTCAAAGAACGAATGACAGCCGGGACCTTTCTGAGGCACATTTTGCCCAAAGACATCCCTGAATTTCGAGTGATAAAATTGATAATTCGTAATAACAATTTGCTTTCCAAAATAAATTATCTAATTCGCGCCAAGCATCAATCGAGTGTCCACAAATCATAAATGAACAATTAGTCAACACGAAATTACACTTAAAGCCACAATTATCATTGCTTTATTAATAAAACAGGCTTTAAGATTCAACGGTATATAATAATAATGAAAGATGTAGCCGTTTCTGAGACATGGCCAAGCACTTAAGTGCGTTAGAGATTAATGAACTTGTAGAACTAAAAGGTTATTTAGAATTTAAGCGTTTTATATTTATCTGAGCTATTACTAGCACTTTAGAAACAAACTGTACCTTTAATACTCGTAGGCCTGGAAAATGTAATAGAATATTTCTTACTTCTAGAACATTTTCTGCGAAAAAATGTTAGTAAGGAATTTTTTCGGATTTTTTTTTTATTTAGGGTTGTATTTACAAACGACAGATAAATTTTATTTGTGGATTAAAATTGACGTCTGACAGTTTTAGTATGGAAGAATTGTCAAAAATTCAAAATTATTATTCGCATAAAATTATCTGGCGCTGGAAAAAGCAGCCCTTAGTCTCATTTAGGTTCAATATTGGTCAGATAGGAAGTCGGTTCATGTAAAATACTGGTAATCATATGCATCTGGTTGCACTGCAGAAAGTTGTAATAATATAAATTGACGTAAAACCAATATTGTACGAAATATTCGCAAAAAACGGACTATAGGGATCTTTAACAGTCTATGTAAGTGTCTGCGCATGAGTTTAGAATATTCTGTTTTATTTATTTTATATGTTCGCTCTTAGCGATAAGACCGCCCATTGTGCCACCCTTTGTAAAATTTCTATATTTATGTCTGTAATTTAGATGGTGTACATAATAAAGAATATTCCATTCTATTCTGTTTTTATAAGATATCGACTGTTAAAGATCCCGATAGTCAGTGCCTCATGACGAAATAATAACAGCTGCACAAGTCGATCGATCAGGTTAAGCTACGCTTGCTGCGGTTGGTATGGAGATGGGTGGAACATTGAGCCGTCCCGGCTGTCATTCGTGGATCTTTTACAGTCGTTACAGGTAGTCAGAAGCCCGAAAGTCTGACAACAAGTTTTACCAAGAGGTATCAGATAGGTCAAACATGCAGTCGCTCCATGTAAAATACTGGTATTCAGCTGCATCCGGTTAGACTGGAAGCCGACTTCAACATCCTAATGGACTTTTCATATAATATTTCTAAAGCCAGAATAAAGATAATCCAGGTGTTACATCATTAATAGGATTTATTTCGCATATTTTCCTTTAATTTTACTTATTTTCTTGGGCTATAAAGGCAGATATTCACATTTGCATTAGTTAAGTAGCGAGTTTTATGTTAAAAATAAACAAACAGATTTTTCAGTCCATTTTCCCAACTTTGCCTGACTGTGTTGTTGCTACGGAACGTGCCATCATTGTTCTTCTTTTCATAGAGCAACACACACTGACACACTGGCTAAAAGATAGACTAGACTCGTGAATGCTTTCATGAACACCAAGAGGCACCTAAATACGCTTTGTTGAATTATCAACTTTCGGTGCTGAGCCAAGCGTCAAAAATCCAACAGCGCGCTTTTATTATTTTAAGCATTCATTTTGTGTCGCCTAGAGTTAGTGAAATCGGCCAGAAGAGCTATTCTGTAAAAATCTCTCCGTGAAAACATAGGTCAAGTGAGTGTGGAGTGAGCCTTCAATAGTGTCCTAGCATCCAAACTCACTTCGTCTAAGTTTTCACGGTGAGATTTTTACAGAATAGCACCGCTGAACATAGCCTTACGGGTTGAATGGCGTAATTACAAAAAACAAATAAAAAGCCATTGTGTGTCGCGTGGATCGACGTTCCGAGAAGAAGCGTTAATAAAAATATTGACGTCTATTTCCTATGAATCATCAATAACAAATTTAAAAGAAACATGTAAAAAAAAAAATCCGCATCGAATTTAAACAGTTTTTCATCACGCCTAGCCGCTTTCTAAAGTGCCTGTAAACATCAATCTTTGTGTCATTTTCTGGCAGTGGACTTAGGAAAAATGGCTTCATCGACTTTACATCCTCAGAGAAATTCTTATGTCATTAATCTTCGAAATACCAGGCGGATAATTTATACTTACTGGAGACTGTTCATTTTTCAATAGCCCCATATGAAAAGCCGAATTCAGAATGACGTTAAATAATATTATAGCTCAAGAACCAATTGAAGAGATGGAAATATTATGTGGATGATTGATTGGGTTCCGCCATTGTTGTACCGACGCCAGCACATCAAGCTACCCGAAACTGTCAAATTTTTGCAATCAACTTTGAACCTTAGACTTTAGGGATAAAGTTGAAAATCTATTAAAGAAATTTGGCAGATTGTAGTAGCTCGATGTGCTGGCGTCTCGTACAAAAGAGAGAGAGATAGGTCCTGTGAATGTATTATTGGTATTGAAATATCGGATTATTATTATTGCATCCTATTGATTTGTTTCCAAGAAAAGTGTTCTGGGGCAAAAAGCAATATTCATCTCTGAGCTATCGCGTGGCTTTCATACCAGTAAAAATTACGTACCTACTTACATATTTACATTTTGATGTAAGTAGGCCATGAAAGGCATAATCCGACTATAATATTCCCACTGCTGGGACACACGCCTCCTCTCGGTGACAGGGAGTGGGCCGTAATCCACCACGCGGTCCCAGTGCGAGTTAGTCGATGTCACATGAGGAGCGTCGGAACGAAAACCGATATATCGAATTTACCATATTTTTCACAAATTAAAAAAAGCTTGTAAGTTTTTTAATGTTACAAAAGTGGAAAATTATAGCATGTCAATTTGCAGTTAAAGTGACATCGATTGATGTGTGAAACTTGACGGAGGGTAGATACTTAATTTAGGGAGATACTTGGCGGACAAGTATGGATATATCGGTTTTTGACGCGATCATTTGGATATATCGGTTTTTGACGAAACCAAAATGGATATGTCGGTATTGAACTGAATTGAATTTGAACCGACCATTGTTGAATTGTGTAAAACGTAATAAGAATTATCGGTTTTTAATCCAACAACAAGAACATGTTGAATTTAAAAATGTATTTGTCGGGTTTGATTTGACCACAGTATTTTGATATTTTTTTTAAGATGGATGTAACTGTTTTTTAATTGATTTCTTTCCTGAAGGGTGTATAATTAAACATTATGTAACAGAAAAAAAAAAAAAAAAAAATAATGTCTTAATTAAGACATATCGGTTTTTGTTCCGACGCTCCTCACATGTCTTCGATTTTTTTATTCCAAGACATGCCGGTTTTCTCACGAGGTTTTCCTTCACTGTTTTGAGAGCAGTGGTGATGAAATTTAATACACAAAGTACATTTCTGGGTTCTGTAGCACTGGGACACCATTGCGGAAAGGCAATATTTTTTAATTAATCAGCCCCATTATCAGCCGTCCCATGTATTTGGGTCAAGCAGGTATTCAAGTTTTGTATAGGACAGTTGATATTTCTTTCGCGATTACGAAGTTGCTCCCATGGAGAAAGGTAGTTATATTTGATGGTCTGTACACAGTTAGGTACAGACCCTTAAATGTGAACACACCTTCTGATACATGCTGTATACGTTTTTCTGAAATGCTTCTTATCCTTCATATACACATATACAACGTGTAACGTTTAATGCGCAAAACCTGAAAATAGTTTGATCAGAATAACGAGCAGAATTAATTGAACCACTTTTTAATATAGGTCACACTTTTCAAAAAGTCTTCATTAAAAACGTTGCCGTGTCTATTTATTAATAGGTCAAGCAACCCAATGTCAGCGCGGCGCAGTGGCCCGGTGACGACTCCTCCCTCGAAAAAGCGTCGTCTCAGACGCAAGAAATGATCAGAATGGCCAGTAAAACTAAAACAGCACATAAAACCTTTACTTATTTTCTCTCTGAAATAGGTTAATTGAATTAAAAATCAGTTGGGGTGTCTGAGGTTTTGAGCATTTTACGTTACACGTTGTATATAATACCATCTATGTATAGTATCTGCATCTACCTACTTAGATGTTTAGTTAGATTATAAATACCAAATGTTTTAAGACGAGCGCTAATCCTGCCGACAAACTGACACGCAGTTTGGCAGGTTTATGAAATGTGTACAAGTGCAAACACTTGTCCAAAATAAATTATTTATTTATTTTTACAGTATCAATAATGTTGTAAACACTAGCAGTTTGTGAAAATAAAGTAGGTCTGTGCGGATGCAACCACCTTTATTAAATCCAATTAAAAACTGCGCTATATCGAAATTATTCATCCATCGAGCTATTTTTAAACGTCACCACAAAACTATTAAAACACCGGATATTCCCAAATATTATTCTGAATATGCAAAGTTAAATGAATTTATTCCCGTTTGTATGTAAAATCGCGTACCAACGAAATTTCCCAGCGATTGGCGAAATTAGCGTGGCTTAACGCGCCAATAGAGTAAATCCGATTTGTGGGTGATGAACTGCATATATTCGATTAAGATACGAGCGTACCAATGCAATATTTGATATGTTCATTCATATCGCCATTCATGGCGGTTTTAATGTTGGTGTATTCAAAGGCTTTATAAATTTAATACGGTCATTTTATTATTTAAACTGAAGGATTTCTGTCAGTTGGATAAACGTAGACTAGAAAATCGGCTTGACACATGATAAATGATTTCAGAGGTTCTACGAGTATGTTCATCTGTATTATGTTCATCGATATTTTCATCAATTGTGGATCGATTTTGAAAATTATTTTTATTGTATGAAAGGGTGGGTATAAATCCTTCTGAGGTGGTCAAAAATGTTACTGACTTTGCTTGGGTAGTTTTTGAGTTAGCTTCAATAATACGTTTTTTTTTTTCACTTCTTGAATTTTGTCTATGATATAATAACGTCCTGTCGCTGTTGACATAGCTATTTACATAGCAAGTAGTAGTAAACGAATGTTGTGTGGAGTAAAAGTAATAAATAATAATAAATTCATAGTGTCTTTCTTGGAAGTCGGTGATTTTTCATGTAAAAAAAGTTTATTTTTCGTTAATTTAGCTGAACTGCTTATCCGGTAAATTGACATAATTTTTCCATTGAATAGATGTTTCTCACAAATCAATAACTATTTTGGATAAACTACTGGAGAAAACTGGCGAAATCTACAATATAATCATGTTAAAAATTGTATGTGTCTAGTAACCTAGACTGGGCATGGAGTTGGAATAATTTTGTCGTCATTTATTAAATAGGGCCATCATTTATTGAAAAGGATACCATCATTATTTCATTTGATCACATAATTGCATCATTTAGAGGAAGATAAATAAGCCAACAAAATAAAATACTGTTAGGTATACTATAAGCCTAGTAATACAGCGTGTAACTGAAAGGGGGTATCAACCCTGAAGGAGGTGAATGTGCTCATGAAACTCAACAACTTTCCCCAAAGAACATAGGTCGAAATATGAAAAAAAAATTTGGCCCTCCCATAGTAAATCAATCAGCTGGTAGTCAGTTTTGTAAGGGAGGGCCAAATTTTTTTTTTATATTTCGACCTATGTTCTTTGGGGAAAGTTGTTGAGTTTCATGAGCACATTCACCTCCTTCAGGGTTGATACCCCCCGTCCGTTACACGCTGTATAATGCAATTGGTGCAAGGTACTGGCTTACTCATACATAATAGAAAATCCACCACAAATAGAACTGTAAGCAGAGCGGTATTATTTCTCACTTTGGCACGATATACTTGAGTTTTCTGTAATATTTTCCTTGCTTTCAGAACTGAACTAAATATAAATAAAAGAGCTAAGCGGAAACGAATGTTTAAGCGCACATACGCAACTAAATACAATTTTAAATGCTAGCAAAGTTTTGTCCAGTTATAAAAACGGTTTTATGTAGTTTATTTTATTAAAAAGTTTTTTTTTACACCACGTCTCTTGGGCAAAAATAAGATGAGGTTTTTTTTTTATATAAACTTAGTATTTTTCGCGAAAAACACACAATGTTTTATGATAGAATTTGTTTTTAAGTTTCAAACTAGCGCTAAGACCACGCCTTCGAATGCGTAATATATATTATTTTTTTTTTTATAAGATCAGCATCTACCTAGCCTTTTCCCAACTATGTTGGAGTCGGCTTCCAGTCTAACCGGATGCATCTGAATACCAGTATTTTACATGGAGCTCCTGCCTACCTGACCTCCACAACCCAGTTACTAGGTAATACGATAGTCGGTACCCCTGGTATGACTGGTCTTCAGCTTTTCGGGCTTGGGACCACCCGTAACGACTGTCAAATATCCGCGAATAACAGCAGGGACCAACGGCATAACGTGCTTTCCGAGGCATGGAAGAATCTCGGTATGTAAAGATGGTCACCCATCCACAGACCAACCGCGGCAAGTGTAGCTTAACCTGATCGGTCGACCTGTGCGGCTGTTATTATTTAGCCCCGGGCCCCTCAATTTTTTCATAAGGTAACCCTGTATAATTGTTTTAGTTATTATCTACTGAAATAATCCTAGAAAAAATAAACTCCAATTTTCATTCTCATTTTCTGAGTTTTATTGCAATTTACTTCCAATATCAGTAGGTAGAAAATATAAAGATTTATAAATTATATAGTACAGACGCCAGCACATCAAGCTACTACAATCTGTCAGATTTCTTTAATAGATTTTCAACTTTATCGCTAAAGCATAAGGTTCAAAGTTGATTGAGAAAATCTGACAGTTTCGGGTAGCTTGATGTGCTGGCGTCTGTACATACTACCGGGATAACTTTTTATCCCGGTAGTAAAAACCTGGTCATGTTCTATTCGTGTGCCATATTTAATCTAAATCCGTTCAGCTGCTAAAGCGTGAAAAAATAACAGACAAGTCACGAGCAGACAGAGTTACTTCTGCATCTAATAATAAAGCTGAAAGGTTTGTTTGTTTTTTTTTTTGTTTGTTTGAACGCGCTAATCTGGTCGGATTTGAAAAATTCTTTTTGCTTTTGATAGCTCTATTTTTAGAAAATGTTTTAAGCTATTTAACATCGCGCTAGAACCGTAAGGAGCCGAGCAAACTGGAATAAAGTCAGAAAGAACTCTAAGCGAAAACGAAATAAAAGCGTGGGCAGGCGATGCGATGCGATGGGTGGGTCGGGGGAACAAGAAGCATCACGCATTTGAAGTCGTGGGCCGAAGCTAGTTTAAAGTACAGACGCCAGCACGTCAAGTGGCTATAAATATGTCAAATTTCTTTAATTGATTTTCAACTTTATCGGTAAAGCATAAAGTTCAAAGTTGATTGGGAACATTTGACAGTTCCAAGTAGCTTGATGTGCTGGCGTCTGTACAAGTATACCAATAAATAAATAAATAAAAATCTTTATTTGTACAAAACGTGACATAGCTTAAGACTACGATACAGTTTGTTTAGGAAAAAATCTTACAGATAAGGTAAACCCTCACTCCTAAACTAGGTGATCCTGTGACTTAGGAGTCAGTGTTCTGCTGTCACTGTGATACCAAAAACATTTAATGTTGTGTTCAAACATTACAAAAAATAGTTATTGAAAATGCAGGGCACAAAGTACGAATATTGAAATTAACACGGATATCAAGTATGGATATGGTTAGTATCGATTCGTGAGCTCTATCTATCCTATGGGAATAAAATTAGTAAGCCTTACGATAGAATAATTAGTACTGAAATACTAAGCTAACAGCATTGGGTTATCATTGTGCGTACATCACGTTAATGAGGCAGTAAATTGTTGGCTCACACGAAAGTACGTCAAGGCTTAACACGAACAATAGCTATGTGGTCGGGTTAAACAAATAAAGTTGTTATAATATGAATAAAATTTGATATATTATATTCCACTAATTGAAAATTGAAAGAAAGAAAGAAAGAAAGAAAATGCGTTTATTGGCATTACATCAAAATAAATACACATTAAAACTATAAAACAGTAAACAAAGACTATAATGCCAAAATTGGACGAATTTTTCTATTGAAATTTGAACGGAGCGGTAACGGTCGCGACTTACGCGTTATAGGTCATAGGTTTGAACCCAGAGAGGCGCTTTACCTTGTGTGAACTAATCCATCACCACTGCTCTCAAAACGGGTACCTACATAATAAAGAGTATTCTATTCTATTCTAAAGAAAACATCGTGAGGAAACCGGCATGTCCCAGAACCGAATTTTTTGAGACATGTGACATTACGGGACACTTTCACAAAGAGGAGGCCTGTATCCCAGCATTTGGTAGATAAAAGCCAAATTATGCTGATGGTATGCTTTGCAACTAATTGTGATGGTCAATTTGATATAAAAATAGTTTTTATTTTAACGAGCTCCCGACCGAAAACTAGACACAGATGGCAGTGGTATACTTAGTATTTCATTATAAATAAATTGAATCAATGATTTTATATTATTATTATTTGAGTCGATTTGGTTGTTCGCGAGTGTTGTATCCAGAAACACTTTTATCGGTAATTGGAACTAAATGTAATAAAACGATCCGAGAAGAAAACAGATCTGATCAGATACCTTGATCCTGCCATTGTGTTATTTTATTTTTTTAACCACGCTGACATTTTTTAATATAATAATATATTTTTCTTTTTTTTTCATATTTAATATATTTTTCATCTTTAATATTATTTCATATATATTGTAATTCCAATGATCTGCCACTTATTTTTGATTTTTTATTTGGAATTTTGTAAACCTTAACTTTTGCCCATGTGAAGGTAAAATATGAAGAACTTTATTAGAAAAACACCTCACCTCACCTCACACCACACCACGGCTCATGTTTGCAAAGAAATAAATGATTTGATTTGATTAGATTTGAAGGATTATTTTGATTTCTAACATTTAAGAGAAACGAATTGTTTGGTAGGTAGGTACCTACAAGGGAATCATGGTTCACCTTGGGAAAAAGAAAACACACGTATTATTAGGAGATTTTCCTCTCAACGTATTATCTTTTTTCCTGAAAACCTAGGTGTTTTTACACCATGTTTATACGAAAAACAAGAAAAAATCATATACTGAGCTCTCCTTTCATTCGCAGATAAAATAAAGTTAATAAATCTGCAATGGACAGAGCTTCGTAAAAATCCATCATTCGTTTGCTGAAACAATACCTTCGTATTTGCACAGACAGACCGCTGAAAAACCGGCTTTATCAGACGGTTAGTAGTACAAAAAAGCGGCCAAGTGCGAGTTGGATGCGCACACGAATGGTTTCGTACCACCGTGCAACATTTAACACTATATGTATATTAAAAAAAAAAAAAAACTATTGTAAAACAAACACGTTTTTTTTATGGGAATCCCCTTTATTTTACTTTTATTATTGATGCTAAAGCGCCTATATTAGTACAAACTGTGAAAATATCATGTGTCTACTTTTTATGGTTCAAAATACACTGCCCCGTGAAAGACAGACGGACGGACAAATCACTGAGCTTTAGTAATACACGTTGGCATCCTTTGTGTACAGAACCATTCTATAGAGAATTTACGTCGAGTGCCGTCGAAAATCATTTCAAAATGGCCTCTGTAAATATTGTCCTGCATTGAGAATACCGCAGTATTTTACCGCTATTGCACTCTTTACAAACCATTGAATAATTAGTGAACAACAAATAAAAGCGTGTCACCGTTTACTTACTCACGCTATGACAGAAGTGACGTATAGAAACTGACGGCTTTGAAATGGCATAGATGACAAAAGTTGTGTGCCCAACGCAGTTTCGGCGCCACGAACTATAAGGCCCTTTCTACACAAACGTTCTCTTTGGCGTGAAAAACTACGGTTTAATCGTCGTGTGTATCTGACTCAGATGGATTGTAGAATCCGCTGTTTTACAAAACCGCTAACCGTTGACCCGCTGCATTGATAAATGCAAAACGATTATGCAATACTGCGTGTTCAATTATGGACAACCGCTGAAGGTTGTTCAGTTTTTTTTTTACATAAAGGAGCTGTTTTATAAAACAACTAGCGGTTTTGTAAAAAAAAATCCATCTGCGACATATCCACGGTCGTTAGTTATCTATGACGCGGTTTATACGCCGTACCGTAAAAAACCCTGCCGTGTACAAAGGTCCTTAACTTTAGTAGTTACTGCAGTCTCTAGACGCGACCAGTGGCGATTTCGAGCTCTGCGGAATGACCGAAAAAGTATCTCAATCATATCTGCCTAGCCTTTTTCCAACAATGTTGGGGTCGGCTTCCAGTCTAACCGGATGCAGCTGAATACCAGTATTTTACATGTAGCGACTGCCTATCTGACCTCCACAACCCAGTTACTGGGTAATACGATACTCCTAGGTAAGACTGGTTGTCAGACTTTCGGGCTTCTGACTACCCGTAACGACTGTCAAAGATCTACGAATGACAGCCGGGACCAACGGCTTAACGTACTTTCCGAGGCACGGAGGGGTCTCGGTATGTAAAGATGGTTACTCATCCACAGACCAACCGCGGCAAGTGTAGCTTAACCTGATCGATCGACCTGTGCGGCTGTTTTTATTTGGCCCCGGGCCCCTCCACCGAAACAGTACGAATATCTCAAAGTAGTAATAAAAATGGCCGCAGAAAAAACCGGCCAAAATACTCTACAGAGAGCATTGTCTCCAACCAGCTTACATCAAGTCAAAAACTTGAAAAACTTGACGGCTCCAACCAGAAGAGTATTTGCGTAACTCACTAACAATGAATGACAACGCCTATGATTTTGACAATTGAAAAACATTCAATGCGTGATTTATGTTGTTGAGCAGACAAATTATTCAAACATATGAAGCAATGGATTAGGAATATCTTTCAAATCGCTTTATCAGACGGTTGCTAGTAACAAAAGATCAAATACCATTATAAAGAGAATTTACGTCGAGTACCGTCGAAATTCATTTCAAAACGGCCTCTGTAAATATTGTCCTGCATTGAGACTATCGTAGTGTTTTACCGCTGTTGCACTCTTTACAATCCATTGAATCTTTAGTGAACAACAAATAAAAGCTGTTTCATAGAGATGTGGGCATAAAACGCAATATTCCGTATATTTTCTGAATGTTCAGCGCATACGATGCATTTATGTGGAATGCGTGAATCGCTGTTATCTATACTATAAATATAAAAAGCTGAAGAGATTGTTTGTTTTTATGGATTTTTACTACTAAGAGACCGCTGTCCTTCCGTCCGTCCGGCCGTTAGTCCGTCTGTCACCAGGCTGTATCTCATGAGCCGTGATAGTTAAACAGTTGAAATTTTCACAGATGATGTATTTCTGTTGCCACTATAACAACAAAATAAAATAAATATTTATGGGGGCTCCCATACAACAAAATTGATTTTTTTTGCCGTTTTTTAGATAATGGTATCTTCGTGCGCGAATCCGACTCGCATTTAGCTGGTTTCTTTTATTTCTGGAACCAGCATTTGAGGGTTGCATTTGAAAAATACCTTTTGCATTCGATAGCCCAGTTATCAAGAAAGGTTATAGGGTGTTTTACATCACGCTACGACCCTTCGGAGCCGAGCAAAATGATAAAATCAGAATGGACTCTAATCAAAAACGATGTAACGCGGGACGCGATGGGTCAAGTGGGAACAAGAAATTTCACGCGGATGAATTCGCAGGAAAATGCTAGTTCCGTATATTTTCTGAATGTTCGACGCATGTGATGCAGTTATGTGGAATGCGTGAATCACTGTTAAGCATTTTTAGCACGCAGTGACGTGAAAGTAATACCTACGATATTCGGATATTATGCCAATTTCACACATACAAATGTAAACATTTTATTTGATTTTGTATGAGCTTTTCCGTATTATCATATTTAATTAATTCTTTGGGCTAAAAATAGGCCAGCCCTATGGTCACGTGAAGAGTCAACCAACCGCTTGGCGATGTCCCGAAATATTCGATGAGCACTCGGACCCCAACTCCAAACGGCTCAAACATATAATTTCCAAAGAGATTGGACTATTTGCGCCGTTTGAGGTTTCCGCGTTTTTCCGAATTTTTTGATGCCCAATGAGCTCCTACCTTTTTCTGTTTTGTAATATAGTTGTATATAATATATATTTTTTTGTTAGTACTAGCTTGTTTATTGTAATTAATTCTCTAAATCTATTATAACGGACACACGCTTATTTATGTGTTTGTTATTCCAGCGTATGGCACTCGTGGGTTGCAGCTGAAAATCAGCGTCAGGTAGTACATCTTATTTTGTCATCTGACATTATGCTGAGCTGAGGCCCTTTTGGCATTATAATCTTTGTTTTCAGTTTTTATAGTTTTAAGGTGTATTTATTTTGCTGTAATGCCAATAAACGCATTTTTCTTTCTATATTTTCGGCTTTGTCACTCGTTATATTCATCTGTGTTTAATGAAAATGATTATCCGTGTAGTATATTGTACATAACATAACATCACGCCAACCGTGAAGTTTTAGGAAGAAGCGTACAGACGCCAGCACATCAATTTACTACAATCTGTCAAATTTCTTTAATAGATTTTCAACTTTATAGCCAAAGTATAAGGTTCAAAGTGGATTGGGAAAATTTTACAGTTTTGGGTAGCCTGATGTGCTGGCATCTGTACCTATACCTATTCAGTTATGTTTCATTAAATTCCAATAACAGTGTGCCCGACCCGGGAATCGGACCCAGGACCTAATGCTGAACAGTAGCGCGTGCGACCATTAGACCACTAATGCACATTTTTGTTATGTCAAATTGATTGCTTAGATAGTTTATTTATTTATTTTTTAAAACTTTATGCACATATAAAAAAAAATACCGTACAAAGGCGGACTTAATGCCTGAGGCATTCTCTACCAGTCAAACAATGGTGTTGAAGAGATTAGATGGTAGGTGCTTTGGTTGAGAGGTAGAATGATTAAAAAAAAATATTAGAGTTCTGGCCAAAAAATTACAAACCCATAAAATCCAAATTACTAACATATTATTGTTTTCCGACATGCACGCGAACGAAATCGCGGGCACAGCTAGTTCCAATGTAAACATCAAGGCAAAAGCATCGTTCTTATTTCCCATTTCTCTTATCAATGACAGTAGTTACGCGGCAGACTGTAGCGGGGGCAAGTTTTTTACGTTTTTGACTATACGCAAGCTGACTGCAGGCAACGATTGCTGTGGAGTACAAACTATAGTGGTCGCGTTTTAACATGGCAATAGCGGTCATTGCCCTTTCCATAATATCTCTCTGTAGAAACCCAAACAATGAACTATGTATAGACGCCAGCACATCAAGCTTCCCGTAACTGTCAAATTTTCCTAATCAACTTTGAGCCTAATGCGTTAGCGATTAAGTTGAAAATCTATTAAAGAAATTTGACAGATTGTAGTAGCTTGATGTGCTGGCGTCTGTACTTATGGCTTTTCTATTGGAACATGCTGAAGATGACAATTGATACTGATTCTGGACGTTAACAGACTCTATTTCATTTTTTGAAATTGATAAAATGATAGAAAATATTGGTGGGTCAATGACCGCTATTGCCATGCTAAAACGTGACAACTATAGTTTGTAACCGGCCATTTTTGTTACCGTTATAAATACTATATAGCTCATTAATAGTTCTTGAATTTTCTTGTTTCACGTATTGGCACTAAGAAATTATGAGAATCGCCCATGTTGTGGGAAAATAATGGCCAGTTTCCTAAGAAAGCGGTGCCCTCATGTAACTGTTGACATTTTGCGACCGTTAAGAAATCAAAACTTAAGCAAGGTAGACTTGGTTGTACCGGGCGGCCATGTTAATGCACCCCTAAATGATTGAATGGAGAGATTTAGGACGTTCAACGGACGACATGTGAGGTACCGTTATCATACATAAATAACGCCTGTATGCAAACAAAAAGATGCGTGGTACGAGTAGGTACTGACGATGTCTAATGCACTGAACTGACCATCTGGATTAAAAATAAAATAAAATCCCTTTTTTTGCCGCTCGATTCTGTAAAAATCTCACCGTGAGCTTGCGTGCAGTAAACTGTCAGTGTCATCCCACTGACGCTAGGGATCGACCAAGTAAATATTTGCAATCATAACCGAGGTTTTAATCATATTTTTTATGCTAATTCTATTGATCATTTTATACAACGTGTAACGTTAAATGCGCAAAACCTGAAAATAGTTTGATCAGAATAACGAGCAGAATTAATTGAACGACTTTTAATATAGGTCACATTTTTCAAAAAATCTTCACTAAGAACGTTGCCGTGTCTATTTATTAATAGGTCAAGCAAGCCAATGTCACCGCGGCGCAGCGAGGCCGCTGCGCCGCGACATTGGTGACGACTCCTCCCTCGGTAAAGCGTCGTCGCAGACGCAAGAAACGATCAGAATGGCCAGTAAAAATAAACAGCACATAAAACCTTTACAATTTTTTTAATGACTTATTTTCTCTCTGAAATAGGTCAATTGAATTAAAAATCAGTTCAGGTGTCTGTGGTTTTGCGCATTTAACGTTACACGTTGTATAATTTCAAAGCTAGTATTTTAATTGTCAAAACCCATGTTTAATCCCACGTAGTTAGTTTGGCGTGACCACTTCACCCGATACACGAAATGTCGTGAATCGGGTAAAGTTATCACGCCGACTCGTCAGGACTTGTCTAGGAAAAATAAAAAAAAAAAACAAAATTCAGACTCTGATTGGGTTTCTGTTTTGCTATTTTATTTGAAAACCCCACAAAGTAGTAAAAATTTTGACAACTAAAATACTAGCGTTGAAATTATTAGGTCATCCCACTTCCAGTGTCATATTTTTTTATTATTATTATTTTACAAAAACTGACTACTATACTATATAACCTTGTGACACTAATCAATAATCTCCACCACTATTAATCACTCGCTCCCAGACTGCTGGCAAATCTTGAACACTATTTAAAGTACCACTTTCATTTAATTCATCAATAATGCTCTTTAGTTTAATATCTAACTCCTTTTTGCTATTGTATCGAGCACCCGACAATTTCCTCTTCACATGGCCAAAACAATTGAAATCACAACGATTCATATCCAGGGAATATGGCGGCTGAATAATTTCAATTCATCCTTTATCTTCAATTAAATTTTGAACTATTTTTGATTTGTGCGGTCTGGCGTTATCATGTAAAATTATAGGACTCGTTATATGATGTTCGTCTGCCCAAATAGGAATATTTTCTTCTAAAAATGACTTATATCGCTCTCCAGTCATAGTTGTATTTTCATCATAAGTTCTCCAAAAAGCAATGCCTCTGACATCCATAGCTACTATTAGTAGTATTTTTCGTTCATGTAGCTCTGCACGTGGTAAATGTTCAGCTGAAGTGCCCGGTTCCACCCAACATCGTGACTGATGTCTTTGACGAGGAGTATAAAATTCGACCCAAGTTTCATCAAGGCATATGAATCTATTAAGTATATTTTTCTTACGGCGATACCCCGATAAAAGGCTACGCGCAGTTTCATAACGAAACTCCTTCTGATCCGTGTTCAGAGTGTGGGGCACCCACACTGCACTTTTATTGACCAGACATAAATCCTCCGTGAGTACTCTATGTATAGTGGAATGAGGAATGTTAAGTTGAGTGGAGAGATCACTGACACTGACCCTACGTGACTGACGAAGCGCTTCCTTGATTTTGTCCCTTGCTTCTAATCTAGTCGATGATAATGATCGAGGTGCTCGCGGCTCATCTTCAGCTGTGGTTCTTCCTTGTTTGTACATTTCAAGCCATCGCTGTACGGTTCTTTTATTTAAGGCGTTACAACCAACACACTTTACCAGTAAGTCGTGCGCAACTCCTCCAGAGTAGTTGAGTAAAGCACAAAACTTTAGAAATATACGTTGCTCCACTACATTAATAGATTTTTTTTAAAATCTTCCATTTTAAATCAATGCACGTCTTGACAATACAACACACCAAATTAAACTAACATGATTGTACAAGACAACACATGTATTAACTATTGCATACCATTGCGCAATACATAAATATTGGAAATAAAAAATATGACACTGGAAGTGGGATGACCTAATATATAAAATGATCAATAGAATTAGCATTAAAATATTATAAAAATCTCGATTATAATTGAAAATATATGCTTGATCAATCCCTAGTATCAGGTGGGATAACACTGACAGCTCACTCCACGCTCACTTCACCTAAGTTTTCACGGTAAGATGGTTACAGAATCGCACTGCTGCACATATAATTCGGAAGTATGTATTTAACTATTGTCATTTGTTACCGATGATAAAATTCCAACCACCTACCACTACGGGTGCCTTAACCAATAAACCACACAATAAGAAATATACGAGCACTTACAGCCCCCCCAAAAAACCGACAATCATTTCCTCGAAACGTTATATCAATACAAAGTAAGTGTAATAAGTGCGCAGAAGACATATCAGTCTAGTAAACTCCAATTTCCGTCCCCTATTTTTTCGATTCCCTCTGCGTAGCCCACAAACATACAGGTGTGTACCTGGGGCTAATAATTTAGGGGAGGGCATAACTATTTGGCGGCAAACAGAGGGTGTTAGAAGTAATAGCTGCAATCTCGGGCGACGCACCGACAACTGCGCGTCTCACGAATTTCCCAGGAGAATTTTGGAGTTCGGTACTATTGGTTCTCGAATTGAGCGAAATTTTTGTGTGAGACTGTTTTAAGGATTTTTATTTTTAAAACCTTGTAGGTTGGGTAAGCACAGGTATGTTTCACGACATGAAAGAAGTTAGATACTCATAATTGAATGTTTAAGGTGGACAGTTGAAGAGACAAAACAAAGAGGTTGCATGGCGCACCGAAAATGCCTGGAAGAGCTTTTGGGCCATGACAGATCTAGTGAAGGGCGTTTTTCCACTATCCCTCAAGAAAAGACTCATCGACATGTGTATTCTTTATATCCTCACGTATGGTTATCAAACGTGGTCTTTGACAATTCAGCAGAAGTCCACGCTCGAGGTTTGCCAGAGAGCTATGGAACGGAGTATTCTGAGTCTTAAACTTGTGGACCGGGTTAAGAATAAAACAATCAGTTCCATCACTACGCAAAACAACTGATGTCACTCGGAAAGCTGCCAAGCTTAAATTTAATTGGGCTGGATACATCTGTCGCATGTCGGAAGATCAATGTTGGCCCATTGATCTTACTTACAACCCAGTGGGTCGGGAGATGGGATGAGCTGAATTCCTTTCGTAAAGATTGGTCCTTGGCAGCTCCGGACAGAAAGAGTTGGAAGGAGAGTAAGGAGGCCTTTGTCCAGCAGTGGGACATTGACGGTTAGTAAAAATAAAAAAAAAACAGTTGAAGAGAATATTAGCGTTGATGCAAAATGTATTTTATAAAACTCTTATTTGGTTATACACATATAAAAAAAAAAGAATACTTCACAAAATAAATGAACTTAGATTCTCTTAATCACAAGTTTAAAGTGGACAGTTATAAAGAAGTGTTGTAAAGAAAAGTTGTTTTCTCAAATAATAGTAAAATTTCCAATGAATCAAATGATGACAATCTGATTTGAACATTTTTATTCTACAATGTGTTTTACCCAGAATTACTTTAATAGCTTTGATTGCAAAGGATCAATTCCGAGTACGAACTACAACTTCCTTTTTAAAACAAAAGGAAAACGCAGAATGTACTTTTCCATATTTCCTGCTTAAAGAGAAATTAATATCATTTCTACGTAGGAAAGTCAAATGTTTATACCCACGCACGCCATTTCATTAGTTCGCAGTTAGCTTCTAGGAGTTGATAATAGCACCGCCCACTGGTTTTAGTTCATAGAGAATGGCGATATCCGAGTGACTAATTTCTGAGAACAAGTGGTACTTAGGATAGATATAGGGGGTTTAATTTTACCCTTAGGGAATTATAAATTCATTTCAGGCGAGATGTGGGGGAAATCTATTTATTTTGAAAGTGCAGTAGTGGTCTTGCTTCATAATAGGGGTTTCATATTAACTTAATTTATAACTTTATGCAAACTATGGGAGCAGTGGTGACCCAGTGTTATCGGCACCGACTTACGAGTTGTAAGTCAGTAGTTCGAACCCAGGCAGGCACTTTACTGTATTTATTTTATTCACTACTAAGTACTCTTGAACGTTGAAGAAAAACTATTTTCCTATTTTTGATTCTAACAAAGAATTCGAGGGTTTGTAACATAATGTTGGTATTGTGACCAGCCCTGTGGCGGCGAGCAGAGCAAGCACCCGAAGTTCAAAAATCAATTTTGTATACCAGAATGTTCGTGGTATTAAGTCAAAGCTCCGCGTTTGGCGCAACAATGTTTATATAGCCGAACAAGATTTAATAGCGGCCACAGAGACTTTTTTAGATAACTCGGTTGAAGATACAGAACTCGCCAATAGCGAATGGAATGTACAGAGGCGTGACAGAGGTACACCTTGTGGAGGTGTGCTGCTTATGGCTCGCGCCCCCATAGTTCTACGCCGTCGTCGTGAACTTGAGACAGACTATGGTGAAGATCTTTGGTCTAGTTTCATGTGGCATGGTTCGACTGTTTACGTATGCGTTGTGTATATTAAGCCAAGTGCTACTGACAGCGACTATATGACCTGGTTTACGAAAGTGGAGAGTTTTATAAATAAGTTAAAAGGAACAGTTATAATTTTAGGTGATTTAAACTTAAACAGTGCCTCCGTAAATGTTTGCAATTACTATTGTTATTTTCTAACTTTTTCTAATATGTGTGAAAGAAATATTGTTGAGAATATGCATGGGGGAATGTTAGACGTTGTTTTAGTTCAGGAAAGCGCAGGCCTGCGTGACGTTTCTGTAACATCAGTTGAAGGTTTGGTGCACCCCGATGCATATCATCCGCCGTTGGACATCCAGGTAAAGCTTCAGTCATCTGATGAAAGCGAAAAGCTTGAACCCAGTAATGTGGATCGTAGTAGAGACTGGAACTTCAAAAAATGTAATCGCAGTCTTCTTTATGAACTTCTTTCTGAGTTATCTTGGGAGGCAGTTATAACATCCAATGACGTTCGCACTAGCACTCAGGCCTTCTATGATATCATTTATAGCTTATTTGACACTTGTATCCCTAAAAAGCGCCGAAACAATAAGATGAATAGAAGATATCCAACCTGGTTTACATCGGATATTATTCAGGGCATCCAGAAAAAAATAAAGTTACATACTGTCTGGAAAAAGAGCAAATGTGACCAAATTTATAAACAGTTCTCTGGCTGTAGATCTAGCTTAAAATCTCGTATATCGGCTGCTTATGACGCTTATATCAGGCGCATTGAAGGGAGCATTAAAAAAAACCCCAAAGAGTTCTGGCAGCACATTTCCAACATTAAATCTAAAGGCGGGTTTGAGCCTAATGTAACCCACAAAGGTAAGGTTCACTCTGGTGTGGCGGCTGCCGAGGCGTTCGCAGAATATTTCGCGAGCGTTTTCCAACCTGAAGTACCAAAGTTAGACCATGAAAGTGTAGCCGGTCCAGGCAACTGTAATATTAGTAATTATATTAATATTGATACCTTCACCGAAAGTGATATAAGCACAGGAATTAACAAGCTAAAACTAAACAGTTCTATTGGACCGGATAATATTCCTCCATGGTTTCTAAAAGAGGGAAAGGAATTTCTCATCCGGCCCCTTAGCCACATTTTCAATTTAGCCCTTAAATCCGGAACCTATCCACCACAATGGAAGATATCACGTGTGACTCCCATACCGAAATCTTGCAATAAATCTTCAGTCGATGAATATCGTCCAATAGCGATACTATCTTCTCCCGCGAAAATCTTCGAGAATGTCCTCCATCGCGGAATTTACAGGCAAGTGAAGCAGCACCTGTGCAATGAGCAGCATGGTTTTCGTGAAAAAAGATCCGTCAATACCAACTTACTGACACTAGTTAATTACATCTCGACTAGTCTTGATCACAGACGCCAGGTAGATGTGGTTTACTTTGATTTTCAAAAGGCGTTCGACAGAGTCAATAACGACGTCTTGCTGTCAAAGCTCAGTGCGTTAGGCGTTGCTCCAAAGCTTCTACGTCTTCTGGCAGATTATTTGCGGGACCGAAAACAATTTGTCAGACTAGGTTTGTACGAGTCACTCCCATACCACACTCGCTCCGGTGTGAGTCAAGGTTCGGTAGTCGGCCCTCTCCTTTTTATTTTGATGATAAATGACCTCCCTGATGTGGTTGCGAATGCCAGATCCCTCTTATATGCTGATGACTTGAAACTATTTCATGAAATCAAATCTGAGCACGATTGCCAAGCTCTACAATCAGACATTGACTCAGTATTTAAGTGGAGCTTAGAAAATAAAATGGGATTTAATAAGTCAAAGTGTTGCGTGATGTCTTTCGGTCGAATGCGGCGCCCAGTCAACTTTCTATACAAACTGAATGGAGAAACAATCACAAGAACTGATTCCATGAAAGACCTGGGAGTCACATTCGACCGTAAGCTCACTTTTCGCGACCACATCGCATCCACTGCCAAGGAGTCCTTCAGGCGCCTTGGCTTTGTATTGAGAAACTGTCGAGACTTCCACAACCCTCACGTTATCAGGCTTCTTTTTGGGGCATTGGTCCGTAGCAAGCTTGAGTCTAGTGCGTGCGTATGGAATCCTTTTGAGAAGCAGTATGCGTTAGCTTTAGAGAAAGTGCAAAAAGCATTCCTCAGATACCTTTACAAGCATATCTACGGGTTTTATCCCTTCTTGTATCCCACTAAATTCCTATTGGGCTGTTTGGGTTTCAATTCTCTAGAAGTAAGACGGTCGCGCGATCAGATGATACTGATATTTAAAGCTTTTCGGGGGATTATCGATGACCCTGAGTTGCATAATGTAATCTGCAATCTATTTGTCCCAGACAATTACTGTCGCGGCAGGAAACACCGCTTATTGGCTGTTCCAGCTTGCCGCACAGTTGCGCACTCCAAGTCACCCATCCCTCGGACATTAGGCGCTATTAACGCTCTCCTGGACTCAAACACAAATCTTGATATGTTTGCGGATGAATGGAAGATGATACTATCAGAATGTTTGAAGTTTTGTGAGAAGAATGCATGACTGAGTTGAATCAAGTATATTTTATTTTATGTTAAATTATATTAAATAGTGTAATTGGCTTTGGCCGTTCTATTTAAATAAATAAATAAATAAATAAATAAATAAATGCCCACTCCCTCCTATGCAGACTATGAAAGATTAAAATACAAAAAACATGTCAAGTGCGAGTCGAACTCGTGCACCGAGGGTTCCGTACAAATTTGTAGGCATGTAAATATATTTTTTTTTATAACTAGCTGTACCCCGCGGTTTCACCCGCATTAGTGTCGATCCCGTGGGAATATCGGGATTAAAAGGTATCCTATGTATTAATCCCGGTTATAAACTATCTGTGTACCAAATTTCTTCCAAATCCGTTTAGCCGTTTGAGCGTGAAGAAGTAACAAAAATACAAACACACACACTCACAAACTTTCGCCTTTATAATAGTATTGTGTGAAGTAACTACAAATTTGCGATTTTCGGATGTTTTCCTTTATTTGTGCTACATGACATTGCTTCTTAACAAATTTCATGATTCTAGGTCAACGAGAAGTACCCTATAGATTTTGATTCCCTTGCGAGTGTCAAAATATGCGGCATAAACAGAACATAAACTTCCGTATCTCTTGATTGCGTTGACTTAGGAGTTTGATTTTTTCACTGCTTCAAGGGATTGCAGACCTTAGTATTTGATATTAATTTCCGTCTGATAACTCTACGCGTTCCTGAGAAAAAGGGTCTTGACAGGCGGACAGACAGACGCAAAACGAAGTGATCTTATAAAAAATAAAAAGTCTTAGGCCCTTGGTTGTGAAAATGAAAAGGCAGCAATGTAATTAGTCAAATTTCCAGTCTAGATATTAATCAATTCAAAGCCTAATTATATTCCTAAATTAAAATTTTCTCAGCACAAAATAAAAATATTTCCGAGGCATTATTTCATTTCCAAGGATATAATAGAACACTAATGACATCATAACTCCTGTTTTAAGACCATAGTCATCGTAAAAAGCAACAGCTTTTGTTGTAAGAGCTTTGAACGAAAAAGTCTGTTGTCCATAAAAATTGCGACATCTAATAACTTTTTATGATCTAACGAGTGTAATATTTCATGAATTCATGACTATTAAAACTGAGTTTTATTGTAATTAGTACTTACACATTATTTTACTGTTTATTTAATGTTCACCGGCTTGATTTTTATGCTACATTAATGTATCGATGGAAAAAGTTTCATGGATTTACTGTCACATTAAAAATGTACACGTTGGCCTATTTTCGAAATTGTTTCAGCAAACACAATTCACACCCAGTTTTCCAGACAGGTTTTAAATATTTACGTATTCGGTAACTAACACTAAAATATATATTATATACAAGTATAAAAGTAATAAAATAATAAAGAAAAAGGGAGGAACTCATTGGGCATCAAAAAATAGCGTATCGTTGTCAATGGGATAAGTGCCCAAAAGGCTAGCAACTTTTCCACGTTGGATGGCAATGCTGATTCTTCGGGATTTTTTTTTAAATAATGGCTTACTTACCAAGCTCAATAAAAAACTGTGTTTTTTGTTTAAATGGGCCAGCAACTATTTTCATAGAAAAAAAAAAGCTATTTTCACAACAAACAAAACAATTCAACCAAAAACTTCAACGAGTGTACTACAGGTACACTTCTGCCGAACCCTTTGAGGATTACCGGCGTGATGTGAGGTTATGTTAGAAACAAATTCAAATCAACCAATCATTTCCAAAACCCAACATGTAAAAACCCTACCCTACCTAAGAAATGACGTCACACAGTAAATTGTCACTAAAGAAATCCACCAGAATATCGGAGTGTCCAAATGAAAACGACGGTAATGTATAATTACAGCTTGATAAGGGTCTGACAGTCGTATTTGGGACAGGAAAGCAGGCTCACTAGCAATTTGGAAAGGTGCACCTGACGTACAGACAACATAAATATAGGTAGTACCCACTAAAATAATAAACAGTGTTGAATGTTGTTTTGGAATATGAATTGACGAGTAAAATGGTTAGTCATTGAATTCAGTTACTTTTGTTTTGGAGAAAATATGTTTTGGGTTGTGTGATGTTTATTTTTTCTTATTATAACCACCACAGCTCTCAAAATAGCAAGGAAAACATCGTGAGGAAACCGGCATGTCCTAGAACAAAAAAAAATTAAGACATGTGACACCCACCAACCCGCACTGAGCACACACACTCGTCACACACAGAATTCAATCTCACATTCACAATAATTTCAATACTTCAATTTAAGTGGTTCCGGGCATAATATGTTAATCTCGAAATCCACCGCGAGTCCACGCTCCAATTTAGGACCGTTTGCGGTTTCGAAGCATTGTGTTGACCAAGAACGAACCACGAACATATTGATCTTCTTGTGATGTGGTACACGTAGTTCTGTCTGTTCCTGGTCTGCGTAGGTTAGAGCCTACTCTAACTCTTTGTACAGTTGACAGCGACACACCAACTGTCCACGCTGTATCACGCTGACTCCGGCCAATTTCCAGCATTGTGAGATGCAGTTTCAATAATGAATATTGAACATCAGAAACGCTGTTTACACACCCTTTTATATGACAGAATAGAAACAAAAGCAAAAACAGATGCAGACAGTTTGTAGTTTCATTCACAAAAGTCCCATTTTTTGTATTTTGTAATTTTTGATAGCATAACTTTACAGTAACTAAGAAGTTTAGTCACTTTTATTTAAAGAACATTTAATTATCTATAAAACACAATTTATTTCATCAACCAGCATTCTTAGTTTCCGAGATCTTCATGTGACCCTAATTCATTGCTTTCGAGTGTAGTATACAGGGTTATTTGTGAAACACCAACAACCCCTTAAAAGGTAATTGTAGGTACTCATCATTATGAACAACTTTTACTATGGGAACAAACCTGAAAACGCGAAAAGAAATCAGCTGTTCCCTACATTCTCACGACTCGTACGAACATAAATGTAGGGAACAGCTGATTTTCTTTTGGCGATTTCAAGTTTGGTCACATAGTAAAAGTTGTTCATAATGATGATTACAATAACCTCTTAAGAGGTTGTTGGTGTTTTACAAATAATCCTGTACATCATAGTATCATGACGGATTAAAACGTTAACAAATCCTGTTACAATCACAACACGAAACTTGCAACAACTTGTGACATCCAATGTTGTAAATAGTAATGCACAATGACATCATTAATGTTCTTAGACAGCTCTTTTCAGTGCCACCCCACTGAGGGAACTAATCTCCTAATACCTTTGTAGGGAGAGGTGCATCCCTAATCCTTATTACGTCACCCGATCTCTATACTACATCTACCTCACTGCCTATCACCCTACTAGCCGTAAATTTACCTTAAATGTTGGACATTATTAAAGTCAATAAATAAATCCTCAGGATTTTATATCCTACCTCACCTTTGTCCAACGAAACGGAATGAAAGGGACGTGAGAAGATTTTTTTCCTTAAAAGTAAAACAGTGTGAAACCTTTATTTTCCTCGGTTAACTAAACGTAGGAAAAAGAAAATGTTGGAACAAAGCTTCTGCGAAACGAATTTGCCATTGTGTTCATAGAAATGATTCATTGTTGAATCGTTTAACTATAGATGAAGGTAATTCCAACTAGTTTATTACCATTAGTCCCAAGGTCATCTATTGAACTTCTCATAAAGGTACGACATCTATTCATGTCAATGAGTTCTATTAAGTATAGTTAGTTAGTTTTTTTTTTTTTTTCCAATAGTTTTCGTTCTGCTTTGTTAAAGAAACTTAAGGATTCCGATGTATAGTTATTTGAACAGTCTTGTAGTCTTACTCGCATAGATTGTTCATTAGTAAAGTTATATGAATTGTATATACTGTGGATAACGGTGTGAGTTTCACATTTATATAATATCTTTGTTTATATTATTTGCGCAGATATAATGTGTTACTGTTTGTTTGTCCCAAATAAATAAATAAATAAATAAAATAAAATAAGGGAGCCTCTGGATTTTAGGTACGTAAGTAGGATCGCTGAAGACGCAGACGGCGGTGACCGCCGAACAGTCAGCCCGAAGCCCTCGACGCGAACCCCCGTTTCTTTGGCCAGCCTATCGCAGTCCACTGCTGGACATAGGCCTCTCCCAGACTGCGCCACAACACCCTGTCCTCCGCCTTCCGCATCCAGTCTACCCCAGCCACCTTCTTTAGGTCGTCGGTCTATCTAGCTGGGGAGCGTCCCACACTACGCTTTCCGATGCGCGGTCTCCACTCCAGGACTCGATACACGCCTATACGCTTCCAAACAGTTAAAAATAAGTTCGATACCTTATGGTCTATTTTTGTTTGGTCCGCGCACGATAGTATCTGCTGTAGGTACCGCTTTGCCGACTCAATTATCATAATAATGCCCCGTGGTCTCGTGGTCTTTAAGTGCGACTGCTGAGCGTGGGGTCCTGGGTTCGAATCTTGGGTCGGGCAAAATGGTTGTTCGTTTTTCCATTAGGAATGTCTCAGTAACAGCCCAGAGTTTGGAATATGACAATGCGAAGTCCCCTCGCCTTAGATAGCACGGATTGCATCTCACCAGACTATGAGACTAAAGGAACAGACAGTGCACCCGAGTTTACGCACACATTTGGGCATTGGGCATTTTTTTTTTTTTGGCTTTTTGGGCTTGTCTCCGTTAGGATCGACCACCGTAACCGAAATCGGTCGGGAGGTTTTGTCATAATGTCATAGAACCCTGTTGATAATTAAAAATGTGACATGGAATTAGTATGTACAGACGCCAGGACATCAAGTTATCCAAAACTGTCAAACTTTCCCAATTAACTTTGAACCTTTTCCGAATTAAAATCATGAAGGGTCCTAGCGTGATGTTAATGGCCTCTAGTCTTCCTCAAAATTGGGCTATCAATTGCAAATCAAATCAAATCAAAAGTCATTTATTCAAACTAGGCTGAGAATCAGCACTTTTGGAACGTCAAAATTACAAAAGACAGTCCCCCAAAACGCCCGCCCTTCACCACTTCCTAGTGCTTTCTCTGGGAAGAAGCCGTGGCGCAACAAACTCCCCAGCAGCACAGCTGTCTGTTCAGTTAGAAAATACTTGAATGAATACAATAAAAGGTATGCAAAGTAATTAACATTACAAGACACAGAACACTAAATTAAATTATTTGCCATGTGTCAGCTAGCTACGCCAATATACCACCAAAAATGTTTTTTTCAAATCCGACTGATACTCGTACCTACTTCCAGATATTAGATTAGCTGTATTATAAGTATATAGATATAGATAGATAAGTAATCAAACAATGTTTCGTTCATGTTCCTAACTTGTATACGAGGAGTTTTCATAACTGAACTTTAATGTGTTGAGAGCATAAATTAATATTTCACCAAAATGTTCAATCTAACGTTGAATGAATGTGATGAGTTTTTTTTATTTACAAACAAGATCTTTGTTGAGCTCATTATCGTCCTGACAAAAAAAAAAAAGAAAAACACTCGCTCACTCTCATTTGGCTTCCCGTTTGGCGACTTTATATTTTATTGTTGTATATCAACATTAAAATATAAAGTCCTACAGCTCGACCATCTTATGAATGCAATTTTTTCAAAGATCTTAATATTTAAACTAATTCCAAGAGTTAATCTACCGTGGCAACCGCTTCCTATTTGTTACAACTTAGTCATAATCATCATCATCATCATTCATCCAAAAGAAGTCCACTGCTAGATATAAAGCCCAAGTCTCCCCCAAGTGTCGGCACATTGACCGGCTGTGCTTCTCAAATCTGATGGATTCCCCCTAAATTCATTAGGTCACCGTTCAACCTTGTTGGAGGCGGCTTATTCCGCCACAGCAAACATTTTTCTTTCTTTGTTTCGTGCTCACTTACTCTCTTTCTTATTTTCTTTCGTTCTCACTGACTCGCTTTCTTATTTTCTATCTTTCTTTCTTTTTTTTATTTATTCACCAACGCTGCGTCACTCCAGTCACCTATCAGCCCAATTGCGATCTGATCTGGGAGCACATGACACACACATGAATTTGAATTTTGATTTTTTTTAATTCGACCTTGGTATTCGAGTACCTACGGAAAACACGTTTGCAGCACCAGAACACACCGGAGAAATTATATTATTAGTTAATTAATTTACTTAAACGTTCAGCGACAGGAATGTTAAATTATAACCCTCACTCTCACCTCGCCTTTGTCGCTTTTAGTTATAATCACATTATTTTATCTTTAACTAAAATAATACTCGTATTTCAAGGTTTTCATTTTTGTCGTCAAAAAAGACTAAAATATTCTTTTGCCTTCAAAAATGCAGAGCTCACTTTTCGCTTTAATTCTTAAAATCCTTTCCGTGTCTATTGAATTTTTAAACAAAAAAGATTTTCGCCTAACTGAAACAAAGTTTATAATTCAAAGTTTTGGATTAGGCGCAATCTTTGTTAACTTTGAAAAGGATCTTGGCAGATAATGAGTCGGGTTTAGGTAGGTAATACGGTTAGTTCTTTCGCGATGTTTTCTTCCTTCGTTTTAAATTCCTCCGGCTTATACCTGCCACTCCGTGTGGGAAGAATTCCCGTAGGATCTGTTCGATTTCTGGGTAAAATAGAAAACCTTGTGTGTTGGACGTAAAAAGATCTAACACCCGTCTGTTCGGTACCGATTGAAGGAGTTATTTATTACTTAACAAAGAAGCTCTCTTTTGTTAACTTCGTAGTTTTTGTTGTTTAGGTTGCACTGCAAATGTTGCTTTACTTGTTCTTACATTGCCCAATTAAAAAGGAAGGGACAGCTGATCAATTAAGTACATTGATAAAATAAAAGGAATGTTAAATACAATAAACAATCTAACACAAGATAAGTATACACGATACGAGGGCTGCCTTTTATGTCGTGTCGTTTGCAAACCTTCCGTAATTATTTAAGAAGAAAATCATATGGCTTTTTCATCTTTTTGAATTTAGAATTCGAAAACAAAAGAATGTTTTTTGATTGGTCGAATAGTTTTATTGTAGCGTCTATTCAAAGGTGACAAGTCGGTTGTAAAAATGGAAATATGCGTGCGATAATTTTCTACAACTTTCAAAGGGGATTAACGCGACTTCACTGCTTTGAGGAGAACACTTCTGTGTTTAGTGATGCAGCACCATGTCTTAGGACTGTAGAACGCTGGTATTTAGAATTTCAACGTGGGCACTCTAGCTTCAGTGACAAGCCACGTGAAGGACGTCCAAAAACCGCCATGACGCAAGAGAATATCGACGCCGTGCGGCAGCTAATCTTCTAAAATGGTTTCCTCGTTTGTGGCAAAGGGTGGTCACGTCGCCACTATTGTACTAGAAGATCGCAAGGCGGTTAAGGCTGACTGCTGTACCACTGTTTGTTTGCCAAAAGTCATCACAGAGTTTCGAAAAAACAACTCAAGACGTCGTATGATACTGCACCATGACAATGCAAGTTCGCACACCGCCCGCGATACAAAGATGTTTTTGAGCACCCAAAGGAGTCGTTTCATTTTTGTATGGAGCTTTGGCTAGGACGTGTACATTTCAGAAAACCTGTGAAATATATCTATAAACATATAATAGGCAATGATTTTTAGAATTAATTTGTATTTATTTTGTACAAAATTAAAATTCAAAATTATTGACATTCGTTGTGAGTAAAATGGAGACATATTGAGTCGATGACAGATGACAATGACGTTAATGTGATTATAACCTATAACCTAAAACGGCATATTTTATGTTTTTGCTTCATTGCTCTACTAACTACAACTACGTAGGTAATACGGGCTGGTGTCCGCAACTCCACGTCAATGCGCGTATTTTGCGTACAAAAATTCTACAACTACGTAATAATATGGAATATCTAATGGGCCTTTTACAAGACAGGTTGATTTGCACAGGGTCAGTACATTGACATAGATCACTAGCGGGTTAGTAACCGACTCCAAACTCAAACCAAGTCAGCAATGAACCATTTATCATTGCCTATTTCCATTTATCAAGAACACCCCGGGTTAGTCGGTTCTTACGGCTCGCTTTCCCCGCGACGGAGGAATGGTATTTAGATCCATGCCCCCAGACTTTGAAACAATAATTAGGTAGGTAATAATTATAAATAAAAACAACTATTAGTTTTTTTAATCCTTATTATAATTCTTCTCTTACTAACAAATCATCCAGAAATAGGGCTGGTGCCTCAACATTATCTTGGTATCGAGCCCAACCGAGGTACCAGACGATTGTCATCACATGTGCACAGCATCCAACAGTACGCATTCCACAAATACAGCTGCAGTAGTACCCCTCTATATTTTGTTCCCAATATCCCCTTCTTTAGAACTTATTAATATGTAAGTATAATATGTTTTACTACTCTGGTGTCTGGATTTTATTCTTCCTCTTATAAGAATAGTTTCATGTGATGACAGTGTGCCTGGTACCATGGTTTCACTACATAATTCTACCACAAATGATCCATTCATATGTTCACCAAAATAGCTTCTTGCTTGTTTTATTTGGTATATACCTAGAGCGAACAGTATGAGGTTGGACATAGTCGTTTGTGGGAAAACTTCTAACAGCGGGTGATTTGCATCAATTCTTAAAAAAATGGCTTGTCATCTGTAAATATTATTTTGAACCACAAACTCCCCTAAGATATTAGGCAAATTCACCCGCTGCAGGGTTACTACAGGCTTACTATTGCCTCGGCATCTGGTCGGTCCACCAAAGAAGTATGGAAGGCATTTCTCTGTCCAATATTTAAAAGAATCATCATCAATATTTTCCATTCTAGAAAAGTTTAAATGTACATTTCCATTATCTATGCTGACACGCATAATTTTTTCAATCTCTGCTGCACTAAATGTATTGTAAAGATCATCCAAATGAATAATATTGTCCCAATCATAAATAGTTTTGTGATACATGCAAACTCTAGTATTTTCGCAAATATATATTTTATAATGTGACAGCATATGTTTTCTTAAATACCTAGCACACTGTACCATTCGATGTTAGTACATCCTGGTTCAAAACACCTGGCACTAGACATACCAAGTTTTCTATATGAGTTTAGTTCAATATGGCGGGGCATATCCAAAACTTGCAGAGACCTTTCTTGATCACTATCAGGCTGAAGTGGATCATTGATTTCTTGCTGGACAGTATCTTGAGCCCAAGTCCAACATTCATCTGTAAAAAGAAAAAGTAATTATAAATAAGTATACTTGAACATTACACAATGAAATCATATATTATTATAGTAAAAACACATACCTGTCTTGGATATATTCTCCTTGAAATTATATCTCTCACTGGACCATTAGGTAACAGATGTGTGTTTGCCTTCTCACAGTTGAAGTAGAACATACTATACAACCATTTCTATTGTATTGCTCAGGGTTGTTTGCTCGATGGACAGTTCTTTGAGCAGATACCCAGCATGAATAGCACACTTTATCTCCCAGGAGTATCTACAAACAATATAACTTATGGTTTTATTACTCATCATAAATAGATTACAAAACTTCAGAATCCATAACTTGGTACATATGACATTAAAAATACCTGTCTTGGAGCTATTCCTGCAGCGATTATATCTCACTCAGGCAGGCAGGACCATATGGAATGGTGTGTGCTCTTCTAACAGCAAGAGAATGCTTATACAATGCTGAAGTCGTAGAGATAGAGAAAAATCGCAAAATAATACTGAAAGCCACGAAACGCGACTGATTGACAGTCAGTCCCATGACATTGACAGACAGTGTATGTCAAAATAAAACGTTCGGAAATACACTGGCCAAGTAGATGATTAATCGAACTAATTATCATCAAAATATTATATTGATATATTTTTTTTTACATGTGTCCATTAATAACACATTAGAAATAGGTGTAATAGATGAATTAATAATAAGTGATACCTTTTTATAATTATATTTAATGTTTTTGTATTTACTGTTTCACTCTCATTTCAGATCCATTCTGGTTTCAGAACGCATGTGTTTGCTGTCAGGACGCCGCCATATTGGCCATAACGATAATATATGGCAATAATTGAAAAACTTTAATTCGTTTGTACACAAAGAGTTATTCTCAAATTCACAGATTAATATTTTTCCTAAGTTCAGGGTATTTTTTCCCTGTTTTTTGATATATGTACAAGTGCTAGCCAAAAATGAAACATCTCCTTTTAAAAAATATGGATGTCGCGTGATCAACTTTGAATTTTAATATCTCGGAAATCGTCTTATTATACTTTCTGTTTGCATTGATGTCAACTATCGATTAATATAGGTTAAATGCGTGGCCGCCATTTTGAAAAAAAAAAAAAACAATAAATAAACAATATAGCGGACAGGTAGGTTATGCCACGGACCTACAAAGCCCTTTCTATCGTATTAATTTCAACAATGTGTGTTTTCTCGACGAGTTTCCACCAGAAACTTTTAAATATACATAATAAAGGGTAATTCGAATTCATCTCTCAAAAGGTCTAAGTATAATACTCGTTAACCAATATGAGGCTTTGTTTTGAACATGATATTCATTAAAACAACATTATATTACTCATGGGTTTATTTAATTTATTTAGATTAGTAATTAATATCATGTCTTTGAGTACAAAGCAAAGTGTTATACATGTTATGAAACATAATACCTTTCGTCTGGAACTCAAATAGTAGTGAAAATAAACGTTGGCCGAGAAATATTAAATATCCAATTATCCTCTTGAAACGCGGAGTATAAAAGTAACTATAATATTATGAATATCAACGTCCAATTTTTACCAGTGAGCTTAGGGTTGCCACAATGTAAATGTTTTTACCATTAGCTGCTATCTCTGAGGCAATCTTTTGAATGTGCTTTTAATATAAACTAGCTGTACCCATGACTTCGATCGCGTGTATGTAGGAAAAAAAAATATTTTTAACTAATTTTTTTCTAAATAAATAAATAAAATATAATAAGTGACTCCTTCTAACACCAGCCATATGACAGTGAAAGTCCCGTCAAAATCGGTTAAGCCGTTTCGGAGATTAGTCGGAAAAAACAGACAGGCTGACAAAATATTATTTTTTTTTGTTATAAGTACGTCTTACTAGTAAGTTTCGTAAGTATTTAGTAAAACGTGAAAATCTGTTGTTTTGACATTACAAACAGACACTTGGACCCGGCCCTGTTTTTATGAGTTTACAAAACATTTAAATTACTTTATTATAATATAATCCGTTTAATATATCGGTTTATCGATTTAGTTTAATATTAACATTTCCCTTCCGGAATAAAATATCTAAATGATGCCAGTGAAACCACATCAAAATCCGAAGAACAAAGCGGTTTCACTTACACGAACAGTGCCGTCAATGTATAATATGTATATACATATATGTATATACATTGATAAAGATATCTTTTAAGGGCTGTATATTTTTCAGACAATACAAATAAAGACAGAAAAGATGTCTGCAACGTGTATTGAGAAATAAGATCTCTATTTCTATAGAAGTGTTTATGGTCTAGTGAGCAAGCACAAGCGTCCAGTATTATTCTGATGCAATCTCATTACAGTCAGGGATTCACTTACATTGTTGGTTTTATATGGGAGAGCTTTTGTGCTATTTATGCCTGCAAAGTAGGGTGTTTTTCAACATTTTATCATTTCTATTCAGGCGCAAGTTAACGCTAATTACGTCACAATAAAAGTTATTTTTCGTTGGATAGGGTTCCATTGGCGTCCTTTGGATACAAGTCCCTAGTTGTATCCAAAGGACTCCAATGGAACCCTATTACTAAGCCTACGCTGTCCGTCCGTCTATCTGTCAGCGGACTGTATATCATGAACTGTAATAGGTAGACTAGACAATTGAAATTTTCACAAACTGTGTATTTCTATTGCCGCTATAACAACAAATAATAAAAATAAAATGAAGTTAGTACAAAATAAAGGGGCCATACAAGAAGCGTGTCTTTTCGGCGTCTGTGCCTTGTGGCATGAAACCCTTTATGTGCGTGTCCGAGTTGCGCCTGACGGTATTTTAATAATTCGATAGAACTCATTTTAAACGTCATTATTATAGACCCGACATTTCGCCCAAAATGTGTGATTTACTCGTCACAATAGGTACCTAGTGCCTTGACATCCACTGCTGATAGGATCGCAAACATTGACGAAAATAATGAAAGTGTACCTAACTGCTGTATTTTAGGAGAAGGGAAGACATTACTGTACGTTTTCTATACCATGTTCCACCCGTTATACAATACAATTTCGTAGGGCAAATTTCAATGAACTGAACGCGGTAAGCACATCTAAACCGCGTTCAAGAGCCCTCAGTGACAATATTCCATAGTAATAATGACACTGACAACTCTTGAACGTGGTTTAGATATGCTATTAGAATTAACTGGACAGAAATTCGCATAGTCCCATAGTCTCTTTTTACGACTTAACAATGAGGCTAGTCTCTATACAATATTGTGAGACAAAAATCACATAGTAATTTGTCTATTTTCATAAAGCAAAGGCATTTAAACCCAATCTAACTTACGACAATTTTTTTTGACATTTCCATCAAGTCACGCTGTAAATCCACTTTATCCTCGTCGAATATAGGTGGCGCGTTTAAAAGGCACTTCATTTACTTTTTAATATAGCAAGCAATCAATCACCGCCATGACAGGTGCCCAACTGAATGGAATGTCGATATCGCGAGTCAACGCGCTATTTTTATACGCTTTTAGATTTTTTTTAAGATAAAGAAAATGGAAATTGATGACTCATTGCTGAAATTTTCAGTGACGCATTTGTAGGGTTAAATAATGTGTTGTACTCGTACGTGTTATGTAACATATATTTATATAAGTGTATATGTTTTATGAGTACTCTGTGTGACCGTGTCTGTGTGATCGCGTTGTTCTTCTAAGCTATGCAACGAATTTTAATGCCGTTTTCACTATTGTTTAAAAATATTCCGGAAGGTTTAGATGTATTCAAATGAAACTTTCGTCATCCTGGAAATCTTGATGTTTTATCAAGTTATAAAAACCGTGAAAAGCCGGAGTCGCTATCATCATCTGCCTAGCCTTTTCACAACTATGTTGGGGTCGGTATCCAGTCTAACCGGACGCAGCTGAATACCAGTGTTGTAAATAGAGCGACTGCCTATCTGACATCCACAACTCGAAAACCATTCTTACCAAGGGGTATCGTATTACCCAGACTTTCGGGCTACTCAAACTCAAACTCAAACTCAAACTCAAAGCATTTATTTCAAGTAAACCAATTACAGGCACTTTTGAATTGTCAAGGGGTCGGTCAGTCAGAAAGATGAAGCTAGTTGCCCATTCCAAAGCGTAGGTACCTGTGGAGAAGAACGGGCAAGAAACTCCACGGACACTCTTTTAAATCATAAAAATTGTTACAAAATTTTGGTTACATCATTCAAGTTGAAATTATACATGTGAGAACGATGTAGAAAGACGTGCACGTTAAAAGCGTCCGTACTAAAAAAGATAAAAACAAAAACAAAAAAATAACAATTCAGAAATGAAAATACTTAGATTAAAATTAAAATAAGCCGTGGCGGCTAAGAGATGACCAGTCCCTACTGGCGGCGCCCGTTCACGAACATGACGTATGGATCAGCACCATTTAGCTCAACCATTTTGAAGGGAACTCAATGATCCAACACACACGCCACCACCAGCGAGACATTTGAGTGAGCATGACATACCCTCAGCCGCCAGGGCACATTCAAGTCAATGAAAGACGTACCCAGTAAATGGTAGCTTTAGAGTTTAGGTGCATAGTGCTCACACGTGTGTTATGCAATTATACAATATTAAGAGATTGAATTTATACAATACAAAGATAGTTTTTTCAATCTTCAGCAGCTCACAACTATATTTTCGAATGCTAATTAATTAGTTTATGCGCCCTTGTGGAGCTGGACCAGCGGTGAACCAAGCATTTTTGTCAGCGATGTAATCCCCCAACTTATAATATGCTTGGCTGCATAGTGTGCGTTTTATGTAAGATTTGAATTTAGTTTCGTTGAGTTGGAGTATGTGGGGAGGTATTTTATTGTAACATTTTAAACAGTACCCCATGAAGGATGAGTCTACTTTAGCCAGTCTGAATCCTGGTTGAACTAATTGGTCCCTATTTCTGGTCCTATAGGTGTGTCTGTCACCTCTTTTAGTGAAAAGATTTAGATTTTTCCTTACGTACATGATGTTTTCATAGATGTATTGACAAGGTACCGTCATGATATTAATATCCTTAAACAGTTCCCTTAGAGAATCGCGCCTGCGGAGGCCATATATTGCTCTGATGGCTCTTTTCTGCAGAATAAAAATAGACTCGATATCTGCAGCCCGTCCCCATAGTAAAATACCGTAAGACATGATACTATGAAAGTAACTGAAATAGACTAGTCTCGCGGTATCTACATTAGTAAATTGACGGATTTTTCTTACAGCATATGCTGCTGAACTTAGCCGTCCTGCAAGAGATGTTATATGAGGACCCCATTGCAGCTTTGAGTCGAGCGTGATCCCCAGGAAAACAGTTTTATCGACGAATTCTAGTTTCTCTTTATTCAATACTATGTCACACTCACTACTTTTAACATTTGGTAAAGCAAATCTTATGCATTTAGTTTTTTTTCCATTTAACACTAAATTATTAGCAGTGAACCAATTTTGCACCTGCAGTAAGGCGTTATTTACGTCGTCAAGATTTGATGCACGTCTATTTATCTTAAAAATTAAGGAAGTATCGTCAGCAAATAACACCATTTTTGGTTGGTTTTTTAATAAATGGGGTAGATCATTAATATATACTAAAAAGAGGAAAGGACCTAATATCGAGCCTTGTGGAACACCCATTTTTACTTTTAAACCAAGTGAATTGACGCCGTCTATTTGAACTTTTTGTCTTTTATCATTTAAATAAGATTTCACTAAACTGAGCGCAAGTTTACCTAGTCCGTAATGCTCAAGTTTCAAGAGCAAGGTTTCATGATTAACGCAGTCAAATGCCTTGGAGAGATCACAAAAGATTCCTATGGCATCTTGGGCCTCCTCCCACGCTGTAAATATGTGTTTTAATAAAGTGACACCGGCGTCAGTTGTGCTACTGACGACCACGTCAAAGATCCACGAATGACAGCCGGGACCAACGACTTAACGTGCTTTCCAAGTACAAGAAGGGATCTTGGTATGTGAAGATGGTCGCCCATCCATGGACCAACCGCGGCAAGCGTAGCTTAACCTGGTCGATCGTCCCGTGCAGCTGTTATTACTTAGCCACACTACCTAATAATTAGGAATAATAGTCCTTTAACAATGCGGTCGACGTGAGAATGGTTTCTTGACTCATGTCAGTTTCATACATACGTGTTTTGCGAATTTGATCTTTGACAGCTACTAGAATTTTCGCACTGTCAGGTGCCAGGAATGCCTCTCAACGGCTCTTCAACAGAAACGGCTAAAAAGATTAACACTGCATTTGGACCGGGTACTACTAGCGATCGGACTGTTCGTTTCTGGTACAAGCGTTTTGACACCGGTGATATAAGCTGCGAATATCAACCTCGCCCAGGCCGTCCCACCAGCTTCGATGAAGGTGCTTTGCGTCACGAACTTGAGGTAGATCCAGACTATAGTACGCGCGATTTAGAGAAGGCGCTTGGACAATCCCACACGACTATAGATCGTTAGCTCAAATCGATGGGATATCGCAAAGTGATGTCACATTGGACACCTCATGCGTTAACGGACCATTACCGGGCCGTTCGTGTGGCCATTTGTCAAAGTTTGTTATTTCGTCCGCACAGACGAGACTTTCTTAAGGACATTTTTACATGTGACGAGAGCTGGATACATTATAAAACTAACACGCGTCATGCCTATTGGATTCCTCGCGGGGAAAACCCACCAGCCCAGCCTAAACTTAATGAACACGGTCGTAAGATTGTGTTGTCTGTTTTCTGGGATTGGCAAGGAATGATTTTCTGGGAACTCCTCGAATCTCATCAGACTATTAACGCCAATCTGTATACGCAGCAGCTTCGCAAACTAGCAGATATGTTAAAAATTAAGCGGCCAAAACGACTTGGAGTCCAACTTTTTCATGACAACGCACGACCTCATTGCGCCAAGTTAACACATAAACAGCTGGAGGAGCTAGGATGGCTGACTGTTCCACATCCACCGTATAGCCCGGATCTTGCGCCTTCAGACTTTAATTTATTTCGAGCTCTTAGATTTAATTTACTAGGAAAAAAGATCGAAAATTCTGGAAGTATTAAAACTGAACTTGAAAATTTTTTCGAGTCCCAGCCTGCCTCATTTTGGGAGAACGGTATTCAAATTTTGCCCAGTAGATGGCTGACTGTTGTTGATAACGAGGGAGACTATATAATTAATTAAATGTATTTTGATTCATAAAAAAATATTAATAATAATTTGTCTTTTAACTGGCAATAATTTATGAGACAACCTAATAATAAATCAACGATCATCCATAAAGCCCGTAGACGCCTAATGCTTGATTTAACGCACCAAAACAATTCTGTCAACTAACTGCGGTATGTATGAAGAAGCGGGGTACTGCGTTCTGATTGTACCTACCAAAGTCATTACGTCTCACTAGGACAAGAGAAATGGGACACTTTTGAATAAAAAAGGAATGTTATAAAAATCGGCTACTTTAATGTTTAATAGAAAAATATTTTGATATTTTTAGAAAATTTGACGACTTCTGGGTCACTGTCGACTTCACCCGCGTGTTTACCTTGCTTATTTTCAATACTACGAATCACTCACATTGGAATGTAGTATGTCATTCAATGTTTCACCCTAAGTTACCCTTTATTAGCTGATGATCATGAAGAGTTCTCTGGTGTTCTTGACAAGGATTAAGTCACCCCTTTCCCAGTCGTGGCGCCTTAAAAAAGAAACCCAGGAAGCTCTGGTGTTCTTGACAAAGATTAAATCCCCCATTTCCCACTCATGGCGCCGTAAAAAAGGAACCCAGGAAGCTCTCTTCAAGCGGATTGGCAGCCGTATCTGTTCTCTTTGATAGAAACAATAAGATTAGCAAATAAATCTGTCTGGCGAACGTATTACCTACCTAATTATGGTTCTTTTTTACTTTCTAGCAGTATAGATAATGTCTTCGGAAATTGGCTGGAAATTTTAAAACGATAGTATAAATAATCCGCCCCTCAGAAAGCATGCTGAGCTGAACTGGTTTTTACAAATAGATATCACACTAATATTATAAAGGAGAAAGTTTGTGAGTGTGTGTGTTTGTATGTTTGTTACTTCTTCACGCTCGAAAGGCTGGACTAATTTTGATGAAATTTGGCACACAGATATTTTATAACTAGGATTAACACGTATGATACTTTTTATCCCGATATTCCCACGGGATCGAAACTTATGCGGGTGAAACCGCGGGGCGCTGCTAGTAATCAATATTTCCTCAAAAATATTCAGCCTGAGTTTCCGTCAATTTTATTTTATTTTCTTCCAAAAGCAAAAATCTTTCAGTGCAACAATGAGGACTAAAAGATTTGACTCGAAACAAACACCATAGCGGAAAGAATTTTTTTAGGCAAACGACAATAGCGCATCGCGGCATCAAGTAAGAATCGAAACGACACAAAATACCTCCCAAGTCACAGGTATAAACCCAGTTCGGGAGCATATGTTTAACCTATGTTTGAGATACTACTTACAGAAGTCACAGACACAACATTTACAACATACATCGTCATCTGCATAGCCTTTTCCCAACATGTTGGGGTCGGCTTCCAGTATAACCGGATACAGCTGAATACCAGTATTTTACATGGAGCGACTGCCTATCTGACCTCCACAACCCAGTTACTGGGTAATACAATACCCCTTGGTAAGACTGGTTCTCAGGCTTTCGGCCTACTGACGATCTGTAACGACTGTCAAAGATCCACGAAAGACAGCCGGGACCAACGGCTTAGCATGCTTTCCGAGGCACGGAGGTGTCTTGGTATGTGAAGATGGTCACCCATCCACGGGCCGACCGCGGCAAGCGTAGCTCAACGTGATCGATCGACCCGTGCGGCTATTATTACTTAGCCACGATCCCCTCTACATTATTTACAACATACAAATTTTGTAAATGTTGTGTCTGTAACTATGTTGTCACTTTTTTAAAATAAAGAAATTATTTTTAATTTAATTCAACAACGATGCGTTTGATGTTAGTTGAATGAATGGCCACCAAAATAAAAGTAAGCAGTTTTAATTAAATTAAAAAATAAATTCACGGTTCAGTGGAATAATTTTAGGTGTTTCTTTAATTGTTTCTAAAATTATTCCAAAATAATAAAGGGAGTTCCCTTTATTATAACCATATAAAATAGTATTGTGATAGTTTGCGCTCAAAATTTTGAGAATTATGTGACGAGAATTATTTTTTTGAGCTCTATTTTACGATCACGTTTTTAGATTACGATTTTGCGATCGTTATCATGATACTTTTTTTTTATGATTTTTTTTGCAATACACTCAATTTTTCTTGCTTGTAATATGTACCAATACTGTGCGACGAAAAACAGCGTTTTAGCGTGTTTTACGTTTGGGCAGCGCTTACATACCACACTAAACCCATTCTCAGGTTATTGCTCTTTCAAATAACACTGCTACATACCTAACTACTAAGTTGTTGACAATAAACTATTCGCAAGATCTGTGGCTGTAGATACAAGAGCTCTAGTACAACTTTAAACATGCACACTTTCATTTGCTGGCTGTCTACACAAAGAGCGAAGAGATACAAATGTTCTGAGAAATATTTAAAGCTTTACGAATTAAGTACTAGTAACAGTTAGCCTGCATCATCGCACTGCTGGGCAAAGACCTCTCTCCATGACTTCCAGACCTTTGCGAAATAAATGAAAAGACAATAATACATGAGAGGTGGTTCCTATTTAAAAATGCTTTCAGCGGTGAGTGATTCTTTATACGTTGTGTGTTGCGTTGTGCGTTATTGTGTGCGTTGTGCGTTGTGTGTGTTGTGTGTTGTTATTTATTTATAGTATTTTTAAGGTATATTATGTCTTTGTATATGTCTTTCGAAGGGCCGATGGGCGATGGCCGGTGGAGCAGACGAGTCCTGGAGTGGAGAACGCGTATCGGCAAGCGTAATGTGGGACGCCCCCCAGCTAGATGGACGGACGACCTAAAGAAGGTGGCTGGGGTAGACTGGATGCGGAAGGCGGAGGACAGGATGTTGTGGCGCAGTCTGGGAGAGGCCTATGTCCAGCAGTGGACTGCGATAGGCTGAGTTGATTGAAGTTATATTATTATAGTATTGTATTTCTGATAATTTTGTATGTATTATTTTATAAGTATGTTTTTAGTAGTATGAATTGTTTTTTCTATGGGCCTTAGTTGCCTGAAATAAAGAAATAAATAAATAAAACGCACAACCTGAACCGCTAGGTTTTGAAGTTGGAAATGTTACACAAGAGTTCCTTGTCCCAATGCCAATTAAAACAGGTGCATAGGTCGATCAGTCAGGTTAAGCTAAGCTTCCCTAGGTCGAACCGCGGATGGATGGCCATCTTTAGATACTGAAACACCTCCGGTCCTCGGCAGTTAGGGGTCGTCAGAAGCTCGAAAGTCTAACAACCAGTCTTACCAAGTGTTACCAAGTAACTCGGATAGGTAGTCACTCCATGTGAAATACAGGTATTCAGCTGCATCTGGTGAGACTGGAAGCTGACCCCAACGTAGTTGGGAAAAGGCTAGGAAGACCAAAAGAAAATGTGCACGCTTAAAGTTTGTAGTCATGTATAAACTTTTAACGTGCACATTTTCATTTACTTGACGCCAACACAAAGGGCGAAGAGGTACTAATGCTCTGAGAAATAGATTTGCGAATAAAATTAAATGAGAATACATGAGAGGTAGTTTTTATTTAAAAATGCTTTCAGCGGTGGGTACGTAGTGATTATTTTACTTTTTTGTATGAGTTTAAAATACATACATGCATAAATTCATAGTTTCTTCCCATGGGGGTAAGCAAAAACTACAGAATGCCACCTGCTACAATCTTTACTAAAATCAATGAATTCAGCCAGTACTCGTACCAAAATGTCAAAGAAAAAAATAAAAATCAATAATAACATTTGAGAGAAATTAATTCTCAACTACGTACAACTCAAGTCATAATGCTAACGTTTCAGTAAAGTATACGTATTGTTTTGCTAGGGGAGGCCGGGGCTGGAAGTTCCCGGGGTACGTTGTTCCGACAGTAATAACTTTGTAAAGAAAAGAGGTAGCAATACACGAGAAGTGCGTCGTTTAAGCATCAGGTGACACGCCGCGCTGGCGACCATCTTAGTTGCTCCGACGGCGGCGGAAGAGTGGCTGTGTGCACCGTGCTATTAGAACACCACGTGAGTAAATTTTTTCGTATTTAAACTTTTTGGTTTATTTTTCTTTATTATTGGCCGATTTATGTGCATCTTTCCAATTTTAGAGTGGCATTAGTTAGGTATCTTATAGCTTGAATGTTTTTTCAATTGAATTTGTTAATTTGCTAACATGACTGTTTTTATACAAAAATATAATTTGGGGCTACAAGTTCCCTCCTAAAGGGGCTGGTTGTTCCCCGGAACAACTTACCCCAATCGATCCTTAAATGGTGAATCCTAAATGAGTCAGATGAAGAATTTAACGATGAATAAAAATAAAATTTACCAAAGTTGATTACGACTAATTTAATGATAATTTGATAACTTCAAGATGATAAATAATATTGACGTTAGCAGTTTCATTTTGGTATTTGATTATAATTGTGAGTTTTGATCTCACTTATCATTAAATTTATTAATGAAACGTGTGTATGAAGGTTACCTGTTGTGTTATGTAGTTAAAATAAGTGCAGTTATGTTTGTGATAATTTTTTTAACTTGATAAATCTCTATTATAGTTGAATTAATAAAAGAAACATTTATCTGAAGATTTCCAGTTATATTTTGCTGTCTTTTTTAAGTTCTGTTATGGAATTGCCAATAATTTTAGTTATAAAAAAAGTGTTTATCTCGAGTATCCTTTCCAGTACGATTTTTTTGTATCCTTAAGTATGTAGGTCGTAAGATTTATAAGCTAATAGATCTAAATTTTTGTAAACCAATACAAAATGTGAATCTAGTTGTAGCTAGTAATGTTTTTTCGTTGTTTTTTAAAGTTTATAGCATTGCATAACAACTAAATAAATGAACCTAACTATAGAAATGATTTATTGTTTTATTTAACCAGAGAAACCATACATTATCCTTATACTTTATTAATATTATCTAAGTGGCACAATTTGCCCCACACATGGAACAACTCGCCCCAAAGTGGGGTTGAATGTTCCCTTCCGAAATTTTGCAAAAATATGCCCGTACAAAAAAAAATATAGAGAAACTAGCAGAAATGACTTTACTATTACGGAGACCGATTAAGACTTTTTAATAAAATCTAATATCAATATTGAAATCTTATCATTTTCATCATAAATTTTCATGTTATTTGAAAATCGGAACTTTCAGCCCCGGCCTCCCCTACTGGATTTCTCTTTCTCTTTTCTCTCTCATCTAAACGAGAAAAACTCATATAAGTATGTAGGTAGGTTCGCAGAAAACAATAAGGCCGCCCATTGTATATTTTGTAGTGTTTGATTTACTTTTTGTTATGTATTTGTGGTGTAAAATAAAGTATGTGTATATAAATATAAATGTAGGTAATGGTGAAAAGATTAGCCATTCTGTGTTGAAACGTTATTTAAGAAAGTAAGTTGATAGAGATTGAGTCGAGATTTTTTTTAACTGTGCAAATTCGAACCCCCATCATTTTCGTGACAGCCATCACTGTGACCTTTATATGGCGGCGACCGCTCTTCTAGGAAACCGTAGCTGAAGGGTCTAGAGAGCTCCGGACGTACGCAAGGCTACATATCAAGCTATATATTTCCAGTACAAGCTGACCTCGCATTGGCTCGGATTGCCGTACAATCACCAGATAAAGTCCTTTCTGATAGAGAAATGCTATTATACACTTGACGAGATTCTCAGTGATGTGGAAACCAAACTAGACTGCTATTAACGTTTTTGATTTTATTGACATAATATAAAATGTTGAATGAATTGAATTATTTTTTATTTTTGTATAACTGCATATCAGTGGCTTTTGCAAACTATTTAGAATATTTTTTACTACGAAGATTGTTTTAAGACTTATCACTTATGTAGGTATCCATGATATTTTGGTTTTTATCTTTAAGTTGTATTTCATATTGTTTTAGATCTAAATGTAATAAATACATTTCAACACAATGTAGGTAAAAATTGTTAATAAAATAAAGAAATAATAATATCTAATAACAATAAAAGGTCAGCTTGTATTTGAAATGTACAGCTTGATATGTCGCATTGTGTACCAACAATATAAAACAGCGATAAATATTTATAAAATTAAATAAAACTAAATGCGTCAGAATAGCCGCAATCAAAATAAAAAAGCGAATTTTTAGAATATTTGTCTAGTTTGTACGTGCGTTGGCTAAAAGCTTAGGATTGATTGTTATGGCATTGTTATATTTTGGCACTCGCGGTAGTGGATTACAAAAGAATGCAAAAAAATATATACAACGTGTCCCAGAAATCAACGTCAAGCCGAAAACGGGCAATAGGCCAAGTCGTGACAGCTATTAGAAAAATATAAAAAAAAATCTTGGTCATGTACTTTTCGAATTATAAGCATTCAAAAATAAATCTCAAAAAGTGACACCCTGTGATGGTTTTTCAAGTCCTGTGACTACATTATTAACATTTCGGTAGTTTTTTTCTCTGTGATGTAACCATGAATAACCCTTCTGTAAATTACAGTTAAAAGTAAAACGTAACTGCCTCAGTTCTAAATTAAATGTTAGATTTTTGCCCAATATTGAATTCAAAATAATGACATCACCCAACTTTAACCGACTGTACTGAAAAAAAAATCTACTACACTATTTTGGCAAGTAACTTTAAAAGATGGCGCGTTTAGTCAGGATTCCAAAATGGTATAACACATACTAATTGCTACTTCTTAATTGAGAAAAAACATTTTTTTTTTATGAAGCCGTATTTCATAAAAGTTCGATTGAGACGAGTGACGTTATTTTGAAGAGTGACGTTATTTTGACTAGTGTGAGCGAGAAAGATTCATTTTAGCTAATGTGAGGTGACGCTACTTTGACAAGTGGGAGCGAGATAGATAGTGACGCTACTTTTATCTAACTAAGAGGGAGACGGATTGACACATCATTTCATATGTGTGAGTGAAACAGATAGATACGCTACTCTGGCTAAACAGGGATGCGTCGGCAAATTGTGCAATACTGCAGTACGTTACGCTCTTTCGTTGACTGCACATCTTTTTGTATTCGTATTGACTTCGTACTTACAACTGTGGCTTTGTTTATTGGACTTGATTTGCATTGTAATTTGGATTTATCTGCACCGTTTCTGACAACCCCGGACTTGTTTTAATCGCAACCCCGTGTTTGTGTAGTGTTTTATCATGCCATCTCGATACACCGCACAGGAATACGCCAACATGCATCTCATTTATGGAGAATGCTTATGCAACGCCAATGCCGCAGCAAGAGTGTATCGTGAGAGATACCCGAATGCTGAGCGTCATCCCGATCATCGAGTATTTATTAATGTGCATCGGTCATTATCAGAGGGTCGATTTCCTAGCCAAATGGTTAGCGAGGGAAGACCCGTTATGCCCTACGAAGCCGAAGTCTTGCAAGCAGTTGAAGAAGACAGAAGTATCTCAGTACGTGGAATTGAACAGAGCATAGGAGTCCCCAAAAGTACTGCACATCGTATTTTAAAAAAGAACGAGTTTCACCCATACCATGTACGACGAGTACAAAGTCTGCTACCCCGAGACTACCCAGAGAGAGTACGATTTTGTCGAACGATGTTGCAGAGGCACCGAGAGGACCCGCGATTCTTTGAAAAAATTCTATGGTCCGATGAATCAACATTTAAAAAGGACGGTTACATGAACCTCCACAATTTGCACGAATGGCACGTGGAAAATCCAAATTTGATGCGGGAAGATAGATCTCAGTACCAGTTTAAAGTAAATATGTGGACGGGAATTTTGAATGGTAAAGTTATTGGTCCAATCGAGCTGCCGGAGAATTTAAATGCCCAGGGTTATTTGAACTTCTTACAGAACCAATTACCAGAATTATTGGAAGAAGTGCCACTGAACATTTACGGCAGCATGTGGTATCAACAAGATGGCTGCCCAGCGCATTATGCTCTCACTGTACGAGAGTTTCTCAATCGAGAATACCCCGATAGGTGGATTGGGCGGGGTGGTACAATTTCGTGGCCTGCCCGTTCACCCGATTTAAACCCCATAGATTTTTTTTACTGGGGTACGATAAAGGATAAAGTGTACTCTAAACCAATTCAAGATTTAGACGAGCTGCGCCAAAGAATTGCAGAAGCCGCTGAATACATCAACTCAAGAAGATACGCCCGTCTTATTACGCGATCATTTTTAAAGAGATGTAGAACTTGCATTGCAGCTGAAGGAAAACAGTTTGAACATTTGTTATAAAACTTCGTAAATCTGATTTAATAAAAATTATAATAAAAGAAATCCAACGACTGAATTTTATTTCAAATGCACCTAAAACCAACAATGTACTTTTTTTCCTCAATTAAGAAGTAGCAATTAGTATGTGTTATACCATTTTGGAATCCTGACTAAACGCGCCATCTTTTAAAGTTACTTGCCAAAATAGTGTAGTAGATTTTTTTTTCAGTACAGTCGGTTGAAGTTGGGTGATGTCATTATTTTGAATTCAATATTGGGCAAAAATCTAACATTTAATTTAAAACTGAGGCAGTTACGTTTTAACTTTTAACTGTAATTTACAGAAGGGTTATTCATGGTTAGATCACAGAGAAAAAAACTACCGAAATGTTAATAATGTAGTCACAGGACTTGAAAAATCATCACAGGGTGTCACTTTTTGAGATTTATTTTTGAATGCTTATAATTCGAAAAGTACATGACCAAGATTTTTTTTTATATTTTTCTAATAGCTGTCACGACTTGGCCTATTGCCCGTTTTCGGCTTGACGTTGATTTCTGGGACACGTTGTATATATTTCAGAACTCTCTTTTTCCTGTGGTTCCGCCCGCGTAGATGTCGGGAAATATCCCACGGGAATGTACTACCGGGATTAAAGTATCATTTAAGTTAATCTAGGCTATAAACTATCTGTGTGCCAAATTTTATCTAAATCCGCGCAGCCGTTGTTTCGTGATAGAGTAACAAACATAAAAACACTTACAAATGCTCACATTCACAATAGGTATTATTATAGTGGGATATACGCTCTTATATACAAATCCTTATTCACAGTAGGTATATACTGTAAAGGTTGTCTGCTAAAGTCGCCCTTATGTAGTCCAGGCTGACAATAAAATAACTCTAGTTGCATTCGAACAGTCAAGAGAGTTTAGAATGAGCTTTTTTAACATTTTTGTACTAGGGTTTTGTTGGGAGAAAATAGCTGGAGTGACGTAAAGACGTTCGCTTCGAATAAACGTAGAGAAAACATAACGATGATTGATTTATGTACTGTACTTAGAATAGAATAGAATACTCTTTATTATGTACACCATATAAATTAGAGACATAATCATTGAAATTTTATAAAGGATGACACAATGGGCGGTCTAATTGCTAAGAGTGATCTTTTAAAGAAAACCTTTGGATGGATAAAAAGGGGAAGCAGAGACAAACACTGTAGGTAGTCTGTGGTGTACCATTTACATAATATAATAAATACATACATAAAGTATATAATACTAATCTAAACATATATATATATAATAAACATGAAAAAGGAGCAAAGAAAATATTTATAATAATGAGGTTGAAGGAGAGAGGAAGTGCTTTTCTTCATTTTAAAAGTGAATAAAGATACACTTACTTCTTAGTTTAATATTAAAACTAAATTAATTTATAATAAATAAAATTTTCCAACAGGAATTACTCAATAACAGTCCCGAGTCTGAATTCCAGTGGACAATAGTCTCGCCCCCGACATTCGCCATTTGTATTGAACACCGCTGCCTACCCCGTCGAGGAATAAAGGAAGCCGATGTTCTGTTTTGTTCGAGAAATATTTACAGACAGAAAATATTTTTTGAGGACAATCGTACTTATATTCTGCTGACAGCATTTTCTCTCAGAATATTCAAAATAAACTCATTTTCGACTTTCTAATCACCACGTTCCAATCTATAAAACCCTCTAACTAAAAGGTAAATATTTGATTTGAAGATATTCTTTTATGTCTAGATTTAGCAATTTTTTGTGTTTTTGTGACCGCTAAAATACGGTTTCCTAGAAGAGCGATGACCGCCACATGCGGCAGTATTGACCAAACACAAAGCGTTTTTAACCGACTTCAAAAAAGGAGATTCTTAATTCGACTGTTTGTTTTTTTTTTTTTTGTAGGTTTGTGTCGCGAAAAATTATTTATTAATGGTATTGGTGTTATATTAACTTCCTCTCACCGATATTTACATGCAAGTAATGTTATACGAATTTGTGAGGAAACTGGCATGTTCTAAAACAAAAAATTCGAAGACATTTGTAACCTCTACCAACCCGCACTGGGCTCGCGTGGTAGATTATGGCCCACTTCCCCGAAAGGAGCCCTGTGTCTCAGCAGTGGAAACATTATAGGCTGATTATAAAGTAAAATATCATCTTCAATTTAATATCTAGAATTGAAAATATAATTATTTTACTAAAGAAATATTGAAAAAGCCATCACCGAAATGTATTCAAGTACTAGGAGCACAACATTACGGAAGAGTCAACAGCACACACCATTTACGGTTTACCATCACGTCGATAGCAATCAATATCTGTCACTTTGGCTATTAATCAATTATGTATACTCGTATATTCAATTATTTTTGTTGCGCTCCTGTCCCGACGCCCGCCGCACGCAACTGTCTCGTTATGTACCTTAACAGTGTTATGTATACATGAACATTGAATATTGAGTAGATATTGAGACAAAATATTCCATTAGGCGCTGTTAAAGTGCTCGTTAGGGTGCGTTTCCACAGAAGCGGAGCTGGGCGAAACGGAGCAGAGACGTGCAGGAATCGACTAATCACAATGGTTGAAATACTCATCGCGTCACTCGTCTCGTCTGTGATTGGACGATTCCTACACGTCTCCGCTCCGCTCCGCGCAGCTCCGCTTTTGTGGAAACGCATCCTAAGGGGCTCGTGGCTAAATAATAACAACCGGACGGGTTGATCATAAGGAACGCTACACTTGCCGAGGTCGGTCCGTGGATGGGTGACCATCCATTACACATCGAGACCCCTTCATGTCTCGGAAACCATGTCAAACCGTTGGTCCCGGCTGGCATTTGTAGATCTTTCACAGTCGTTACCGGTAGTCAGAAAGTCGTACCACCAGTCCAAGGCGTATCGTATTACCCAGTAAGTAACTAGGTTGTGGAAGTCAGATAGGCAGTCACTCCATGTAAAATACTGGAAAAAGCTATGCAGTTTGTTGTTAAAATGACATAAAAATGAATGCCTTCTTCTCTTCATTTCGAAGTCGGCAAGGGAAAAATTAAGATTACCTATTAATACGAGTATGTCAACAAGATTCGTAATTCTTAGGTATTATGTCTGATTGTTGGATGCTGTAGATCCCTACTTGAGAATTGTCACTTGTTGTGAAGACTTACAGTATGCTTATCTCACGAAACAACGCGCGCTTAACTTATGGTAACCCAATGTGCCATGTCTGCGTTTGGACGAGTGACGTCGTCACATAACACACACACACACACACACACACACTCACAGACAAACTTCCGACTTCGCCATTGTCTTGGACAGTACCGAGAGCTCTTGCACTTACACACACATTCACAGCGTGTTTGTATACTTGGTAACCATAAGTAAAGCGCGCGTCGCTTCGTGAGATAAAAATACTATTACATAGATTGTTCAAAGTTTTCTGGAATCGTTAAATAGTATGTTCAATTGTATTCTATTTATAAAATGAAGGTTTTTTTCATAAATTTTTTCATCAATTTTCATGATTGCACCTACTACTGTTTGGTTCTGCATCACCCAAAGGTTGACAGGTAGAAAATCCCTGTGGCATTAAGTCCACCTTTTTACATTTATGTGCTTGAAGTATTAAATAAATAAATAAATAATAATAAATTAACTGCCTAGTTTTTTCTACAGCTTACTTTTTACAACCTGTTTTCCGAGAAAATTATTTTCTAACTGAAAACAATACTGAAATAGTTTTACATCAAAATAAAGGACTACGATTCCGTCCATAAATCTAAGAATTTTATTCGTTTCTAAGACTCAATAAAAGTTGGGATTTGTTTATTCCTAAAAACCTGTTCCAAAAAATCGAGTTTATTCGATAAAAGGCAACTTTATGTATGAGATTTTATGAACCACACATTCTAAATAGGTCGCTTCTACTAAAGTGCGTAAGTGTATCTCTTCGTTGCTTTTATGAATATTAAAACGCATAAAATAGTCCCGCACTATACGGCCTCGGTGTCATATTATTAGCTTCATACAGCCCCGTATCGACCATGAAAATATAGCCTCTTTCCACGTCCTTAGAGACGTGAGATTTCCTCTTATGAAGAGGACTACGTCATCTATAGGTACTATTAATAAAGCTGAAGAGTTTTTTTGTTTGTTTGAACGCGCTAATCTATCTTGATTTGAAAAAAAAAATTTTTGCCTCTGTTAGCCTAATTCTTGAGGCTAGGCTATTTAACATCACGCTACAACCCGTATGAGCCGATCAAAAACAGCAAAAAAAAACCAGCCAAGTGCGAGTCGGATTCGCGCACGAAGGGTTCCGTACCATTATCTATAAAAACGGCAAAAAAATCACGTTTGTTGTATGGGAGCCCCTTAAATATTTATTTTATTCTATTTTTTAGTATTGGTTGTCATACCGGCAACAGAAATACATCATCTGGGAAAATTTCAACTGTCTAACTATCACGGTTCATGAGACAACGGTCACGTGAACACGGTTCAGTTTTGTGACAGACGGACGGACGGACGGAGTCTTAGTAATAGGGTCCCGTTTTACCCTTTGGGTACGGAACCCTAAAAAACGTCAGAAAGAACGCTGAGCAAAAACGGAGTAGTAGTGCGTGCAGGTCAATTAGGCAGTCGCTCTATGTAAAATACAACAGCTGCATCCAACTAGACTAGAAGCTGACCCCACCATAGTTGGGAAAAGGCTAGGCAGATTGATTCACACGTATAACTACAGTGCGTATAGGTAGATGTAAAATGCCTTAATATTGATCGCCTCCGCTTTAAAAAAAAAACGGTCTAGAGCCAGTCGGACTCGCGCGAGGGTTCCGTACCACCATATATAAAATTTTCATCGGCGAGGCCTATATTCGTCAGAGACTTTTACACTGCGCTGTAGCGCTGTAGAATAGTGCAGTTTTAGGTCAGCGCCCTCTCTTGACCGATAATGGAACTAATTTAATTTTTGTTGATTATTTCTGAAAAAATGTGCTATTTACAGACATCGTTTTATTTTTCCTGTAATCTTTACATAAACTTCTATCACATAGAATAATTTCAGATTTTTCTCTATAAACTTCTACACTATAAACTTCGGAGTAATTTACATTTTTCACCAAAACTCGAAAACTATGCAGCCTAAAACTGAAAAAAAACGTTTGAGAATGTGTAAACAACGTTCTTTTCTATGATATCCCACATGCCCTAGTAGCCCCACTGTGATTTTTTAAGACCCCATTTCAGTCCCCGTTGCAAAAAAAAAAAAATGTCTTATTTGCAAAATAGTTGGGCCATCGTCATCTAAAACTATTCCAAATTTCAAGTTGATATCATTAGTAGTTCTTGAGATATCCAGCTGTGACAGACGGATAGACAGACTGAGTCGCACCATAAGGGTTCCTTTTTACAATTTTGGTACGGAACCCAAAAACCTATTAAAAAAAATATATATAAAAAAAAATTGAATCAAGAAAGAGTTTTTATGCTGTATACGAAGGAGTTTTGCATTGAAATATTTTATCAACAGCGTGAAAGCGAGGAGTACCTAACAGCTCGTTAAAAAACTTTACAGCGCAAACGAATCGTCTCTAACTTGAGTCCCAGTAGTTATTATAACAAATGTTACGTGTGACTTCCTCTTGAATGTTTGCGAGAAAAGAGCATCATTTATGAAAACAATTAGGCTAATGGTTCTTTTTTTTTAATAGCATCTCACAACACAACCTAGGAAGATGTTCGCTGCTAAACCGGGCTAGCCTCCAGCTAAGGAGGAGTGGAGTATAGAGCTGTGCCTATACACCAGTCTATACCTCCTTAGCTGGAGGCCTTAACCCTTAATTGCATGATTTTTACTTTTTAAGCAAATTAAATTTATTTGGACGTGACATTAGCTCTATAGTAAGGAAAATATATTTAAAAAAATATATTCATAAAATTACTTTTTTATTTTTATTTTTTAAATGGCCTGGTGGAAATTTACATCTTTATGTAATCGAATGAATCTACTGGGAACAAAATGAGTTGAATATCTCTAACCATTGGGGAATCCCCGTGCTCTGTGGAAACGAAAATATGGCATTGGATTGGTTGATGGAAATTTCCATCACGATGCATTTAAGGGTTAATTTATGAAGGCATCCAGAGGATAGCCCGGTTCAGCAGCAAACAACCTCCTAGGTACATAACATCCCCTCCGGTGTATAGACCTCGGCTTTGGGAGTCGCTGATCGAGCCGGGACAGGCTGGATCGAATCAATTGGGTTACCTAATGGTTCGCGGAGTCTTACCATGAAATGTTAATGATTCTATAGTGTTTTGCCCTTTTACTTTAAAATGTCAAGGACAATTTGATTTTATAATTGTTAACATGTTCGCGCATCGTTTGTAACATGTATGGAGTTTAAGCCGTCAAATTCATGTGACGTATCGGTAGTATTGAAACAAACATTCTTCCCCAACTGAGTTATTGAACTCTGATTAAAATACTCGCTTTTTTTAACCGTTCCCAATGCCAATGCCTTCATTAGCCAGTCTCACATTAGGTAGTTAGTGTACTGCGATACGATCAAATACGTCAAGTGTGGGTATTATTACCTACGCAACCAGTAAACATTCAATAGGTAGGTAGCACTCACGACATGCACACTGAAATACTCTATAATAATTAACAAATCGCTTTCAAAATTGCTACCACACAATAATAATAAAGTAATTATTATATTATTTATTTTCTTTATATTTATTATTATTATTTTTTATTATTGTCACGTTATGTTAAATGTTAAAGGCAATTTAAGAAAGAAAAAGTATTTCAGAGTATAATTAGTGTAGTGTACGTGTGTGTGGTTGTGTGTGTGTGTAGTAGATATTTCATGATGCTAAAGCTTTGGTTTCCTAAGAAAGAGGTTAACGGTCACACAATAACGGCTGTCCAAAACGAGAGTATTTTTTGACACCTTAATGTCAAATAATGGTGAAAATGACAGATTTTCACGATGACCGTTATAATATGACCGCAGTTATAACACGACAAAACCGCTTTCCAAGGAAACTAAAGCTTTAGTATAGAATAAAAGCTGTAGCATACTTACTATACAGGCCATAATGACTCGCTATTGGCCAAGACAGAAATTAGGTACAAACCCGATTCCACAGCTTTAAAAATATTTATATAAGTTATGACTCACATAAAGATTTTTAAAGCCTCGTTTGAATACTTACAAGACTACTCGGCTTTCACGCCACACTTGCCATGCCAGTGCCGCCAGTCATACGAGTCAACTGCGCGAAATGGATATTGTGATCGCAGTTAGCTGGCAGCCTGCCACTATTCATGCTCCACTATTGAGTATAAATCCAATATGTTACTGTTACGAGTAAGCTGTGGGACTGTATGCAATAGTAGCGATAGGCAGTGATTTCAAAAGAGTTACCGTCATATTGGAATGACAATTGACAATTGAGTGACAATATCTTTTAACGGAGCTGACTGTCCACGATACGCTTGGTTTTTTAAACGCATCACCACTCGTGGATGCTAAACCAAAACGAAACCATCTTCTATCTATACAAATAAAGGAAAAAGAAGAAAGAAAATACATTTATTTAGCACAGATAAAAGACACACGATAGAATGTAGACACTAGATAAAAAAATAGAAACGAAAATCTATCAAAGAGTGTAAAGTGCGATGTAAGAAATTAATACAAATTAAATAATGTTCGTTGGTAAGCGCATCACTCGACAAAAGCTGTACTGATTTGGCTATTTTTTGGTTAATAATGTTCGTCATAGTCCGTATTAGGTTTTTAAGGAAAGAAGGATTGGAAAAGTTTCCCGGGAAAAATTGAACGTCCGTTTTTCTATGGGATTTTTGTATGAACTCTAAGAAGACTTATTGAAATTTGGACAGGACAACGTCGTCGAGTCAGCTAGTATTATTATAGTTATTCACGCTAACATACCTTATTTAAGTATATAAAATTTATGTAAATTGTCATTGATCCTTATATGTCTTAGGGACCGTTTAGTCTTCTTCTTGCGTATGGAATGGAGCCTTCGTCTTGTTAAATTACTTGAGCCCAGTCGGTGGCCGTGTTAATCGCGGCATCTATGGCGTGTTTTATGTACTCTAAATTGGAAGTGTAGGTACAGACGCCAGCATATCAAGCTACCAGAAACTGTCAAATTTTCCCAATCAACTTTGAATCTAATGCTTTAGCGATAAAGTTAATAATGTAATAATATTCCTTTCACACAACGCTATCTAGTCCCAAACTAAGCAGAGCTTATACTATGAGTACTAGTACATACATATATATTTCTAAATACTTACATACATATTATAGATAAATTACACCCAGCCAAAACAATAATGATCGTGCTCATCACACAAACATTTGTCCTAGGTGGGAATCGAACCCACGACCTTGCGCATAGCAGTCAGGGCCGCTGAACACAAGACCAACAGGCCTGTCAAGTTGAAAATGTATTAAAGAAATTTGACAGATTGTAGTAGCTTGATGTGCTGGCGTCTGTACATTTGGATACTCCAGCAAGTGGGTCATGGTTTATTTAATAAACTACTACTGTGACTAGATATGATTGCCTCGTTGGTCGAGCGGTCGCAAGCGCTTCTGATGCTCCCCATGCTTATGAGGTCCTGGGTTCAATTCCCAGGTCGGGTAAAATGTTATTGGATTTTTCCAATAGGAATTTCTCAGTAGCAGTCCGGAGTCTGGATTTGTGCCCGGTTTATGGCAATAATAATAGTAATAAATTCATTTATTTCGGAACCAGTCCGTATGCATACATTTTGAAATTAAAAATATTCCATACAAAATAGGCACGCCCCTAATACATGGTACTGAAACATAACTGGCCAAATCTGTTTTTACTATAGATACAGACGCCAGCACATCAAGCTACTACAATCTGTCAAATTTCTTTAATAGATTTTCAACTTTATACCTAAAGCATAAGGTTCAAAGTTGATTGGGAAAATTTGAAAGTTTCGGGTAGCTTGATGTGCTGGCGTTTGTACCTACAGCCGTCCAAACCACCTCCAGTACAAACTATCGATTAATCACTATTAAGCCGAACCCAACAGTGTGTAAACTTCCAGAGTTTGAGTACTAAGGCCACTTTAATTCAATATTTGCATAGGATTATCGAACCACGAATGAAGCTTAGCAACCGAATTGTGAAGCATTAGTTAGCCCTTTGAACAAATAAGTCAGTTTGTGAATATGTGGCCGGAGCAAAGCAAAATATGCGCTCTGAATTTTAATTCAACCTCTTTTGGAATGGATCAATCCAATTAATGCGGTGGGTTATGTGTTTGCAAGTATGAGGTTTATTAATAGGGTGTGTAGTGTAGGGATGTCGTAATTATAAAACCGTTACTAATCCTAGAAAAAAATAAGTAGCAAGTAATACATTAGTATTACTTGAAACTTATTTTTTATTTTTTATTTTTATAATAATATTAATATAATATTAAATAAATAATAATAATAATATATTATATAATATTATGTATACAACGTGTAACGTTAAATGCGCAAAACCGCAGACACCCCAACTGATTTTTAATTAAATTGACCTATTTCAGAGAGAAAATAAGTCATTAAAAAAAATGTAAAGGTTTTAGGTGCTGTTTTAGTTTTACTGGCCATTCTGATCGTTTCTTGCGTCTACGACGACGCTTTATCGAGAGAGGTGTCGTCACCTGGCCGCTGCGCCGCGCTGACATTGGGTTGCTTGACCTATTAATAAATAGACACGGCAACGTTTTTCATGAAGATTTTTTGAAAAATGTGACCTATATTAAAAAGTGGTTCAATTAATTCTGCTCGTTATTCTGATCAAACTATTTTCAGGTTTTGCGCATTTAACGTTACACGTTGTATATATTTACAATATTTTTTGTTTAATAATATTAGAGAGAGCGAGAGACAGTACAGTAGTAGTAATATTTTTCTTTCCTTTCACACTAATATTATGAAGGCGAGAGTTTGTGAGTGTGTGTGTTTGTATGTTTGTTACTTCTTTAAGCTCGAACGGCTAGTAATAAATTTTGATGAAATTTGGCACACAGATAGTTCATAACCATGATTAACACATAGAATACTTTTATCCCGATATTCCGACGGTATCGAGACTTATGCGGGTGAAATCGCGGGGCGCAGCGAGTAATGTTATAAATGTGAAAGCTTGTATGTTCAGATGTTTGGATGTTTGTTCCACAAAAACGAATGAACGGATTTGGATGAAATTTGGTACACAGTTAGATCCTGGTACGACGTTCCCGTGTGACAATTTCAGACCTCCACTCGGGTAAAGCCGCGGGAAAAGACTGGTGCACAAATGAAAATAAATAAAACTTAAAACACACACAAACACCACTAACTCTCACACTATGAAACAAATGATAATATACCTAAATGAATATTAATCGTCGGGAGTTGAAAATTCAACTTTTATTTAGACACTACCTGGTCCGGCGAACTTCTATGACGAAAGCATTATATAATACACTAGCTGACCACCTAAATAATAATGATAATTATCATTATCATTTAGGTGGTCAGCTAGTGTATTAAATGTACGTGAAAACGAATTACCTTCGTTTTTTTTTCTTGATGTTTTATTTGTTATTCTGCCATTCGAGGCGGAGCCAAATCCAACAAATCAAAGATCATAAAAATCGGTTAAGCCATTCTTTAGTTACAAATGGTGTAACTAAACATACTTTGTTTTATATAAATAGATTAATTTAGGTGCCCCTTAGTTTTAGTGAAAACGGGTACATGGCCGTGCTTTCACCAAAGCGCATAGTCAGCTTAAATAAAAATATAATACGCAAAATACGCGCATTGACGTGGAGTTGCGGACACCAGCCCGTGTTACCTATTACCTATAGTCATTTTCTGACTTAAAAAAAAAAAAACAATAACTTCAGCCACCGACTGCCTGTCCTTTGTTAGGGTAGTAATTTGTCTGTTTTCTAAGGCTATTTTTACATATTGAGTATTATAACTATGAATAAGTGGCTCTGTAGTAAGCTACACCCTGTATTAACTAAATTAGAGGCCGGGTTAATAGCAATATCGCCCCGCCCCCTATTACACGGGAAAATTTAAATTACAGCCAAATGTGGGTAAACTAGGTACCTTTGGGTAATTTACGGGTATTATGATACGGCCCAACTAAACTGCAACTTTATCTCACTGTCTACAGTGCGTCCCGCTTAGATTTCTAGGATTCCGTACGTAAAGGGTGCCAACGGGAACCTATTGCTAAGGCTCCGCTGTCCATCCGTCCGTCCGTCCGTCTGTCTGTCAGCGGGCTGTATCTCATGAGCCGTAATAAGTAGACAGTTGAAAATTTTATAATTTTTATAGAGTATTTCTATTGCCGCTATCACAACAAATAATAAAATCAAAAATTAAAGAGGGCCATATATAACAAACGTGTTTTTTGCGGCGTTTTTTGCCTTGTGGAACTCATCTGTGTGAGTCCGAATCAAATTTGCCCGCTTTTCTGGTTTATCGTGGACATTGTTGTGTATGTTTTTCACAATTATTATTCTTGTTGGTTAATTTTTCATACAAATACTTCTCCTTTCATTCATATACTCCCACATCCTGCTTATAACAGTATTAAGTATGTCCCACGCAACTGGTGATATTTCTAAAACACCCATTCGAAGGATAAAAATAAAATGTTCTAAACATATTTTCTTCACACAAATTTTGCCACAGACTACAAACAAGCTAAGTTATTCAATTTTCCTGTTATATATTACTATTTTTACTCCCGTTTTTATTATGAAACCCATGCAAAGTGAGGGGTATACATGGTGACAGATACATCGACACACAAACTGAAACCATGAATTCAGCACATAATTCTAGAATCTAAGAATCATCATGATTTAAGAATAAAAAAAATAATCTTCTCTTTCATAGACAAATGCAAAACCTACGCGGTTAAAATGTATGGATTTACTACTCTCTCATTCAGACCACCAAAATAAGGACAATGGTAAAAAAAAAGAAAAACGCATTAGATACTTACAAGAAAAATAATCAGCTAACGAAAATACATTAATGTGCCGGCAATTTATTATTTTAGGTCAAAATAACATCACTTTAATCAGTGATTTTTTTTTTTGGTTTCATATCTTTGGTTAGACGTACCGGGCGCTGTGTTAAAATTTGTCCATCTATTTTAATGGTACCCTGTATTTAACTTTTATGACGTAATCTTGTCTTCATCTTTACTTACTACCAAAAGTATTTGCACTCTTACGTCAAAACACTATGTATATACTCCCGCAGAGTGATATGAATCTTATATTTCCTTCAGAAAGCTTATAGTCATAACAATCTTCCGGAAAATTCGGTCTCAGGCTGCGTGAATATCACCATTTCCTTAGTATAATCTATTTTAGGGGTTAATGCTCGCACCGATATAGCACCGGGTAAGAATGTCGGTAGTCACCCTGTATAGTGCCATAAAAATATACGGGAGTGTATAAACTTGTATAGGTACGTAAATAAATGTTTATAGTGACATTTTTGACCAAATTGTCTTAAGAATCTCTTAAGTATCAGTATAAAAAAACATATCTCATGAAGAGAAAAGAGTTGATTTTTTATTATGTTTGTTTGTGAAGCTTTCAGGCTTTCACGCTAAAACAGATGAACGGATTTAAATGAAATTAAGCTCACGGGTACAACATGATCTGGATTAGATCAAAGGATACTTTTTATCCTAATATTCTCACGGGGTCGAGATTTATGCGTATGAAACCGCGGGACGCAGCTAGTTTGTGATAAAGCACATATGAAATATTTTTAAGTGTTGTTTTATACGTACAATGAATGTGAAACAACAAATTGGTGATTTTTACATTATTCGCACATTTTCTTTTCCAAAACGTTGGTCTTGGTGTGACCGTTCAACTGTGACCTACCCTGACATAAAGCAATGGACAACATTGTCAAACTTTGAGCGTTTATGTGTTAAATACGAGGTTTTTGACTACTTTGTTGCAGAGTACGTATTTCATGGCTTTTTTTGCAATAAAAAGAAAATATTTAATTCAGGCAAATCCCTTATTACATATAATTTAATAAAATTTCATATTTGTGCAGAATATACAGGGTCCCATTAAAGTAGATGGACAAATTTTAAAACACTGATTATAGTGATTTTATTTTGACCCTAAAATAATAAATTGCCGGTACATTAATGTATTTTCGTTAGCTGATTATTTTTCTTGTAAGTATCTAATGCGTTTTTCTTATATATTGTTTAACCATTGTCCTTATTTTGGTGGTCTGAATGATTTCTAAAATTTTGTCCATCTATTTTAATGGGATCTTATATATATATATAAGTTTTAACAACTTACTCTGCTACTAAGAAATTGATTCACGTACCATCTATGAAATCGTCAATATCAAAGTTTTAATGGCATCATAAAAAAAAAACTACGTGGAAGTTAGAAATTCACCCATTAATTTTAGTAATTTCCACAAGTCCAAGTCCAGTATTTTTCTTTGAACCGGACTGTCCGTGACAGACGGATATAATTATGGGAAGAAACAGCTGAACCTTACACGTTCATAGCAATTTCATTCAAATTACAAGAAATTTACGCATATTAGAGAATGTTTTCGCTTACTTACGGCTGAATACTCGCGTGTAAATAATATGCGGTATCTGACACTTCTAGGTGTGTAAAGGCAACAGAAAGACTTTTAAGGACGTCTTAGAGTTCGGAAGCCAGGCTGCCAACAAAGTCAGCCTTTGTTAATTGATTGAAAAACTGTTAGTAAAAGTTTTAACTTTCCCAAATGTAATTACGCAATAACCTACCCCCACAGCACAATATGTTATTATTTTTATGAAAAAACCTGCGATAAATATATTTCATATCATTATCTAGAAAAGTTACCAAAGTCACTAACCCGATTTTGATAAAACTTGCTGACTAGCAGACAATAAAATTGTATCTTTATTTTTCTTAAAAATAAAATACAAGATATTGTGTTCTTAATTCTTTTTGTCACCCCTTTCATTTACCCCTAATCTTCTTTGTCACCTTTCTTTGTCATCATTAATTCAACTTGTCACAAATAAAACAAAAGTTTCATACAAAAACCATTTTATTCATACTTTTAACACGATGAAATGTTAAAGTACTGAGCAAATTAAATGCTGAATCGTATCGTAGCAAATTAAATGGATTCATACAATTAACTTTGGAAAATGAGGTCCCATTGAAACCAAAACTTATTGAATATAAAGCACCGACATTTGAATATAATATAAACCGGTATAGACAGATTCATTATAATTCGTACTTATTTGTGTGCGTGAGCCGATCAGTATCAATTTTTTTGTGTGACGTCGTATTACTCTTAACACCTCTCGAATCTGTATGAACTACATGACAAATTGCAAATGCTGTGGTAAAATATTAGCTAATTGACAAGGTGGTAGTAGGGCGGCCGTCCAGGGAGATGCCTTGTTACATGGATTCAGTCACTATCTGTATTTTTAAACTTAAACACACATCGTTGACTACATAAATGAATCTATCCACACCTCTTCTATTCGAATTCAAAATTATACATTTATTGATCACACGCTAAAGAAGCAAACACTATTTCGATGACAATGATACTAATATTTTAAGTTAACAAATAAAAAATATATCAACCACTAAACATAATAAATTAATTAGGCCAAATTTATTAAAGTCACAGATTTTGTATGACATATATACGATTAGAATGACAACATTTTGTTTCTATTAATAAAACCTATTTTATTCAAACAGAAAAAATAATGATAATCATAATCACAAGAAACAATGGTTTTATGTTAATTGTACTCGTATGATGTTATAACAACGTGTTAATGTCGAAACGGTTAACATTAATCTTGTCAAAATATTTCCTATGTTAAATATCCTTAATATTTAATTCCTAGATATTTGCGAAACAATATAAGTGAAGTATATTTTTCCAAGAGCATTACATAACAACCAACCTACAGCGAACGTAAATCAATAAATACAACCAGAAAAACCACTTAATCCTGAAACATTTTCGACATAATTTTTAGATATTGTCTGAAGTCAACAGACATTTATTTAAATATGCCATATCATATTTACACTTATGTCAACGTTATATATTTACACATTGAATACAGTCATTTACATTAAACCGACGTACAAAATATTTACAACATACTATCATTAAAATGTTTCCACTTAACACGACCGAAATTGAATCGGACTTTATACGAATTGTTGTACGAATAATATGAATCATTTTCCTGCACAGCAAGGTCAGTTAAAATATAATATTTTGAGTTGGAAACAGTTCCATAGAGAATCCGAAGCAATTTCCGCAAAACGTTATTCAGTAAACGGTTATTTATTTTATGTAGGGCAGGTTTGGAAGGACGTCGGGTCTCCGCCGGTGGTGTGCGCCGTGGTGCCTCAAATGTATCAAAGCTTCTCTCATTTTTTGTTCCCTCAATGTTCGAATATATTCCTCATCAATCGTATGTCTATGCTTCCCGCCTCGTAACGGCTTCTCCATCTTCCCATTTTCTTTGAACAACACACACCACAAAGACTTGTCCTTATTATCCCACAATAACGACTTCGTATACTCTTTTAATCTTCTACTATTTTCCTCCACCCGGCGCATGGCTATCTCTATTTTAATCAAATCTTTATAATGGTCCGATACAGGCGGCGTCGTCGAAATATTGTTACCGTCGCTTTTAACGGCGCTTATATTAATTCTCGACAAGTAATAATTCTCATATTGGCTAGAGGAGCCACTCGTTCGCAATAACCACACCACACTGGCGACGAATGTACACGACACTATGAAAGTTAATATGAGGAGAGTTAGTCGGAATACTAGGCTCGGGGACGCACAACTCATATCACTATTTGTTTATGTTTGCGGACGCACTGTGTTGGCACGTACATACCGCGCCGGCGTAGTCGCTCGCTACGACGGGCTACGGGCGACCGCTCGCTACGTACTGCCGCTACGAACTGGCGTGGACCGCGTAGACGGAGCGGCGTCGCGGCTCGGCGCATAGCCACTGTTTATCTCAGCTGTAATTTGCAGTCCAAAGCTGTATCTAAGCTGCAGATGCTTTCAAATCTCTTTGTGCGAGCTTTCTTTGCACTTCTGTGCAGTCATTGTACTGGAATTTTTAAATTCGTAACTACGACGTGGTCATAATTGCTCGCAGCATTTTATAAAACTGTATCCTTTAGAAAGTCTATGAAACATAAATAAATATGGTGTTCATTTTTTAATTTGAACGCTAAGCGAGGGTTTTTATGAAAAAAAGCAGTATGTAGGTCGGAGTTTCGAAGCTTAATTCAGTAATTTGGGTGGTAAGGCGTCAACGATAACGATCTCGTCGCTACTGCAATTATTGGGTGGCCTTTTGTGTCAAAAATCTATACTTATACGAAATTACTGAGTAAATACGAATTCGGGGTTAATATTGTATTTAGGTACAATTTTGTGGCTCAATTATTGTGAAATGAAATACAGCGCGTGTACGATTTCATGAATATTAACTTTTGATTGTGGCCTTTGACGCTTAATGGATGTACTGCCCACATAGTACGACACTTCTATCACTATTCGACGAATACAATGTGATGTGGTGATGTTCCTTCACCGTTTTGAGAGCAGTCAATCAACAATCAACTCAGCCTATCGCAGTCCACTGCTGGACATAGGCCTCTCCCAGACTGCGCCACAACACCCTGTCCTCCGCTTTCCGCATCCAGTCCACCCCAGCCACCTTCTTTAGGTCGTCCGTCCATCTAGCTGGCGGGCGTCCCACACTACGCTTGCCGATACGCGGTCTCCACTCCAGGACTCGTCTGCTCCACCGGCCATCGGCCCTTCGACAGACATGGCCAGCCCACTGCCACTGAGAGCAGTGGTGATGGAATATTATAAGTTAGACAAAGTAAAGCGCCTGTCAGAGTTCGAACCCACGGCCCACAACACGTAAAAGGCGGTCGTTACCACTAGGCCACCAATGCTCTCGCCCTGATCAGTTAATTATCCCAAGAAAACAAGTAGAAAAAATCTACCAATATTGCACAACCTTTCCTCTTCAAACATCCTATAAGGTAACAGAAAATACAACAACAAGGCGAATTTGCATTGCATATACAGGGTGGATATGCAATGCAAATCACAATCACAGCAAGTGCAGGTACCTTAACCGTTTCAGCTACAGGCAAACAATCTTAGAAGACTTTCCTTAAATTTTAAGAAATTTTGATCTTCATTTCGTTTCGTTGTACGAGGCCAGTAAAAGTAACGCTTTTCAAAGCTTACTGTCAGTCATTCTACACGTGCAGCCTGTGGGTCAACTTCACTCAGCGGACATACAGCGACTTACGCGTTCAATATAATAATGCACTGAGAGTGCTGCTGCGGCTGCCGTGGCGTAGTAGTGCGTCGGGGATGTTTGCAGATAATAATATTGATGGTTTTGCCGCCATTATTAGAAATAGATGTGCATCCCTGATGACTCGTGTTTGCGGCAGCACCAACAGTGTGTTCGCAGATCGGTGGGATTCCCCGATGCTGCGGAGGTGGATGCGGCTCCACGCTGAATTTTAATTGTGTATTTTTAATTGTGTATTTTTATCTGTTTTTATTTTTATCTGTGTCTGTAACCTACTAACACTAGAAGTTAAGAAAAATTGTTACTAACCCTATGGGCTCCGGTCTGAAATAAAAACTTTCTATTCTATTCTATTCTATTCTATTTCACTGATTAAAAAAAAATGTGCAGTCAGCAAAAAATGGGCAATGTTCACTAAACCTTATTTGCTGCCAATGTCACATTTCACTTCGTGTATACACAATTAGTGAACCTAGTTAAGCATCATACACTCTTATCTGCACTATTGTTTTCAAAACATAGATAATATCCAATCATTTATCAGTACATCAATTGTGGTGGCTCGCATTATTCCCGGAAAAACATTTCTTTGTGGAGACATTACAGTTGAGAGACTCCATTTCTGAAATGGAGTCGACTAGTTGTTATTTTTAACCGACTTCAAAAAAAGAAGGAGGTTCTCAATTCGGTTGAATATTTTTTTTTTATGTTTGTTACACCACATACATACATGTTTGTTATCAGAACTCATTATTTAAAGCCAATTTACAAAATTCTTTTATTTTTTGAAAGGACATACTTTCAGATTGGTCCCATAGAGATTTCATCAAAATCGGTTCACCTTGTATAATTGTAAAACGATTTCAAAAATTATTTTGTAAACGGATTAACGGATTGGGTATAACCTCAGGGGTCCCATATAAATTTTATTAACATTGCCTGGGTAGTTTTTGAGTTAGCTTCAATAATACGTATTTTTGCCACTTAGTTTATATTGATGATGTAATAATAATTTCCTGTCACTGATATTTACATAGCAAGTAGTTTTATACGAATTTGTCTAGGGTAAGTAGGTACAACTTAAAAGTGAAAAACAAAAACTTTTTAGAAAAAAATGTCAAGCGACTTCCAAAAAAGACACTACAAAGTAAAAAATTGTCGGTGCCAAACAACAAAAATGCGATCCCACAAACACCGACTTCCGAAATTAAATTTTTATTTTTTTTACTTTATAGTGTCTTTTTGAAAGTCTGTTGTAATTTTTTTTTTTTTTTGTAAAACGTTTTTATTCACTTTATGTGTGTCTCTTTTGGAAGTTGGTTGTTTTTTTTTTTTTTTTTGTAAGAAAGGTATTTTTATTCTTAACCTTTCATTTTCTTAATAATTCGTTGTTGAGTACAAACTGCATGTACTTAATTGTTTGTAAAGCTACGATTTCCTAGATCAGCAGTGTCTGCCACATAATGACCTCATCGTAAAGAAACGGGTATCTTCGTACTTCCTCTATTAGTGTTTCGTTATTTATGTTAGAGCCGTTGCAAAGCGTATTCGCTATCTTGAATCTGATTCGAGACTGGAGTGAAGATGCAGCGAGGCGCGAGGGCCGACGGTAGTGCGCGGGCGACGACGGCGCAACGACGTTGTTCTGCTGGCGACTCGGAGTCGGCTCGCAGTAAGTACGCTGTCAGTGCCGGCGCGCTGTAAGCACGCGTTCCGCTCGCTTGCAGCGCGTGGGCAGCGAGTCGAGTTGTATGGTAGCGGCAAGCGCGTTGACTGCCCGCCGTTGGCTTTCTCATGTTGACATTATGAAATATATTGTACGACACACGACTTAATGCTCTAATTTGAATGACAAGTGAATTGCTGGGTTGGAGCGGTGCCGTTGCGGTGCCGGTATAGTGTGCCATGATCTTTAGAAGGTTTTGTGTCCGCACTTAGTCCTTCAAGTGGACCATTGTGCGTGGGCCATGGCGGCCTTCGGTGGTAATTGCTTTCTGCATCCAGCGGATTTCTACGGCCTTCACAAGATCATCGGTCCACCTTATGGGAGGCCTTCCAACGCTACGTCTTCTCGTACGCGGTCGCCACTTCAAAACCTTTCAGCCCTGTCGGCTATTCGTTCTGCGAGCATGTGCCCCGCCCATTGCCACTTAAATTTGACAATTCTTCGTGCTGTGTCGGTTACCTTCTCCTGAGTGGGCGAGTACTGTGCGAATATGTCACTCGGCCGTCATTTTTGATAAATGCAGACAGGTCTGTAAAGCATTGGTTTCCTAAGAAAGCGGTGAATGGTCACACAATAATGTTTGCCTAAATACAGAGCGTTTTTGGACACCTTAATGTGAATTACTCGTACTGGTGAAAATTACAGATTTTAATCCCTTTCCTAGAAAACTAAAATTTAACTGTGAAATGATTCAAATTATGGGTAGTCATATTAACTTGCATTATTATACCAATAGTTTAGTTTGTAAAATGTGCTGCAATAAACTGCAAGGATATTTTGGTCATATTTTCATTATATTTTCCATTTCTTTAGACTACCTAAGTAGGTACTAAGTTACTGTCTAGATTCATATTAAAATTACTCTCCATACACAAAACCCATCTAAACTATGCAACAAAGCCATTAAAATATACACATAAAGAACTCGAAAATTACAATGTTAGAAAAGAATAAATACAACATAACTCTTTGGCACTGGAAACCATGTAATTTCATACCATCCGTACATTTAGTACGACGAATATTACAATACTAGCTTTTACTCGGGGCTTTGCTTGCGTGGTGGTTGGGTTATGACGGTTGGGTTGGGATTATCCCTCGGAAACGTACACACGACGACACATCAAGACACGACATATCAAGCTATACGTTTCCAGTTTTAGCTTACCTCGCATTGTATAGGCTTTTCGTACAATGAGAAGTCAGCTTATACTGGATGTATAGCTTGATATCTCGTCTTGCATACGCTAGGCCAATGCTAAGTGACGTGCGGCTAGCGTAGTACGGCGTTACAATAGAATAAGAGGCCATCTTATACTGTTTTTAATGTGAAACATCTATAGCCGCACGTAAAACAGATTTCTGGCGTGGCGACGCATGAAGTGGCGACGCGTCACCACGCTCTATGATGGTACAGTCTATATGCAGTAGTGTGGACGAAGTCACTGATTAAACGAATTAATTTGTCACAAATTTGAAATAAATTCTTAAATTTTTGTATTTAATGGAAATAAATGTTTATTAAACAAACAGTCATCATTTTCTGGAAAAAAATCGTAACATTTTATTTTAGCATTATGCCATATTTAGTTCCTATCACAATTTGTTCTCTTCTGCATATTACTTTTAGAAAATAATGTCGATCGAACATCTGCCACGCGTCCCGTGACGGCTCACACTTTTTTTAGCGCTAACGTGCAGCCTACCGAACTACCGGGAAAAAAAGTTCCTATGTCCATGGTCATGATGTAATCATGAGCCAAACTCCAAGCAAATCCGTATAGCTATCACTAACAGACATGACTATCACGTCAATATTATGAGTAGGAAGTAACATTTTTGAATTTCCTTCGTATAATGAACGCAGAACTTGACCTGTGCTGAGCTTTTATTTATTCAACAAGGCTGAATGTTTACTTTGAACGTTTACAGTGAAAGGCTTTGTACGCTGTTGTGTGGGTAATATAATTTTGTCGTGATGGCGGTGAAACATAAGGGGGGTTGGGAAAAATATTGCCCCATGAACTTTTTCGAATACTGAGGTAAAAATTGCCAATAACATTGATTTTGCCTGCCACGTCTGCCATTTGCCCAAGGGCCAAAACAACCACTATGTGGAGCCCTGACATAGCCAGAAGGCGTTGCGGCAGACCCCGTAGAAGGTGGCGGGACGAGCTGGAGAAAACAAATGGCTAGCTGTCCACATTAGGGGATGTTCATTTATTACGTAAGACAATTTCAACTAATTTCTGACCCCGCTCCCCCATACGTAAGAAAAATAAGACTTGAATGAACCCCTTTGAATCTTACGTAAGATTAGTATCTAGAATACTTGTAATCTAGACGCCTCCCACCCCCAGGTAAGAAGAAATAAGACTTGTTCAGACCCCCCCCCCCCCCCCCACTTTATCTTACGTAATAAATGAACAGCCCCTTAGCCCTGAATCGAAAGAGCTGGAAGAAGTCCTTTGTCCAACAGTGGGATGATGAACTAGCTTCATCTTTCTGACTGACCGACCCCTTGACAATTCAAAAGTGCCTGTAATTGGTTTACTTGAAATAAATGCTTTGAGTTTGAGTTTGAGCAGGCTTAAGAGAAATTATCATTTTTTTTAAACTTTGAACAATACGTTACAATTTACTGTCAGCCAGCTTCATCTAACTTCTGGGCAAAGGACTTATAGCTGATTCCGTCTAGGTAGCCATAGACGTGGACCATTGGCTATTAGTTTTGTCCAGTTTGTGCCGCCAACATCTACTCGTAGGCGGTATGCTACGACGAGAATCGTCTTTTACTACTACTGCCGGTCGATTCTGTAAAAATCTTACCGTGAAATCATAAGTGAAGTGAGCACTTAATAGTGTTAATTCCTAGCGAATGACAGCTCACTCCACGCTCACTTCACCCAAGCTTTCAACGTGAAATGGTTACAGAATCGCACGGCTAGTTTAGATGCTAGACGAACATAGCTAATTAATTAGCTTCATCTGTGATTTTCTCGTTAGCTTTATGGAATGATCCAATTTCTATACACTTTTTTACTGTCTTATGTGCTGTGGTGATGTAAATTGTAAATGAGATATTTATTTTCCTTTGCTATAGTTGACCAGTATATTACGTCGTTATTTACCCATACGTTAGGATAATAGATAGGTAATAATAGCTGGTGTCCGCAACTCCACGTAAATGCGCGTATTTTGCGTACCATACGTTAGGATACAACGATATGCGCACTGCCTCGTTGGTTTAGTGGTCGCAAGCGCTACTACTGTGCATGAGGTCCTGGGTTTGATTCCCAGATCGGGTAAAGTGTTACTGTGATTTTCCATCTGGAATTTCTCGTTAGCAGCCCGTAGTCTAGATTTGTACCCAGTTGATGGCAATGGTCTCTCCCCTGGGGACTCAAACATATTTGACGAAATTCGGATGTACTTACTGTAGATACACTAGAAACCGACCCCGAACTCCCGAATCTTTGGGAAATACAAGCGTTTATTTATTATTTATTTATTCCTTTATTTCACGCAACTAGGGCCCATAGAAAAAACAATACATACTACTACAAATATTAGAATACTTTTAAGCTAATACATAAAAAAGTATCACAAATACAATACTATAATAATATAACTTAAAAATACTATAAATACATACAAAATAACAAACTAATAACTACTGCACACGAAGTTTTGGCGTCGTGTTAGGATGCAATTACCACATAATTGAATTTAAAGGAATTTCATATTAAATGTCCGGAAATCTGTGAATTAATGATTATAATTTTCGATAATAGAATTAGGCTTAGTTGGCGATCACCCTTTCAATTAAATTTGACGTATTAATTACTGTAAATATTTCGAATATGCGTTGATTACATTTAATTTGGATAATTTGATTAGTTCGTATCAATTATATCGGTATATATGGTCTGGTCAACGTTTTACCTACCTATTTTTCGAATATTGCGACATATGTTTGTATTTATGAAACTTGAAAAGAACATTCGAATTATCTTTCCTGATTCTGCCTTCCTATGGCTTGTGGCTAAATTATAACAGCCGCAGGGGTTGATCGAAGGTTTAGCTATGCTTGCTGCGGTCGGCCCATGGATGGGTAACCATCTATCATAAATCGAGACCCCTCCATGGCCCGGAAAGTACGTTAAGCCATTAGTTCCGGCTGTCATACATAGATCTTTGACAGTCGTTACGGGTAGGCAGAAGCCAAATCATCTGAAATCTGGGTTGTGTAGGTCAGATAGGAAGTCGCTCTATGTAAAATACTGGTATTCTGCTACGTCTGGTTAGACTGGAAGCCGATCCCAGCATAGTTGGGAAAAGGCTAGGCAGTTCTTCTACTGCCCTTCTTTAACGGAAGTACATAGAACCCTCCAGGTAATAATATGGGTCCCTGCAATTGTATAAACGATTGCAAGTGTAATTATCTGCTAAGCGAGGGTTAATAATAATAATAATAACGTTTATTGTGTCCAAAAGTTAATACACAAACAATTTTCGGCTTCGAGTCTTCATTTAAGCAAGTATTGCCTGTATTAAATGACTCCGCTGCTTCACAACAGTAGGTACTTACTTAAAACACAATTAAAAACAGTACATGGGTGTAGTAAAACAAAATATAATTATGTAAGCGTGTATGCGCGTGTGTGTGAGTGTGCATTAGTGTGCATGAGTTGTTGAGTGTACATGAGTGTATTAGGTTCGATAACTAGTTCCAATAATTCGATGAGTTATTGGGTAAACAAATAGCTAAATATAGTAGTCTTACAATACCACCACCACCACCACCACCCACCCACCACCCACTAACTAACCTGTTCGCAGATTAAAGTCATAATACGAACTATTTACCTATTTCGCCTAAACAGAGCGACCCCTGTTGGCCTCCAAATGCCTCTATTTCGGTTTATATTTACATGTTCAGTGTTCATGCAACAAGATTATGCACTAACCGATCGTTCAAACATGACGCGTGTTACGCCGGCTCCGCATTTTCGTCCCAACGCTGGCCCGCCGGCCGTCCAAAATTTGGATCGAGAAACTACCATCGGCCAACGTTGGAGCCGTTGCTATTTTCCCGAAGGCCAATTCCCGGAATTAAAAATTATCAATGTTCAATTCAGTGTGTCAGTGTCAATCTCTGTCAAAAACATGTAAAAAAAATGCAGGGATTTTAGAGGTATTTTTGACAGATTGAGACTGAGATCAGACTGAACATTCTTAAAATTACGAGAATTGCCCGTCTGATCCATACTTTGGTAAAGTGTTGGGGCCAACGTTGGGACTATTTTGTAGAGCCGGTGTTACCGATCAGTTGCATGATATGTGATACGAACTCGGCGGTGTACGCCTTGGAACTTTATCACGTTGTATTTGACAGTAGTGGCAGGAGACGGGCTTAGAGTAGATTTAACTTAGTTTTTTGTAATTGAAGTAAATAGGTATGGTAGGTACTAGAAGAATGGAATAATCTTAGTAGATTTATAGACTAGTAGCTGCGCCCCGCTGTTTCACCAACATAAGTCTCGATCCCGTAAGAATATCGGAATAAAACTATTCCGTGTTATAAACTATCTGTGCGCAAAATTTCCTCAAAATTGGTCCAGCCGTTTGAGCTGGGAAAGCAAAATTACAATAATGGCAAACTGTTGTGAAGCAATATTTAAATGGTTTTAAGTAGGTAGGTAACTATGAAACCGCGAAACTAACAACAAAAACCTTGTATTTTTAGAGCCATTATCATAAGCTGTTTCCTTATCATGTTAAAAACACTGCCTCATAATCTTTGTACTTTAGACCAAGACAATCTCTTCACAGCTCGCCTTCTCTATAAATTGATTGTCTGGGGTGTAATCTGCAACGGTAAAAATAGGGTAATAGCACTACTTAACAGGGTAGATAGGGGGTAAATAGATATAAAAAGTCTTCATACTAATATTATGATCGTTGAATACTATTACCGTCATCGATAGTAAGGACGCTTTTATAATTTAACACTAGACGATTCGATTACGATACGACATTGCTAAAAACAAAACGCGTCATGTCATGTCAGGAAGTCAAGAGGAAACTGTCACAAGGATTTTAAATGTAATACCAAAACAAGATATACTAAACAAGATATATGTAATACTGCAGCGCCTGAGTTTATGTGTACCGGACCGCTATGTGCGGAGGCGGCGCCGCCCGCCGCTACTGGCCGTGCCGGTTGCCAGGACTAACCTTCTAGCGAAAACACCATTGACCCGCACAATTCGGGTTATTAACGATCTGCACGTCAAGATCGATGTTTTTACGTGCTATTTGAGTAAATTCGCAAAAATACTGTTGTTTATTTTATGTTACAGTGTAGATTAGGCTAAGCTAAGATTATTATTAGATTTTATTATAAGTTTTACTAGTTTTCTATATTTTTTAATTATTTTATCTTTTCATAGTTATTATATTGTAAAAAAAAATAATTTTAAGACCGCGCTATCGCATTAGGGATACCTGTAATGATAGTTGAAAGGGAGATTTTAATAAATAATGAAATAAAAATAAATAAATAAGATGGCACTGTTAAACTTCAGGCATTATGTACAAACACAACAATAAAAACATCTGAGATTTGTAACAAGCTTCTGTATTTGCGTTTAGAGAAATTAACTGTTTATAAAATTGACACACTACGTCAATTTGCCGTGTTTCGTCGCCCCTAACCACATTTCAAACAACAGTCAAAGACAGTTGTGATTTGAATATTTTAGTTGGTAGTCAATTTTATGAAAGCAGTGGTGGCTCAGTGGTAACGGCCGCGACTTACGAGCTGTAGGTCGTAGGTTCGAACCCAGACAGGCGCTTTACTTTGTCTAAATTATTTCATCACCTCTGCTCTCAAAACGGTGAAGGAAAATATAGTGAGGAAACTATACATATTTCATCACCTGCCTAGCTTTTTCCCAACTATGTTGGGGTCGGCTTCCAGTCTAACCGGATGCAGCTGAATACCAATGTTTTACATGGAGCGACTGCCTATCAGACCTCCACAACCCAGTTACTGGGTAATACGATACCCCTTGGTAAGACTGGTTCTCAGACTTTCGGGCTTCTGACTCTACCCGTAACGACTGTCAAAGATATACGAATGACAGCCGGGACCAACGGCTTAACGTGCTTTCCGAGGCACGGAGGGGTCTCGGTATGTAAAGATGGTCATCCACAAACCAACCGCGGCAAGCGTAGCTTAACCTGGTCGATCGACCTGTGCGGCTGTTATCATTTAGCCACGGGCCCCTCAAAACTATACATATTTACTAGTACCAAAAATTCGAAGACGTGACATCTACCAAACCGCACTAAGCCCCCCTGGTGGATTACGGCCCACTCCCTCTCACAGGGAGGTGTCCCAGCAATGAGAACATTACAATTGCTGATTGTGCTATTGTGCAATTTAATAAACAGTTATTTTCCTTGACTTTATAAAGATGCTTTATATTTTTAGAGACCCTCAGATGTATAGTGGAGAATCGTTGTCGTATCGTATTGTGTAAAAACATAATAGCGAACAGTGACGATGTTTCATCCCTATCTTAATAGGAATGGAACATTGTCGTAAAAAACCGTTCGATGAGAAAAAATCGTGCGCTGAAAATTGAAACCGAAAATAGTGAAGGCATAAAATCTTTCAAGACTAACTAAAATGGATGATTATACCGTCGATCAACCGTGTGGAAATACAATAAAAAATTAAACTAGTACCTATTTACTGGGAACTGCACATTTTCATAGTACCTCCTTACAAAAAAAAATATTTTTCAACAAAAAACCTACGGTTTAAGATATTTATTCCTCAAAAGAATACTATTCAGTTATCATTTGTTACACGGACTTATGAAGAACGATAGATAATCGTAAATAAACTAGTAAGCAGTAGATGCACAAATATTTTTTTCTTACAGTTCTGTGGGTAACAAGAAAAAGAGTGAGTGTACTGTAACACAAACTTAGAGAACTAACACAGTTGGCTACACCTGTAACATCAGGCGTTACACTAACAAAGCATTAAAAAAAAACTGGTTTAGTCTTATATGGCGTTGGTCTTTAGCGTAAAGTTCAACAAAAAACCTTCACTGACAAGAAAATGTTCATTTGTATGCATGATTAAACTGATAAAACTTTTCACTTTCAAGGAATTCGCTTGAAATTTTTACATGAGTATCTACTAGGATACTTATTTAATAAGTTTAAGGCGACCGCCTACGTGATCGAATCAGAAAAGATGAGATTCGCAGAAGACCCAAGGTAACTGGCATAGCCCGAAGAATGCAGGGCACATTGCTTTTAGAACAAATAGCCGAGAGGGCCGAAAGGTTCTGGAGTGGCGCGTAGCGTTGGAAGGCTTCCCGCAACGTGGACCGATGACCTTGTAAAGGCCGCTGGAATCCGCTGGAGGCGGGAAGCATAGAACAGGTCGAAGTGGCGGTGCTTGAAGGAGGCCTATGTCCAGCAGTGGACATCTTCCGGACTTCTTGAAATAATGGAGATTACGGCCGCATTAAACATAGTGGTTGCAAACGTGCCTGCTGACACTGGACCTGAGCATCAATCTCCAGATCCAGGGTCAAAGTGGCAGTCTAGGATATTACATGAGTCTTGAAACGTAGGTAGCTGACGAAATAAGCATGTACAGACGCCAGCACATCAAGCTATTCGAAACTATCAAATTTCCCCAATCCACTTTGAACCTTACGCCTTAGCTATAAAGTTGAAAACCGATTAAACAAATTTGACAGATTGTAGTAGCTTGGTGTGCTGGCGTCTGTGCAATTAATTACGTTTCTTTGTTATTTATAATATCACAAAAACTTTTTTACAAAAAATACAACCGACTTCTGGACAACTGGACATTTTCATGGTACAAATAAAAACATTTTTCAACAAAAAACTTACTACACTTAGAGAACTGCCGCAGTTAGTCGCACCTGTACCATCAGGTGTTACGTTTTACTAGCAGCTAGAGTATTAAATAAATAAAAATAAAACTGGTTAAGTTTTCTGAGGCGCTGGACATTGGCATAAAGTTCCGTATATAGAATGCTTCACTTTCATCACGATAGTGTTTAAACTTCTGACACAGTTCTTCACTTCTACCGTATAAGATTATTCAGTCAGATTATTTATGACTACCTTCTGCCCGTGGCTTGGTCCGTGTGCTTTAACATAAAACGTATCCAATAACACTTGGCTTTACCATAGCTTTCTATCAGTGATAAAATTTTTGAAATCGGATTAGTCACTTCGGGAAATTACCCCATAACAGATTCAGTTTTAGTAAGGATGTATGGAGTTATTTTTATTTAATATTAAAATTTTTGAAGCGGCACGTGATATAGCAAAGCATTTATAAGCATATTTAGCCCATAATATTCCCACTGATGAGACACAAGCTTCTCTCTTCGAGACGGAGTGGGCTATAATCTACTACGCGGGCCCAGTGCGGGTTGGTAGATACTGGTCTTCGAATTTTTGGTTCTAGGACATGCTGGCTTCCTCGCGATGTTTTCTTTCACCGTTTTGAGAGCAGACGTGATGAGATTATCACCTTATCAACACAAAGTAAAGTGCGTCACGATTCGTAACCCGAGCCGGTTAACACACTGGTTCTTCAGTACTCCTCATGAAGCTATGACCTACATACAAATAAATCCGTTTTTGCTATTTCTTTGTTACTGGATCGTTTGTAGAATAAAACGGAACCCTAAAAGTTACGCTCTGCCTCGACAACAACAAAAAACTTTGAACTACTTTCAGTTGTTCCTACATTTAATACAAGTACGGCATTGAATTCAGCACAGAATGTCTACACATTTCCAGATCTAGTCATCAAATCACATATTAACCGCTTCGACCTAATAAACAGGCAGATGTCGTTACATTTAATAGACACGTCAGTTCGACCTATCTAAATTTAACTTGCAAATGCCGTTCAAATGTGTATTAGCCGAGATAACTGCTGTCAATGTGTCTCGTAGTGGACGCGAGGCCGAATGCCGAATGCCAGCTTATTAAATATTCAAACACTAGTGGACTGGGCCTATTCGTCTGACCCAACTATCCGCCAAATTTTATTTTATTCATTTGATGGCCTCCACACGACCGATATGTAAGTACGTTCCGGAAAAAAGTAGGACAGGCGAACTGGCAAGTTTAAGAGCGGGGAAAAGGAGATTATGTAGAGAAGTTTTCCCACACCTCTGATAAAATACACAACTATACAGTACACACACATAACACCCCACATTTACTCACCTCAATTGTTGTTGAATGTTTATTATAGAATATAATATTAACATACATATATATTTCTAAATAAAAAAACAAACATATTATAGATAAATTACACAATATCAAGCTATATACAAGCTGTAACTTAAAGAACGCACAACCCCATAAGGGGTCATTGTACTCATCATTATGAACAACTTTTACTATGGGACCAAACCTGAAATCGCGAAAAAAAATCAGATGTTCCCATTTTGACGAGTTATGCGAATATAAATGTAGGGAACAGCTGTTTTTTTTTTTCACGTGAAGGGTCAACCAACCGTTTGGCAATGTCCCGAAATATTTGATGAGCACTCGGACCCCAAGGCCCTAGTGTTTCAACCCCAAACGGCTCAAACATATAGTTCCAATAAGGTGTTATATTAAACTGTGTAAAAATGACTAACTGTTTCTAGTTTCTTTGTGACTCTTCCATCAGATAACTTGAAACTCAAAATGCCTATGCATTCTACAACTTTCCTTGATAAATCCTTTACTGTCCAGGTCGCTCGTTTGTGGAATGCATTCCCAGTTGAAATAAAACGCGCGCAGTCGTTACATGTGTTCAAATGACTCGTAAAGGAACACTAGTGTTGTCGTTGTGCTCTTGTTGCCCTAACTGCAGTTATCTATAGTCTTCTTTTATTTTCGTTGCTTATACAACGTGTAACGTTAAATGCGCAAAACCTCAGACACCCCAACTGATTTTTAATTCAATTGACCTATTTCCGAGAGAAAATAAGTCATTAAAAAAATTGTAAAGGTTTTATGTGCTGTTTTAGTTTTACTGGCCATCCTGATCGTTTCTTGCGTCTGTGACGACGCTTTACCGAGGGAGGAGTCGTCAGTGGGCCGCTGCGCCGCGCTGACATTGGGTTGCTTGACCTATTAACGAATAGACACGGCAACGTTTGTAATGAAGATTTTTTGAAAAATGTAACCTATATTAAAAAGTGGTTCAATTGTTTCTGCTCATTATTCTGATCAAACTATTTTCAGGTTTTGCGCATTTAACGTTACACGTTGTATATTTACTATGTATGTATTTATGTATGTATAATTTTGGATATGTATATATCTGTGTAGCTATTTTAGTTTAGTTCCTTATTAGGTTAATTTAATATTGTAAGTATGTAAATACCACACCATCGCATTAGGTTAATCCTGTTATGATAGTTGTAAGGGTAATTATAAATAAATAAAGAAATAAATAAAAATATTTTCACCAACGACTGCCCCATTTTATGTCAAGCAAAATCACTGTCCATTCCAAGGTCACCTGGAAGAGATCGCAGAAAGCGACAAGGCCGCCCATTGTATATTTTGTAGTTTTTGATGTAGTTTTTTTAATGTATTTTTGTGGTGTACAATAAAGTATATATAATTATATAAATAAATAATCTGTAAGCTAGCGCAGAGAAAACTATCCAAGACAGGTATCACTTAGGAAAGCAACAGCAGCGGGTCGATTTAAAACGACAGGCGCTATCGGAACGGGTCGGATATCCGCCGGGAGGAGTTTCTCCGAAAATTTTCAACAGCCGCAGATAAGTGGCTTAGTAGAAAACTTTAATTTTTAAAATGAATTCTCTATTTTAGCAAAGATTAAGGCAAACTTTAAATGAATTTCGGATTGCATATATACAACGTGTAACGTTGAATGCGCAAAACCTGAAAATAGTTTGATCAGAATAACGAGCAGAATTAATTGAACCACTTTTTAATATAGGTCACATTTTTCAAAAAATCTTCATTAAAAATGTTGCCGTGTCTATTTATTAATAGGTCAAGCAAGCCAATGTCAGCGCTGCGCAGCGGCCCGGTGACGACTACTCCCTCGATAAAGCATCGTCGCAGACGCAAGAAACGATCAGAATGGCCAGTAAAACTAAAACAGTACATAAAACATTGTTTTTTATGACTTATTTTCTCTCTGAAATAGGTCAATTGAATTAAAAATCACTGGGGGTGTCTGAGGTTTTGCACATTTAACGTTACACGTTGTAGATATATAGATTACAAACAAACACTTTAATTTTATATATTTTAGAATAAAATTCAAATGTTTGTTTGTAATCTATACATAGGTACCACATACTACTACCACTACTACATACTGTAATACAAATAAATAAAATTGAAGTGTATTTTTGTAATCTATACACACTACATACTACATATTATTATACAAATAAATAAAATCGAAGTGTCTGTTTGTAATCCATACATACATAATACAGAGATTTCATTTATATGTAGGACTCCTGCACAGCAGTACAGACGCGAGTCGATTTAGCCTGATTTGAAGTTTTTGTGTTTTTTCTTAATTCACTAATATCAAAAAATGGATAAAATTGTTTTGGGACCGAACCTCTTCCGGATTTTGCTTTATCGAGCAAATTACAGTTTATCGTTTTTGAAGATCCTTGTTTTGTTAATTTCACTAGAACAAGGATGTATTTATGACATATATTTTTTTCTGCATACACTAATTGGACTAGTTAAAATTGATTCTAAAACAGGCAAAATCGGATAACCCTCCCGTTAATACACAAACCTTCCGGAACATATTCACTAAATTATGGCGAAAATCGTATAACAATCTTAGTTTAGAGGAAATACGCGGTCACACAAACAGACACGAAAAGCGACTTTAATGTATATTTAGTACAGATAAGTATTAGCATTACTGGAATGTTATATTTCCTTGCTTGGCACAGGCATTTTTCGCTAAGTTCTGGGTTGACTCTATATAATATGTAAATTGCCATCGACACACTAAGAAGAAGAACATCGCTAAAGACGAAGTTTCTCTTTCCATGATAATGGTATGGACCACTTCGTACAACATAGGTCTCCTAGTCGATAAGAAGACCCACAGTGGAATAAATCGTAATTCCATGTAAATCAATTCGATAATTTTTCCCCATCGGCATCGGTCTGCCGATGGGGAAAAAGATAATTTATACAGCGTGTAACGGAAAGGGGGTATCAACCCTGAAGGAGGTGAATGTGCTCATGAAACTCAACAACTTTCCCCAAAGAACATAGGTCGAAATATGAAAAAAAAATTTGGCCCTCCCATAGTAAATCAATCAGCTGGTAGTCAGTTTTGTAAGGGAGGGCCAAATTTTTTTTTCATATTTCGACCTATGTTCTTTGGGGAAAGTTGTTGAATTTCATGAGCACATTCACCTCCTTCAGGGTTGATACCCCCCTTCCGTTACACGCTGTATAATATAAATTTATAATTTTATTCTCTTACAGCCATTCACAATCATACTCTGAACTATCTTCGCGTCATTTTCCACATTCTTCGCATCATGAAAACAATTAACCATGTCTTTGAAAGTATTAATAGGACCCGTTATCACATGTCAAATTAATAAAACACAATACCTATCAGTTTCAGAAGTCAATTTATTATCAAATTTTTACTAAAATAATATTTTGTAATTTTAACACTTTTAAATTTAGAAAAATATTTTTTTTAATTTTAATCCTACTGGATAGGATCATATGTCCATTTACGAATTTTCCTTTATAATTAAATTTTGATTAACTAATACACTTGCGTGCAAAAAATTCGACCCACCTCGTAACCTTCTATTCTTGAGAGACGATATTGATGAAAGTTTTATTGCCTAACCATAATAAGGATAGCCACCACCAAGAACACCACCGCCGAGCCCACCGTAACCATAGCCGCCAGCACTACCACCAACACCTAAACCTGCATCGATACCAGCGTTTAATCCGGCGCTGATACCACCACCAACCCCCCCACCAACGCCACCACCCAATCCACCGTAAGCGTATCCTGGGAAAAACCGTCGGTTATGCAAGCTTTGCGAATGCAAGTTACTATTAAGATTTCTGCTGTTTTGGTAGTTTTGTGGTACTTGTGCTTGACACATCATGATGATCATGGTGGAGAAACACAACTGGAAAATAAAGTAGAAGATTAGATTTAATTGAAACAAGCAAACATAAATTAATCTAAAAAACATTTTTTTTTTAATATAAATCAGCACAGGGAACGGTGATTGTAATTCATACAAACTAAATTATTTTTCTTTAAACTATTTGTTTTATTACTAGCACTCTAGTCAGTTGGTATAATTGGCTTGAGGTTATTTACAAATAATAGACATGCAAATATTTTTTGCACACCAGCCGTGCGATTCTGTAACCATCTCACCGTGAAAATTTGGGTGAAGTGAACGTGGAGTGTCAATAGTGTCAATCCCTAGCATCAGCATGACTCACAGCTCACTCTAAGCTCACTTCACTTCTGAATCGACCGGCTGTTGATGGAGGATATAGTTTACAAAACTTTTGTTTTGTTCACCTTTTGTACCCATATCAAAGCAAATTAATTATTCAATTTAATTCATATTAATCATCAGCTTAATGAATGACTAGCACCCTAGTCGGTTGATATTTGGCTTCAGGCTACTTAAAAATAATAGACCTGCAACTATTTTTTACTTTGTTAAGTACGGATCCCTAATGGATATCGCCGACCTTGTGTTTCCTTCAGTTTACGCCGAGCGCATACACGGAGAGAAAATTCTTAGAAAAATGACTGTGATCGTCACTGCAAAGTGAGTGCAAGTGACATCTACAGAAAATTTTCTGAGTGAGATTGGGGAAAATTCACTATTTGTCCAATAAATTTTACTGTACAGCATTAGAAGTTTTACTGTGCTAGCATGGTAATTTTTCCATTACCACTCAAATGCACTCAGATTATGAGACAGCACAGTAATTTTTCTAAGATTTTTCTCTCCGTTTAGAAACTGCATCGATGACGTCCGTCCAGCCACGAACCGCCGACGCAATGAAGTTCGAAAAAAATACGTATACGTATACGTAAGTTTTTTAAAAATACGTATTAAAATAACTAATAGCTAATGCTATTAGTTATTTTAATACGTTTTTTTTTTTTCATTCTACATTCTAGCATCGAATAGGTTTCAGTTGTAACAATTTCCCTTGAAGTAAATTAGTTATAAAATAACTTTGGTTTTTCTTCGATCCAGCGGTTCTTGCAGTATATTTACGTAATTAGCTGGTAAAATTTGAATATTCACTTACCAGAAGGTAGAATTTCATATTTATTTCTATTTCTTGTAGTCTCTCGGTGAGCTGAGCTACGACTGGGGCAGGTTTCCAAGATTACCTGACTATTTGTAGGCTATTATAGCTGACTATCACGATAAAACTAAATTGCCATTCGACACAGACATAATAGTTTATATGTACTTGTTCAAATGGATTTATAGCTATTTAACCAATTGGCGAGCAACAGTTGCCACCACACACTGTGTGTGGTGCGGTTTTGATTAACGTTGCCTCATAATGTCTTTGCCACCCTAAGGTTGAATGTCACTTGAACATCTTAAAACGTCAAATTTGACAGTAGGCTAGTTGAAGGTAAGAAAAAATACCTTATGAATTGTGCATTGTTGAATAAATGAATTAAATTGATTTTAGATTGATTTCGATTTTTGAGAAAATAAATCTACCGAATAATATGATACTCTGTCTGAGTTTATTTAACGCACACAAACATTAGAAATAAAGTTTGAAATTGGCAGATTTGACAGGATGAAAGTCCTGAAGTCACTTGAGCTGCCATGATAGAACGCCCCGTTTTGATTGTCAAAATGAAATAACGTTATAAAAATTAGTTCTGTTAACGTTAATATTTCGCTGAAATATTCATGTTTTCAAGTAAATAAACCACAAGGAACATTACTTATTGTTATTTTTTTTTAATCCGTCAGCTAGCCTATTACATTGTTTCATGAAGTTTAGATTTACTAAAAGTTTTCGTACTTCATCTTTCATTTTATTAGAACCATTTTTATCTGAAACGTGATATTTTTTTACCGGAATACGGTAAAAAATGTGGATAGTGATGAGAGCGTAGTATTGCTTATTATTCTAGAGTGTATACTTTGTCTTACACATTTTCTTGTTTAACAAATATAAAATACGTCATAATTTTATTAATTTTCATGAGATTTCATGAGATATCTGATATTTGCAAAAAAATTCAAATTGTTCGACGTGGGTGTCGTTTTCGTGGTTTTCAAGGGTGCTGAAACCGATAGTGAGGTCAAAATTAAAATCCAAGATGGCAGCTGCGAACATTTTTAATTTTTTTTCATTATGGGTATCGTTTTCATGATTTTTCAGGGTGCTGAAGCCGATCTTTGTTTTTCATTTTGAGCTTCGTTCCTGCCGAGGGTCCCCCGACTCCCACGTTTTTTTCTTCAAAGAGAATCAAGAAATTCACCAAAAGCTTGTGATTGATGCGTAAATTCAAGATTTTTGAACTGTTGACAAAAACTTAATCTTAATTGGTAAATACATTTAACTACCTATATTTCAGTTATGTTGTATTTGAGGACCGTGAGTCTGGTACGAACGCGCTGAGTAAACTAAACGTAAATTCGAACGGTTTAAACGTTTAATATTACGTCTGTACTTTTGAGACTTTACTCATATCTATATAGGGTGACTGGTAATTAGTGATCGATACTTAAACACATGATTCTACTCATGACAACAAACAACTTTTACTATGGGACCAAACCTGAAATCGCGAAAAAAAAATCAGCTGTTCCCTACATTTATGTTCGTACGAGTCGTAGGGAACAGCTGATATTTTTTTTCACAATTTCATGTTTGGTCCCATAGCAAAAGTTGTTTGTTGTCATGAGTAGAATCATGTGTTTAAGTATCGATCACTAATTACCAGTCACCCTATAGATGAAACTCATTGTGCTTGTCGCAAACATTTAAACCAAAATGCTATGGATTCATAGTATTTTCGATTAAAAACTCGTTAGAACTTATGTTAAGTACATTAATGTCGAACGTTCGTGCTAAGGTCTCCGGTTCTTATATGTATAAGTCATATCATGTCAGTATTAGGTGTTAAGTAATAGTTTAGACGTAATTAAACATAACATTACGGAGAAATCTACTCGCAATTGATTAAATTTTCTATTAGGAAATTCTCGGAAGCGGTCGGGAGCTTAGAAGTGTGTCCAGAAATAAGCTTGCTCACTAGGTAGGGGGCTTCATGTAGGTACGAAAAGCCTAATACCCCGACGGTGGTGCTGTTTCACACTCACTTTCGCATTTACAATAATCATTACTAGATTTTTCACGGGGCTTCGACCGCGCGGGTGTTGGAAAATATCCCACGGGAACGTGCTACCAGGACAAGTTCCTTCTCCAAGATGTAATCTATCGCCTTGCCAAATTTTGTCGAAATCCGTTCAGTGGTTTATCCGTGAAAAGGTAACATAGAGACAGAGAGAGTTACTTTCGAATTTATAATATTATTACTTGTATTATTATAATTATATTTCTAGTTAGAATTACAATAGCTTGTATAGTAAGCCGCACGTGGCTGGTAACTTTGAGCTGACCTAGGATAGTATGGAGTTTCAATAGATTGTGAAGGACAGCAAATACTGGTTTTATTACCTCATACATGCAGCCAACTGTACCTAGTAGGTAGATTAAAGCGACATGAAACCAATTTATTCAGCTATCAAAAGAAACAAGTTAACAATTTATTGATATTGAGAATAAAATAAATAATTATATTTCTGGTTTTGGATTGAAATGAAAAAGTAACTCATTTTCCGGTTGATATTACTTACTTTAACATTATATGACGTTTTATAACAATTTCTTTATTTTTTTATTGCGAAGTGGATGGGCCTCCACTTCGCAATAAACAAATAAAGAAATTGAACGAACGCCGCAGTTTGACATATTTTCTGTACAAAAGCTGTCAAACAGCAATATTTATTCCTCAGATAAAATTATGAGACTATTAAAAAATCAGCACTCAGTAGGTAAGTATTCGTACAAACACTTTTACACGTCAATCATATTTTAAAAACTAGATGAGGGGTTTTATAACTGGCTACTCTGAAAAGAAAGACCGAAACAAACAGATTTCACTGTATCTTTTAAAGTCCAAACATAATCTTTGTCAGATCATGTGAAGAGGGAACATTAGAAAACCAACACAAAAATTGATCATGGATAATATAATAAAAACGTAGATAGCAGAAAATTAATTAGTGTTGTAGGTATTATATTTCAAGTACTCTCAGTTTTGGCAGTAAGATGCACTGGGTCTAAATTAATTTGGAGAACTCCTCGGTGTCTCATTATTAGGCGGGGTTCGCATCGAAGTAAGTTTACTGAAAGGCTTCGTTTAATAAATTGTACGGAAGATAGTCTTCCGCGAAAATTGGAAGCAGTTGCGCTAGACGGATAGCTAATTTATTTTTAATTACGGCAACGTTTTCAACTGTTTGTGAAACAATGAGAAAACACGTGCGAGCTAACACGCTGAAATGAGCACTGTTTAATGATACAGGGATAACTTTATAGTCTCGTATTTCCTAGAAAAAATTACCAACCTTTCAGTGGAAGGAAATAATTAAAATATTATAATAAATAAAATAAACTAGCTTATAACTGTCCCTCTGTAGGCCAAAGGCTTCTTCTCATATAGAACGTGTAACGTTAAATGCGCAAAACCTCAGACACCCCAAGTGATTTTTAATTCAATTGACCTATTTCCGAGAGAAAATAAGTCATTAAAAAATTGTAAAGGTTTTATGTGCTGTTTTAGTTTTACTGGCCATTCTGATCGTTTCTGGCGTCTGCGACGACGCTTTACCGAGTGAGGAGTCATCACCGGGCCGCTGCGCCGCGCTGACATTGGCTTGCTTGACCTTTTAATAAATAGACACGGCAACGTTTTTAATGTAGATTTTTTTTTAAATGTGACCTATATTAAAAAAGTGGTTCAATTCATTCTGCTCGTCAAACTATTTTCAGGTTTTGCGCATTTAACGCTACACGTTGTAGAGGAGGCATGCATGAGCAGCTCGTACGATTTGCACGCTTGCTCAAGACGATTTGGCGATTTCAAAATCCAGGATTCTTCACGATGCTTTCCTTGTTCGTAATGTCCAAGATAGACTCAGAAAGCACATATGAATTAGTATTAGCATAAAAGTTACATTAGTACTGGCCTGGATTTGAACCCACAACATCGTATATGAGATGCAAGGCCTTGCCCACTGGGCATTATGGCCTTCAAAAATAAAGGATTCACAAACGCCTCTTAAAATCAGCACACTTGAAATGGGTAACTAGTAATAAAATTGCAGTTACAAGGGCATGGTGAATTCACGAATACATCATCATCTGCCTAGCCGTTACCCAAATATGTTGGGGTCGGCCTCCAGTCGAACCGGATGCAGCGACTGCCTATCTGACCTCCACAACCCACTTACTGGGTAATATGATACCCCTTGGTAAGACTGGTTGTCAGACTTTCGGGCTCCTGACTACCCGTAACGACTGTCAAAGATCCACGAAAGACAGCTGGGACCAACGGCTTAGTGTGCTTTCCGAGGAACGGAGGGGTCTCGGTATGTAAAGATGGTCACATACCTACCTGTATTACCTGTTACCTGTGTACCTGTATTTACGAATACATACTTCTGTAATTTATATCCTGACTGTTGTAACAGCAAAAAAAGGTCTTGGTACTTGGGACAAAAAGTGCCAACAAAAAGCTAAATTTTAAATCGGTACGTAATTGTTTAAACTGTCCTACTTCCATATTGATATAAAACTGTACATGTACACTGTGACAAAACTTTAAAAATAAAAAAGTGAACGTTTCGCACAGTCGAATAGTTTTAGACTGCCTGGAAAAGTTGTGCCTGCGTTGCAACAGGGAATAGCTTTTTTACTTGATTTTAAACACGAAATGTTTAACTGGTATTTAACTTTGGATTATGTCCTTCAGTGGTCTTATTGAGAGAAAATTCAGACAATTTATCCCTCATCTACAGCTCGGTCGTAAAGTCAATATGGATTCACGGGATCCAATTGTGGAGTGCTGTCAGCAAAACCAACAACTTCGCCTATCGCAGTACACTGCTGGACACTGGCCTCTCCCAGGCTGCGCCCAGCCACCTTGTTAAGGTCGTCGGTTCATCAAGCTAGGGGGCGGCCCACACTACGCTTCCGATACGCGGCCTTCACCCTAGGACTCATCTGCTCCACCGGCTATCGGTTCTTCGACAAACATACAAGAAAAACTGAAGAATCCTTCAGTACCAACATAGTCTACCTGAAGAGAGTCCAAAACTGTATCCTAAGAACAATAGAATGCACCTTCGTTTGCTAGGAGCGACAAAATCCACGACTATCTACAAATGCCATCAGTAAATTCTGAAATAGACCGGACCAAAAGACAATCCAAGCCATACCTCAGCTCGCATTCAAACCCACTAGTTACTGAACTGGTAAGCCCGACAGTTGTGGTAAAAAGGCTGAAGAGCTACCTTGCACCAAGTTAGAGACGCAGCACTAGCTGTGACATTTGACCTAGATTGGAATTCGCTTATGGTCAGACGATAAAATATATTTTAATTTTTTTTTTTTTTTAACAGAAAATATGCCTTCTTGCCCTTGCACATGACGCCTAAGGGCGCTTGTACACGGTAAGAAAATACGCCGGGCCTACGCAAGAATTCGTGTCGTAACTAGAAAATAACTGTGTACACTGCTCGCAGCGGTGCACGAAAAAAATCTTGTCTGCGCAAGACACGACGCGGCGAACGTTGTTGCGGAGAACGTTGTTTCGTGTGTAGAACAGACAAAATTCTTGTCGTGTACACGAAGAATTGTCTTGTCTGCCGCAGACACGGTAAACTTTCTTACCGTTAACAAACGCCGTAAGACTAACAAATAAATAAAAAATAAAATAAAAATTATTTATTTCAGATTCACGGAATCCATAGAATGTTAGTATAGTAAAAAAAAATAAACAATTAGTGTTCGTACTTAAAAATTAAAGAAGAACCTAATTTCAGATTACGATGTTAACGACCGCTGGCAGGATTATTTCACTTTTTTTTTGTTTTCATTAAAAATCAATACTACCAAGTCTGTCAAGTTTCACTTGCTAATTTATAATAATTTGACTTCTTATATTATGATGAAAAAAAAATCACACCTCTTATTGCAAAAAAAATAACATAAACAGGAAAATGAGTATGAAACTTATAAGGTATTTTATAACAATTTACGTCGGCTTCGTGCGTCGACCTACTTTGTGCAGACGCAAATAAAGAAAGACCCGCATCACATCTTTCTAACTTACGCCAACCATTTGTCATATAACAACGGTGAAGCCTTACCACAGAAATCTAAATAAGGTTATAGAAAGGATTTTTCTGAAGACAGTTTTTCGAGATGTTACCAAGCGGTTGGTCGACTCTTCACGTAACCTATTTGTTGCTTATTTTTTGGCCAAAGAATCAGCTTTGCCATACAACGTCACTTTGCTACCAGTCTTTTGGGCACTTTTTCTGTACACAACGATGCCGACGAATTTTTTGATACCCAATGATTCTGTCCTTTCTTATATACATGTACATATTATTATTATTATTTTAAGACTGTTAGCTTTTAAATTATGTAAATATTTCTGAAGACTGATATTGTAGGTACGGTTTTTTATTAACCTTTTTTGTGTCTTACTGTGGGTAAAGGGTCTGTTTACAAACCTCCGTGTAAAATACTATACTTACTACTGTATTCAGTTGCATCTGGTTAGCCTGGAAGCCGACCCCAACATGATTTGGTGCTGCGAATAATGTTAGAACACTGCTGTCATTCCCTCTATTTTATTCAGGGTAAAATCCAGCGGACATATGGAGCAATGGATTAGCAATATGCTTCAACACTATTCAAATTGAGAGGAATAGCGTTTTACGCAATTAGGGTGCTGATGACTGATGTGATGACAAACCAATAATTAAGCATTCCTCAATTTTTTTAATTATAAACTTATCATCAACCTATCCTTTTCCTATGTTGAGGTCGGCTTCCAGTCTAACTGAATGCAACTGAGTATCAGTATTTTACATGGAGCGACTGCCTATCTGACCACAACCCAGTTACTGGGTAATACGAAGCCCCTTGGTAAGACTGGTTGTCAGACTTTCGGGCTTATGACGACCCGTAACGACTGTCAAAGATCCACCAATGACAGCTGGGACCAACGGCTTAACGTGCTTTCCGAGGCACGAAGGGTCTTGGTATGTAAATATGGTCACCCATCCACGGACCAACCGCGGCAAGCGTATCACTGCAAACAGCAACAGCTGTAGTATTGTAAACTTATATGAACCTTAATGTTATTATAAAAATCATATTCTAATAAATAAAATCCTCTTTTATAAAATCAATTTAACATTGATCGATTTCAAACTGGATGTTAATTGAATGAATCGATTCTTTTGTCTACTACTAGTATTACTTACTATTCAAATGTCGTTAAGTGGACACAAGCTGTCATTTGACTGCAGCTAAATAAAAGTCCGACTATACAGTCCGTTCACAATTATTTTACCTCTGATTTGCATCACTGTTCAAATCACAGTGTTCTTTATTCTCATTCAAATAAGGTTGTTGTTTGTCTGTCAAATTGTGATCTTTATTCTCATTACAGTAGGTTACTGCTATGTTGCTGCTGTCAGAGGTAAAATTCGGTTTCTGTACCGTCGTACAGAAATTATGAGACCGATCTTTTATGAAACAAAAGACTTCCCATTTTAATTGTAGTCCATGTGTCCTCGGCTTAAAAGTCGGTAATGAATAGTTAATTATTGTAATCTTCTGTGATCGATAGAGTCGCGTGTTAGAAATCCATTTAACTTTACTGTCTAATAATTATAGTGATAGACATAATTATTCAGTGTGACTGGATAAACCAGAGACTTGGTCAAGAACGTGATTATTATTTACTTTCGCTTTAAAGACTAACCCTTGGTAGGTACTTATAGAAGTCTTAAAGAATATCTTACAGAAATGTGGTAAAATCCGCGAAGTGTGTGTGGGAAACTTGCGCAGGCGGTTAAACTGATCTTTGATAAGTCAGGCAGTTGACTGGCACTACACTAAAAATTAAAGAAATACCCTATTGGTATATTTTTTTGGAATACTTACCTGCATTTATTTTAGGGAAATAACTGAATCTCTAAAAGCTTATACCATCTACTGATGTACACTTTTTAAATTGATGAACTTTTAACCTTTTGGGCTTCTAGGTTAGGTTAGGTTAGAACAATGGTTCAGGTTACATTAGAACTGTGACCCGTGCGTGTGTGAACTGTGCACGCGGACCGAGCGAGCGATGTCAAAATCAAAAGTCATTTATTCAGACTAGGCTGAGAATCAGCACTTTTCGAACGTCAAAATTACAAAAGACAGTCCCCCAGAACACCCGCACTTCACCACTCCATAGTGCTTTCGCTGGGGAGAAGAAGATGTGAGCGCTACATCCAACTTGGTCGCAGTTACATGACTATTTAGTGTTCAGTTATAATTGTAGACAAGCATCATCATCATCCGTATCATCTTCTTGATTCTGTCCCATATTACTTGGGGACCCTGTCAACAGTTACGCTATCGTAAATCGCCTTCTCTTTCATGTCATTCCTCACACAATCCATCTTTTCTTTGGCCTCCCTCTGCCTGTTCATGCAACATTTATATTCTTCAAGCAAAATGGGAATTGTTTGAAGTTTAATTAAATGCATGCAAAAGTGAGCTTAGGAAAGGCAAAAATGCGAATGCCATTTGCACATATTTACCTTTAATTCAATATGTCCCTAGTTCTACCAGTCAGCCAGTATGATATTTGTATAAAATATGTCGTGTCTAGGCGAGGTCATGGAATATTAGGTATGTTTGTCAACTTGATGAACGGGTTAGATTATCTTTATAAGTATTTTATTCCATGCCATTATGAATGGTCGAGTTAAAATCAACAATTTGTCAAACATTGAGATAGCTAATGATATACTTTTATAAATTTCCACAGCGTTTTATCTAGGTATAATGTACATATATCCTTTTCATAACGAAGCATAAAAAAGATTATGTTATGTAAAAATTAAAGATGAGAAAAATATATACACTGGATAAACTTGTTGTACTAAATTAGCTAAGGAAATTAAAATAAAAATATAATAACCTAAACTAACTAAAACTATTGACAAACTAAAACATGGATTAAGATATTAAATTAAAATAAGTATACTTACGTAAAAATTGGATTAAAATTAAGCGCGTGACGTCGAACTATCATCTATACAAGGAAATCGCAATCAAATAACTTGCACAAAACACATCAACTTCATTCCCACGATACTTGAATAAATCGAAACACAATGTTTTTGATATGAAAGAGAATACACAAATAGCCACACACAACACTGACAACACTGTTTAAACAAAGATCCGAATATTATTCATGTGAAAAGTGACAAATGAACCAAAATCAACTGGCTGAGTGAAAACCGCCAATGAAAATTGAATTAATAGCTGATGAATATGTATAACTGGACATTGTTCCCGCTCTAGTGTTTGTTCGATTAAGCCCACATTGTTTTCCATCCCTGATTATTGTTCAATACTACAAATTGTAGCTCCAACGACCTATTGTAACCGCCACAAGAGATCTTCCTTATCACATCGAGTTAGACGCAAATTGATTTCGACGTCGAACCAATTGTTCTTTCCAATCGAATCAAATTATTTTTCGTCATTGAATGTAACTTCAATAATAACAAAAGGGAAGTCAAACACAGCGCGAAATGTGTTCTAAACGCAATTATTTTCGCTACCTTGATTATTATAGAAGGCAAAACTTGTTATTCATTTTTCGATTTACTCACGCAAAACACAATTTGTGGATCGTGGGATGAAATTGAAAAAGTTTTCAGTTATTTATTTGAAACGCTTTGCGATGCCGGCGGCGTAAGCATTAAAATTATTTTTGAACTTCCCCGTAACAGTTCCTCAGGTTCGTTTGAGAGTCTCCTAAAGGAGTCTTTAGGTTTCTTGGTGACTTGGTATTTCCTTATTCCTTTTATTCAATTTCAGGCGTGAAAAGGGTCCAAGTAAATTGAAACAGTCATATTTTGGGCAACACCGATTACGAAGGAAGTTGGCGGATCAAATGTATCTAGGAATGTGAGAAAACAGCTCATCTGTGTTCGGAGATAATCCTTATTCAAGGATAGGCATGATTATCCTTTTGTTCAAGATCACAATTAAATTATCATTTTCTAGCAATGATCATTTGCCTAGAGGTGAACATATGCCACACAATATGCTGTTATTAAGCGAGAGAAGAAAGCTATTATTTACGATACTATTATGATAATGTCACAAAAAGTGAATATAAATAATATAGATACCAAATCCCTAACTTGTAAAGTATGTCTTCGAGTAGAGTACTAATATTAATTATGACTTTTTAATGCTATTAGGGCGGGTTATTTCACGTCCACTTGACGCCCGCGTATACGTCAAAAATGGCGATATCGTCAAACCAAAAAAAAAAAAAGTTGTTTCAAATTACAATAAAAAAGTTATGACCTTGCCGTACGTCAAATACGAGTGCGTAATCGTTATTGTTAATTTAATTAATTGTTATTATTTGACGTACGTATGTTACGTTAACCAACCGTTAGAAACAACCGGCCCTTAGTAAACGAAATAAGATTACAACTAGTCAATATAATAATGTAATGTGGTTTTACTACGTTGGCCAACACACAACTACAGGCTAACAATATCAACATTGTCTCTGCATCAATTCCGCTTCCAATCAAAGTCTGAAAGTCTATACCCAACTAACTTATAACTCCCATAGTTGAAACTTAATCTTGATGGGTAGAATCAACTGTGTTGCAGGAGTCGCGAAGTAAACACATCAATGTAATTAAGTCTATAATCAGTGGAACGAGCTTGAATGAGGCAGCAGGAATGTGCAGAAAAAAAAATTTGGTACAACGGTATACTAGGATATTTTTGTGCCTGGCCAAAATCAGAGCTAACACCGCCATCTTGTTTTATAAACTAGTGTTTTATAAATAGAATTTCACAATTTTTACCACCAACAACTCCCTGTGAATGTCATTCAGACGCCTAAAGTTCGATGCACAGACTGTAACCATGAATACAGCACATGATTGTAGCATTGTAGCGTTATCAAAACATCGGGTACACTACATAAATACGAAAAACTTTATTCTGTCAGTCACTAATACGAATTTTAAAATACCGATTTTCAAAATTCGGAATGGTTCAAAATTCCTACTATAACAACTCCGATTTATCATTCATCCTATTTTTATAATTCCGAAATTTCAATATTCCTAACGTTTATAACTATTCTCAAAATACCGAGTTTCAATAGATCGAATAACAAAAAATCCTACTTAATGATAATTCGAAACATGAAAAATACAAATTCCGCAGGAAGCATGCAGCAAACATGCAACAAACATGCAAGCGAGTATGCAACATGCAAGCAAGCATAGTTTATGTCAAGGCTCCGACGCTGCGGGGCTTCGGCGGTCCCACGCGAGCTTATTGTCGCAGATGGTTTTAACGCACACCAGCTCCTCAGCTCGCGGCCCGCTTTGCTCCTCCGCGCCTACGGGTAGGGCAGACAAGACTACGTGGAGTCGGTTTTGTAGCGATTCGTTTCTGTCACTAATATCCCATATCCCTAATCGAATCAAAATCAGAATCCTAATGTTAGCAGTTTATTCGAAGTATTGAAAATCGGAATGGCGTTTTTCGGACTGTGAACCCATCGAACATTTGATTCTTCGAAAATATGAAAATCGGAAAACAAACAAATCGCATTTACGGCTTTCGGCAGAATAAATTTCGTGATTTTTAATAATAGACATTCGGAAATTCAAGTTCCCCACAAAATTAAATGTGCTGTTGCAAAATAGCAATAACTATGCGGTCAAAATGTATGCAACAGCAATTTTTTTTTGTTTTTATAAATAACCGAGGTAAAATTTCAACGCAGCGTGGGTTGGCGTCGATGTCCTTGCCACCCAGTATACAGGCTAAGTTAGAACTACTTTTAGACAATTGGTCAGTGTGCTGTAAAGTCAATTATTTTAGATCAATCTCTTAAGCTATAAGCTTATTTTTTATTATTCCTAATATCTCCCGTACCCAACACTGTAATATGAAAACATTGTAAAAGCCAGTTATTTTTAAAAGCGTAACCGTGGTTTCTTGCCGGCTCTTTGCCATAGGAAATGACCAATTTGAACCGTGCACCTGACTTCTGACGTTTCATAAGTGCCCATGTACAGACGCCAGCACATTGAGCTACTACAATCTGTCAAATTTATTTAATAGATTTTCAACTTTATCGCTAAAGTATAAGGTTCAAAATTGATTGGGAAAATTTGACAGTTTCGGGTAGCTTCATGAGCTGGCGTCTGTACATAGGCTTATGTGAATTAAAATATCCCTATTTTATATCCAGGAAAATCACTGTCCATTCCAAGGTTGCCTGGAAGAGATCGCAGAAAGCGTTAAGGCCGCCCATTGTATATTTTGTAGTGTTTGATTTTTTTTTTTTTTATGTTGTGTATTTTTGTGGTGTACAATAAAGTATATACGAGTGTCACACTAATATTATAAAGGCGAAAGTTTGTGAGTGTGTGTGTTTGTATGTTTGTTACTTCTTCACGCTCAAACGGCTGAACGCATTTGGATGAAACTTGGTACACAGATAGTTTATAACCGGGATTAACACATAGGACTTTTTATCCCGATATTCCCACGAGATCGACACTTATGCGGGTGAAACCGCGGGGCGCAGCCAGTAAATAAATAAATATTTTGATTTTGTCGGTGTAGTGAAAAAAATACTATGTTATAGATTCAGGCATTACTTTGCGGAAACCCATGACAAAAAAGTGACACAATCTTTTTTCGGCGGAATTAAAACTAAATAACGATAATGCATGCCATTGTTTTTATAAAATTGTATATCATTGCCTATATGCCGTATACCAAATAACTAGTTCAAATGTACATTATGTGAAACAGTCACGCACATGCAGAAGTGCTTATTAGGGATGTCCTATTATTATTGTGGCGTCAGATAATCATAAAGGACTTTAATAATAGACTTACTGACGCATATAGTTACGTTTAGAATCTAGGCTACAATTTTATTACAATATAAGCAAAGTAAGTAAGACAGAGGAGTTCGATGAACTGGGAAATGAGTCCAAGAATAACAAAGTGTCGGTTCGTATCAAAAACTTACAAGGCTTATCAAAATATTATTTTTACCAAAACGAGAACAGTTACCAGGGAAGTGTATATCCTAGATAAGATAAGATAAGATAAGTCTTTATTTGCCTTAAACATGGTAGGCTCGTACGAGTATTATATTCCTACTAATATTATTGTGAGGATGGATGTTTGTTACTCTTTCACGCAAAAACTACTGAACGGATTTGTATGAAATTTGGCACACAGATAGTTTATAACCAGGTTGTATCCCGATATTCCCACGGGATCGAAACTTATGCGGGTGAAACCGCAGGTCGCTGCTAGTACAGAATAATTGTTTAACCAGTGCGCAAACTGTAACCTTAGATTCAGCATATGATTCTTGCATAGAAATTGTTCGTCGGTTATCAAAAAAAAAATCTGCTGTTTCATAGAAAAGTGTAATATCTACGCGGTCAAAATGTTGGGAACAAATAATATTTTATATGTGAGTGAGTGTGTACCGTGATATAATTTGATGTAACATCTTACCTGCCATGTGTAAGTATACAGGATGTTTTTTTGTAACGTGACGTGTGTATCTCATATCGTTGGGCTACATACTACACAATCTAAATCATAGTTTAGTGTATCATGATATATCTATTTTAGGGACTGAGGTTACCGAAACGCTTTTTCCCACATATGTTTCACGAAATTTAAGATATCATTAACTAACTGTTCTAGAACATTTTGTGTTATTTTTTTATTTTATTTTTTTCAATATAATTGTAGTTAGGTTCATTTTTCACTGTTTTATCCTCATCATAATCCTAACTAATATTATAAATAAGAAGTAAGTAAGTTTGTTTGTTACGCTTTCACGCTAAAACGGCTTAACAAATTTGGATCAAATTTGGCACATGGTTAGACCATGTTTGGAGTGGACATAGGCTTATTTTCATTCTTGATCGCAGACGCACTCGCGGGCAACAGCTAGTTTCTAATAACATAATAATCAACATTCCGCAAAGGTTCGCCAAATTACTCCAACACGAAATATTCAAAATATTCAATCAAAAAATTAATTAACTTATGTTTTGCTAAGCCTCGCTTATTAATTTTAATGGGTCAGTAAACTTGAAAACTAATTTCGTTTTGAGCCAGTAAATAGCTATTAATATTTTTGTTATGTCCAAATAAAGGCAGGCTTATGGAAAATGTCGGAACACCGAACTTGTATTTCAAAGTAATGATAATATCTTCTTTCAATCTATATCTCAATTAATTTTCAATCCGTTCTTCTCCATAGGAATCTACTACGCTAAGTAATGGGAACTGCAGTGCGATTCTGTAACCATTTCACAGTGAAAACTTAGGTGAAGTGAGTGTGGAATGAGCTGTCATTAGGGATTAACACTATTGACATTGCTCACTTCAAGCTCACTTCACTTATGATTTCACGGTGAGATTTTTACAGAATCGACCGGCTGCAGTGCGATTGTGTAACCACCTCACAGTGAATACTAAGGCGAAGTGAGTGTGGAGTGAGCTTTCAGTGTCATCTGATACTAGGGATTGACTAAGCAAACATTTATAATCGTAATCGAGATTTTAATAATATGTTTATGCTAATTCTATTGATAATTTTATATAAGTTCAAAGCTAGTATTTTAGTTGTCAAAACATTAGGTACTAATTTGAGGGGTTTTAATCTAGGAAAAAAAGAAACATTTATATTCTGAATAAGTTTCTGTTTTGCTATTTTATTTGAAAACCCCACAAAATAGTAATGTACAACTAAAATACTAGCTTTGAAATTTTTTGAAATGGTCAATAGAATTAGCATAAAAATATTATTAAAATCTCGATTATGATTGTAAATGTTTGCTTAGTCAATCCCTAGCATCAGTGGGATGACACTGACAGCTCACTCCACGCAAGTTTCCACAGTGAGATTTTTACAGAATCGACATGCTGGCCGACTCCTTAACAATTCAAATGTGCCTGTAAATGTTTTATTTGAACTATATTGTTTGGGTTTGAGTTTGGATTCTGAACTTTTCTAAATAGTCCTAAGTAATTGGAAAATATTACTTATTACTGTCATCATAAAGTACTATTTTCCACCACGGCAATAATTTGCAAATTGACGTAAGGCCACAAAACGAGGGGCCCGTGGCTAAATAATAACAGACGCACAGGTCGCCTGATCAGGTTAAGCTACGCTTGCCGCGGGTGTTCTGTGGATGGGTGACCATCTTTACATACCAAGACTCCTCCGTGCCTCGGGAAGCACGTTAAGCCGTTGGTCCCGGCTGTCATTCGTCATTCTGTGATCTTTGACAGTCGTTACGGGTAATCAGGAGCCCGAAAGTCTAACAACCAGTCTTACCAAGGGGTGTCGTATTACCCGGTAACTGGGTTGTGGAGGTCAGATAGGCAGCCGCTCCATGTAAAAATACTGGTATTCAGTTGCATCCGGTTAGACTGGAAGCCGACCCAAACATAGTTGGGAAAAGGCTTGGCAGATGACGATGATGATTTATAGCTACAAAACATATACACACATAGATACAGTATAGTGAAATGTATGTTGATGTATACATCTTTTTAATGCAGATAGTAGGTACTTACTATCAGCCTCAATAATATGTATTATTATTAACTAGCGACCCGCCCCGGCTTCGCACGGGTGCAATGGAGAAACACTGATAATTTTAGAGCCATTATTTCTCGTAAAAAGTATAGGATAAAAATGGTTATTGTGGGTTATCCATAGGAGATAGACATATACCATCGCGGATTTTTTTGTAGACCTTTTTAAGGTGTACAATACTATAGTACATTATTTTGATCTATCTCGACGGGTTCAGCCAGCGTTTACAATGTAAGCGCAAAAAAATGTGTTTATTTACGACATCACATTAGAAACCACTAAAATTATTAGTGTTGCTCTACTATATTATGCATGTATTATACATATAAACCTTCCTCTTGAATCACTCTATCTATTAAAAAAACCCCATCAAAATCTGTTGCGTAGTTTTAAAGATCTAAGCATATATAGGGACAGACAGACAGGGAAGCGACTTTGTTTTATACTACTCGTATGTAGTGATGATTATTAGAGCCTGTGTTTTTCCACTTCTCTCCGTGCCTCGGAAAGCACGTTAAGCCGTTGGTCCCGGCTGTCATTCGTAGATCTTTGACAGTCGTTACGGGTCGTCAGCAGCCCGAAAGTCTGACAACCAGTCTTACCTAGGGGTATCGTATTACCCAGTAACTGGGTTGTGGAGGTCAGATAGGCAGTCGCTCCATGTAAAATACTGGTATTCAGCTGCATCCGGTTAGACTGGAAGCCGACCCCAACATAGTTGGGAAAAGGCTGGACAGATGATGATGATGTTTTTCCACTTCAGGGCAAACGCCTTCCCTTCCCTCTTTCAACTTCTCTCGGTCTACTGCGATTGAGTCCAGCTCATCCCGCCGTCTTTTTTGAAGATGGGTCATTTCTTTTACTTTTCTTTAACAAAAAACACTATCCGTGAGTACAAGGCCGTCGCAAGATCAGCTAATGTCCAAATACAGAGGGAATTACTCACTTTCGAGATCTAACCGCAGTTTGTTTCGTCCCAAGTTCCTGACAGTTGTGACAATGGCGGGCTTTAGGCTCGTCTATAAGGTACCCCAGAGGTAAACAATAACGTTTTTTCCCTAACAAAGTTGACAACTGAAATAAGCACAATACTCAGCTGTTGAAACGTAGCGAGCAAACTTTAAATTACATTAAGGATTTTGTTCTAACGTTTTCTGTTTGCCGATCCAGTTTACACGTTTGTTTTTAATACTTTGTTCTCGCGAAACAAAATGGGAAGCAAGGATGTTTGTACATGAAGTTAAAAACACTGTGAGCAAAAGACGGTGCGTTATTGGAGAATCAATAAGCTGTGTCGGAAACAAAAAAGTAAAATGAAAATGTTTATCTCTCGAAAATTTTAATTGCAAAGTACATAATGTTTTTTTTTATGACTCTTGTAAACTGGGAGTTAGATAGTGGCGTCCGTGTTTTGAACGAAAAAGGAACTAAACACAACTGCCAATCTATTCTGAAAAAAATCTCACCCTGAACACTTAGGTTTGCCCACTAACAACTTTTGTCTCCGCAACTAATTTGTCTCTCACATCAAGTCTACGAGTTTGTATGAATGTGCGCATGTAGCGACACCACAGATTGAGAGATTTTTTGTCAGCAGGTTTGGAGACAGGCCGGTGACGCAACTGTCACACGTCTATTGGTTGCAATGCAAGTGCGTGCACGGCGACAAAATAAAATTGACGAATGCAGCAAAATTCTACGAAAAAGTAGCGTTGCTGTTGCTCCCGTGTGCGCATTGACCAAATCTCGGGAATGAGACAGCGACGGAGACAAAAAAACGTTGCTGGGCAACTTACTTGCTCGTGGGCACCCTCCCTTAGGTGAAGTGAGCTGTCAATAGTGTCAATCCCTAGCAACAGGCAAAAGCACAACTCACTTCAAGCTCACTTAAGTTTTCACGGTGAGACTTACAGAATAGACCAGATAGACCACGATACCACCTCTCTGCCCTCATCACTGAAGAAAGTACAATGCCCCCACTTAACATTAAACACAACTTCCTTATTCACCGTGATAGGTTTTCCCAAAATTGCGTCCTCAATAATTAAAGCAGTCCAACCCTTGTTTTTAACGTCAGCGTTTTTAACGATAACATCAAGTTTCACTCACAGCTCATACATAATATAATCCGCGAAAGTTTATTCGTGTGGGTCACAATTTATCATCTATTTTTTTTTGTTATTTGACGTTATATACAGACAATTCTTATTTCAACTCTTTATAATTAAAAATGTAACATACTTTTAAAATCATAATAATAATACGAGTATATATAATTATAATATTATAGAAAATAAATATGTAAAAGTATATAAAAAGGGGGGGGGGGGGAAATAATCAAAGGGCATCAACAAATTCCCCCGCATCGCTGTCAATATAATTATGAAACGCACCCAAAAGTCTGGCAGCATTGCCACGTTTTGTATGTAAATATGTCTAAGTAAAAAAAGTTTTTCATAACTCTTTATTACTGGTTGTAATGGCAATTATATCATTTGGTTTTAATAGGTTTTTATGTTTTATTTATCCTTTTGATAGATTATTTTATATTTTGTAAATGAAGACTTTGTAGGCCTTGTAGACTTAAGATCTGCTGTGCGATTCTGTAACCATCTCGACGTGAAAACTTGGGTGAAGTGAGCGTGGAGTAAACTGTCATTAGGGATTAACACTATTGACACTGCTCACTTCAAGCTCACTTCACTTATGATTTCACGGTGAGATTTTTACAGAATCGACCGGCTGTTGACCATTTTTTTATTTTATTAAGTACCTGGTACTTGTTGACAGGCCTACGCTGTCCTCCTGCTATTAATACTGTAATTTGGAAACATTGTAAAAGCCAATTATTTTTAGAAGAGTAACCGTGGAGTATCTTGTCGGCTCTTCTTCATAGGAAACGACCAATTGGAACCGTGCACCTAGCTCCTGACGTTTCATAAGTGCCTAAGTAGGTTTATATGAAATAAAATATTTTGATTTTGATTTTTTTTTCTACCTAGCCTTTTCCCAACTATGTTGAAGTCGGCTTCTAGTCTAACCGGATACAGCTGAATATCAGTATTTTACATGGAGCGACTGCCTATCTGACCTCCATAACCCAGTTACTGGGTAACACGATACCCCTTGGTAGATAAGACTGGTTGTCAGACTTTCGGTTTTCTGACACGTAACGACTGTCAAAGATGGAAGAATGATAGCGGGTGCTTTTCATCGTTACGGGACCTCAGAAGCCTAAAAGTCCCGTATAACAATTGTCAAAGATCCAAAAATGATAGCGGTCTCAGCTTACGCAGATACGGAGGGGTCTCGGTGTGTAAAAAAGGTCACCCATCTACGGACCGACCGCGGCAAGCATAGCTTAACCTGATTGATCGACCCATGCCGTTATAACTTAGCTACAAATTTCATTAATATTACGCAAAAGTTCATTCGTGTGGGTCAAAGTTTATGAGCTCTACAAAATTAATTAATACTAATTAATGTACTTACAGGTCCGGAGTCTACCCAGGATTATCCCCGGGGTACAGTTTAATTTCTTCTCGTTGAATGTAGCACGATTATGTTAAATAGTAGAGATTGCTATAAAAGCGCTGTAGCATTTTCTTTGCTGCCCTTTGTGCGCTGTTTGCTGACTATATTAATTTCTTTTGTGTGAAAAATGTTTGCTACGGCAATGTAATTGTGGAGTGAATAAACTGGTGTTCTTGTTAGTTTAATTTTAGATTTTCTACTGACTTATAACACTGTCTATAAGTGGCTAGTATAATTTCCAATTAAGGGCCGATTTCTCAATCGACAGATAATTTTTATTCCTGGAATAAAATTGTCGTCTGTCAGTTTTTGTATGGTAGAACTGTCGAAAATTCCAAATTATTTCTTCGATAAAATTATCTGGCATTGGAAAAATCAGCCCTAAGACTACTAAACTATATGTAGATGTTCTGTTGTTTATATTCTTCATAATCAGCTTATAATGTTATGTTAATGTTCTTCATATTCTAAAGGTACCTAAAAAAAAAAAAAAAAAATAAGTCACCATTCCCCTTTTTCAAAGCAATGCATTTCACGTTTCTTCGAATGACTTCCTTCCTTTTCTGTTACAGTGGACTTTTGACTTTATTTGCATTACGATTCAAAAAATCTATTTAAAAAATAATCCACTTTCCATCAAGGAATTGGCCGCGCCAGACGAGAGTAGAAAGGACTTTCGGCGGAGAGGGCCTTTTTCACTTTACGTATTTCTTACAACCCTTTAAGCTCAATTTGCTTCATAGGAATCGAAACGCGAGAAATCAAAATGTCTGGTTAAGTAATGAGAGGAGAACGAGTAGCAGATATCGAATGTATGTCGTAACTGTATGTCGTACTGATTTACCATTTGCCATATTTTGTGTTCTATATAAATGATGTGGGACCTAGGAGGGGTCATGCATGCTATGTGTGTGTATACTCATGTTTTGGACAAATAAAAAAATATCTTATCTTATCTTAAGTTAAGGAGTATTTTTTTTTGTTTTTAGCTACTTGTAACTCAGATTAAACTGTTTAGTAATAGTACAACACTTTTTGAAAGAGATCTCAAAATCAAAATCAAAAGTCATTTATTCAAACTAGGCTGAGAATCAGCACTTTTCGAATATTAAAATTACAAAAGACAGTCCCCCAGAACGCCCGCCCTTCACCACTTCCTAGTGCTTTCGCTGGGAAGAAGAAGTGGCGCAACAAACTCCCCAGCAGATCTACTGGGTAAGTAGTTTTTATTACGGTCGTCGGCACGTAACTTGGCAGGAGTCGTTTTGCCTTTTTTTTAACTTTCTCCTTAACAGACATGTTGAAAAATGAATTATGGCAACAACCATACAATAATGACAAGCAATTAAGTAAAGGTGACCATTTTTTTGTTGCACTAAGTGTACATGCGCTATCTTACTCCAACTACGCGAAAACCTTGCCAAGTTACGTGCCGGCGAGTGTACAACCATAATAATCTATTTCTGCCGGGTTTGGGTGCCGGTGTAATTACAGGCAAATCAGACATTTCTTCTTGTCTCTGAGCTGACAAGGTATCTGCAATGCCCCTGCTAAAATCGGGCCGTCACAGACACAAGGCCGGAGCTAACTAATTATAATTAGTTATTTTACTATATAACATTTAAACACTCCATTATCAGTACCTACTTCCGTAAACTGGACCCGCTCTCTTAGTAACGGAAATGGACGAACCGCTAGCCAACAGTCATCAGCTGCGGTAAAACGGCACACCGCTAGGGAGAGCCGTGGCTGTGGACAAGTCACAGCGGATCGTTTGCGCTAAGCAACTGTTTTAAAATGTGATAGTCCACTATATCTGTGCATTTAATTCAAACAGTTAACTTCTTGAAAGGTAGAGAAATTAATTGTTTATTAAATTCACCAGACGTCAATTCCACACAACTGTCAAAGAATGTCATCAAACGAAAATACGGACAATTTTAGTTGGTAGTCAATTTGCTAACGAATAAATGTCCCTAAATTTACCTCAAACTCAAAACTCAAACCATTTATTTCAAGTAAACCAATGACAGGTACTTTTGAATTGTGACGGGGTCGGTCAGTCAGAAAGATGAAGCTAGTTGCCCATTCCAAAGCGTAGTAGGTACCTGTGGAGAAGAACGGGCAAGAAACTCCACGGACACTCTTTTAAATCATAAAAATTGTTACAAAATTTTGGTTACATCATTCAAGTTGAAATTATACATGTGAGAACGATGTAGAAAGACGTGCACGTTAAAAGCATCCGTACTAAAACTTTTTTAAGACCACCATCAGTCACCGATTATGAGCTGTCCGATTCACGTACTAAATATTCATGCTGCCGTCACCAATCAATATGAGAGCATTACGAAGCGACGTTAGATGTACTTATTCTGTATGAGTCATACTTACTGAAGTACGAAATTCTAAACACACTAATGTGACATTCGTTTCTTCAAAATAATATCTGAAAAATAGGTTCCGGGTTAGTGCTCATATAGACGAGCGGCACGCCTCGATGGCAGAATTAACTGCAGCCACTGACAGGTGTCGACGGCTCGAAGGCGAGTGTGTATGAGCACATAATAATAGGTAGGCCTGTAATCGCGAATAATATACGCTAAGTCCAATAACTTGCGCCAGAGGCTAATATTTCAGAGTACATCTACAGACGAAAGCCACCCTGCCTAATCGATTTATAGCTTCCCCGTACTAAAATATATATTTATCAAACCAAAACATACTTCGTTTTTCCTCCCATTAGATAAATGCGAGCTTGCAGTATCTTCTTACAAATGGACGCTGAACAGATGTAAAAAGTATAAAATATATTTTACAGCAAACGTGAAAACATTACTTTGCCCAGTTCTTTTTAAAAAAAGGTTTTTTTTTTAACGTGGAGTATTAATAAATGTTTGAAAAGGAACGTATCTGAATACACGCATGGAAAGAGTTACCAGTTCATCACTCGGGTAAAACGTAGCTATCAACAGAAGCACTAGGTAGGTATCAACATACCAAATATGGGGGGGGGGGCACCTTACTCGCTGGCGGTCAGTGAAAACTGAGCAAGTTTGACCTGAAATCACTCGAAAAACTTGTTATTATAGAATTATAATTGTTCGTCAATATAATGAAGTGTATGTATGCTCCCTAACAGTGCATAACGTAGTAAGTACGCTCCTTTAGAATATAAGTCTAAGTCTAAGCTGTGTAAGCACTTTACTTTAATGCTTATTATAGAATATATTCCTTTTTACTATTGATTAAAGTACATTCGATAGAGTAGAAAAACCATTTACTAAGCTATTTGTATACCTAAAGCTTTCCACCAATTCCTCCTTTAAACCTCAGTGGACCGAGGCTTTTCAAATCAAACAATCTCTCTGTGTTTATGTACCTACCCCTCAGTAAACCTACGTAACTAAACCTACCTAAGCAAAACACACAAACACGAATCTATAAATAGTAGTAGTGAGAGCACGATCCAGCTTTTAGTGCGAGCAAACATTACTTAAACGTCATCCGGCTGTTGACTTCACGCTGAACACATTAGGGCCAATCCAGTATCAACAAAATTATCTACCCATGTCATTCTACACACGAGAAAGTGGTGAAAAGAGACAGAATATTATACTGGGTGTATGGGACATCGAGAATACTGCACAAAAGTTGATTTTGTTTTTTAAATCATTTCATCCGGTATTTTTATTACACAAAGAGACGCGCGCTTTTCTTGTGGTAGCCCAGTGTACAAACACGCTGTAAATATTTGCGTGAAAACGAGTAGCGCCAGCACATACCACACACACACACGCACACACACACACACTTCAGACTTCGCCACTGCCTCGAACGACACCGAGAGTTCCTGCGCTTACACACACATTCCCGGCGTATTTGTACACTTGTTAAACACAACAAAAGCGCGCGTCGTTTCGTGAGATTAAAATACAAAAATTCGAAACACTTACGAATGAAGCAAGTTTATTATGTTGTTCTTTACTTCTTTCATAATAAATTCTTAATTAGGTAGGTATTTGAAAAAACAAAAGAGTTCAAAAGTTTTCGATATTTTCATAATTCTGCCTTGGGTAATAAAGTCAAAGTCAAAACGTTAATTGCAAATTAGTTTAGATAATATCAAAATCATAATCGTCGGTATAGGCTGGTATATACCTACGTCATAAGTACCAATATCTATATTATTATATACAAGTAATGGAATATACCACTAAACCTCCTCCCTTCTAGAAACTATGATACAACTATCTATCAAACATTTTCCCAAGTATTTTGGGGTCAGCTTCTAATTTAACCGGATTTAGCTGAATACAAGTATTTTACATGCAGCGACTGCCTATTTTACCTCAACAACTCAGTCACTGGGTAACACGATACACTCTCTTCTAGAAACTAATTAAGTATTTTCGATTATGTTCATGATATTATGATTCATGTAATTGATAAAATATTTTCAGATGAAATGTGGTTCATATTCCCGTTCGAAACTATTTTAATTCACTATTCACAAAGAATTACAGTAAAAACCAACCATATTGTAACTATTTCTATTTTGTTGCAGTATTTTGTGAAACAGTTGCTTAATTCAATATTTTAAATAAAATGTTTAGTAAAATACCAGCAGCTCTTTTATTTGAATTCTTTACATTTCTAGTAGAATTATATTGCACAGTCTGCAGTATCTGAAACAGTAGATAAAAGGTATAGTTTAAAATCTTTATTTTCTTAAACTACATTGTGTAGCGCTTGATTTATTATTCGTATTTAAAATCACATTATGAAAATAATGTTTATTTTTTTTTTAGAATAGGATGAAGAAAATGAAAATGTCCTCAAAATAATATTATTATACATTTGTGATAATAAAAATATGTACAGACGCCAGCACATCAATCTACTCGAAACTGCCAAATTTCCCCAATCAACTTGGAACTTTATGCTTTAGCGATGACATTGAACATCTATTAAAGAAATTTGTCAGATTGTAGTCAGATGCTGGCGTCTCTAATTTTTACATGCGTTCTGAGTGAAACATGCGTCAAAAAAGATATCTATGTTTTCAAAATAACCTTAGCAATTATTACCATAATTTCTATTGTCTTTGTTAGTATGTAGTATTATAATATTATTGAGTATACATTTAAGTAGTAGGTGCCATACTACTTAACTGTAGGTAACAAAATAAATAAACAAACCAATTCAAATTTCATGTTTGATAAATTCAACTAGAAATCGATTTGGACTTTACAAACGACTGTACGTATGATAAAAAGAACATAAAATAATGAATAAACAATTTGATACAGTATTTTTTTGTTTTTTTTTTTTTATTTGTACTTTTTTTTATTTTAAAGATACTTTTCAGCTTTATTATTAACTAGCATCTTCGTTTGCGTAGAATTCGGAATTCCCGCCGCTTAAAAATATGTTGTTTAAATAATGTGGTTAATGTATTTGATTTATTTATATATGTATAGAAAGATAGATTAAGTAGGCTTAATACATTCGTGTCTGTGAAACCATGGAAATACACATACAAAATTTCAACCCAATCGGTCAAGCCGTTTAGTAGTTGATATGCCGACAGCAGCGCTACCTACCGGGTCCAATTGCATTTTTCAAATAATCCAGGACACCATCGAAATACCCATATAAAATTTCAACCCAATCGGTTCAGCCGCTTAGAAGTTATGTGAAAAAGATAAGTACGGAAGGATAATTCATACTACCCGTTGTCCTATTACCCGTTTTCCCGTGTCAGAATGAAGCATTTTCCCGCGGTAAAAAGCCTATGTTCATCAGGGATAGATTTATAATTATTTAACTGAGATGTAACACAGAAATCTCGACATTTTGACATGTCACCCACACATTAGTAGATTGCACCCGTGCAAAGCAAGGGCGGGTGACTAGCATATCAATAACAAAGTCGCCACCATTGTTCGATTTTGTTCACGGATATATATCGCAGTAATACACCAGCAGCCGTAACACGTACGGGGGTTCTCGTCATCCCTTCAACGCCAAATTGAGTTACCCAACAGAGTTAATAAAGAGGTCTGTCCGTGCTCAGAATCACAAAAGTACAATAACAGTCACGACTTTACTATAAAGCAAGTGGGAATTAGGAAAAAAAGCCGTGAGTAAAAAAAAAACTTTTTGTTTTTTTTTTATGGCCAACCTTGTGCCAACAATTGTTTACATCGTTACAATTATGATATTGGGTGTACCGGAAAGTTCTGTCGGTTTTGGTAGTACATAGAAATTTTTCGAATTTTTCTCTATACCAATACGTTAAATGTATTGAATAATATTGCGTCATAATTTCTGGGTTACGGACTATAAATACACGTATTGCGCAATAATTTGTCATTCACTTCTGAGTAGCCGCAGTGTCAAAATGAGTGCCAACGATAAAGTTCATTTGAGGCATTGTATACTTTATGAGTTCCAGAAGGGAAATAACGCTGCTACAGTCTGTAGAAATTTGTGTAGTGTTTTTGGACTCGAGTGTGTATCTGAATGTGTAGTAGAAAATCAGGGACAATATGTAATTGATTAAAATATAAATAATAGCTTTAAGAACTAACCACGAGTTTTATTTACAAAAACCGACAGAACTTTCCGGTACACCCAATAGATTTACTTATTTTTTTTTCTTTTTTTTTTTCTTAAATGAAGGTTAGTGTAACAATTTCTTATTAGCACCGCATGCCCCACTAACGTAATAAACTCTATACTACGAAATTAATAACGAAGTAGAGAAAACAAACGAAACCAGTTTAAAGTAATGAGGGATAATTTAAACTTGGATTTTAACTTTGAGGTTTCGGGCTACTGGGACCGCAATTAACTGGGACCGCGGTCCCAGTCGCCAGATCCGTAAAAATTTAATATTTTTCTTCCGGCGACTGGGACCACTCATAGATAACTTATACAGTCAAACGAAAAAATTTCTAAATTATTTATATGAATATCATTGACTCGTTCTAGACATGATTTTATCCTATGCGCTTAGTAATAGATTAAGCTAGCCCGTTTTTACAAATTTCACAGATGCAGGTAAACACAAAGGGCACACGGCGGTTACTCACAAAGGGCATAGCATTGTATGTTTGTATAATACTATCCCTGTCTAACTCTAGTCCGTTTCGCCTGTCGATTTCAAGGTCAGGTAGCCCTTTTGTTATAAACGGGAAATTTTGCATCGCCCGATGACTGGCTCGGCCAATCACTAACAAGAAGCTTATTAGTTTAAGAAAGCCAATCTTTATTCATTCATTTTATACAAGGTGTAACTTAAATAACGCACAACCTCTTAAGGGGTACATTGTACTCATCATTATGAACAACTTTTACTATGGGACCAAACCTGAAATCGCGCAAAAAAAATCAGCTGTTCCCTACATTTATGTTCAAAATATAGCGAATAGCTGATTTTTTTTGGCGATTTCAGGTTTGGTTCCACAATAAAAGTTGTTATATAAATATAAATTTAAAAAACCGGCCAAGTGCGTGACGGACCACACACAATGAAGGGTTCCATAGCTGGAATGAATTTATCCCAAGAACAAACTTAACATTGTAGTTGAAAATCATACATTCCAACTACAAATGTAAGTTGGTCGGCACAATATTGAGTGATTTGCCATGTTATTTTTCATATCATGGACTTCTTATAGGTTTTCCCATAATCTATAAGTAGAAAACTAATTTCTGCATTTTTTTCAAAATTTTAGGTTCAGTAGTTTCGGAGATAAGGCGGGGGAATGGTCAATTTTCGTCTATTTTCTTGAATAACGTGGAAACTATTTATTATAAGTTTACAAAAAAATATATTTGAAATCCTCACAACAAGCCCTTTCATTTGATATGTCATACAATGCAGTTTGCAATTTTTTTAATTTTTTATTTTCATTTTGACCCTAAAAGTGACCACCATACACAGATTTCGTCTATTCACGTCACACTTCTGCGTTTGGGTCACAGAAATTAATATGTGTACCAAATTTCAACTTAATCGATCTAGTAGGTCGGTGATAATTGATTGTGAAGGACGGACAGACGGACACATGAGTGATCCTATAAGGGTTCCGTTTTTTTATTCGGACGTACGGAACCCTAAAAAAAAACAACAACAAGGAAGAGTACCGTCGCCATGAAAAGAAGAAGAAGACTATATTATTTATAAAAAAATAGACGAAATAAGAACATCCTTCAAAAAAATAGGTCGGTTAAAAAATAACACAGCAGAGGTAGGCTTTCTTCGATACAAATGGCTCCCTTGATGGTTATTAAATCCAGGATTTATAGGTCCCCGAATCACGAGTCGTGGGCTATTAGAGAATTAGCAGGGTTCAAAGATTAGATAAATGTGACAAGGCTTTTGTTAGCATGTTTATAGCCAATCTGAATGCTAATTCCGAGAGCCATTTAAATAGTGACTTGTTAAAAAGAATAAATAAGTTGTGTAGTAGTTAAAGGTGAGAATATGAATAAGCTTACCAGATAAAAACTTTGCAAACTCCCGTCCACTGCCTCGCGCTCCTAGAACTCGGCGTCGCGTCCAGTCATCCTGAATCCTGCTAAACTTCACTACACAGTTATTCCACAGGTGTTGGTTAGTGCTATTGTTCGTATCTTGAGGGGGTGGTAGCACAAATCACAGAAGGAGCATTTTTGATTTGGAAAAGGTTATAACGGGCGGAGCACGTTGTTTGTACGACTTGTGACGATTAGAGAGTTTAAAAAGGCACGCGGAAGCGCGGCGCTACAGTACTCATCCGTAGACCAATCGGATTGGTCCACGAATGGCCGATGAGCAAGCTAACAACCTAATCAAATCAAAACCTTTTCCACTACACACAAAAGCTTAATTACTAGTTGTGGGCTGAAATAACTATCCAAAAATCCCTAAGATTTAATGCATTAGGTATATAAAACTTACCGGTAGAGAACGGTACGTAACATAAGTTATTTAGCTGGAGCGACAATCTTCGTAAAAATGACTGGTTTTGGGTTCAGATGAACGTGAGAAAAAAGACTTATGTTCAGCATAGACTAGACTGACAGGTAACTATTGAAGCCTAGATGACATTGGAAGTGCTATTTATCCCTAAAACTAGCTGTACCCGCGACTTAGTTCGCGTTTATGTTGGAAAACAAATTGTATTTCAGGGGCTTTCTTTTGAGCGAAACCCTAACTCTATTTCTAAAATAAAACAAGCCTGAGTTACTCCTTATAACATCAGCGTCAAAATCGGTCCAGCCGTTTCGGAGATTAGCTGGAAGAAACAGACAAAATTCAAAAAAAAATGTTTCTTTTTTGTTATATTACCGTACATACTTTCATACGCATCCAATAAAAAGCTGTTATTTTAACATTACAAACAGACTTTATATTTTGTTTATTTGTATGTATATTACGTACCTATGTAAAATTTAAATTTGAACAACAATACGCAAAATAAAACAGTAAACAAAGACTGACAAATAAACGTATAAAGATTCTCAGTGGTACAGTTAGGTGCTTACGAGCATAAACACCTTACACTTTCAAAAGCGATTTTATATTAAAGTACTGACAGAAATGTTCTGGTATTACGAACATAGTATTCTCGAAACCATGTCAACATGAAAAAGGTATTATCATTTTCTCAAAAATGCAATAATTATTTTACGAGAAAATTGCTTATGAATGTACCGTAAATGTAAGGTGGTGTCTGTCACATGTTCGTGACTGTACATTTAAACTGTTTAGGGAGTGCACTAAAACTGTTTTATTGCTAATCTTTGATACCTAACTTCCCACAGACTTCTCAATTATAATATTCAGTACTACCTACTACTATCGTTCCAACTTAAACATACAATGTCTGAAACCTAAATCCCTTATCGTAAATATAAACTGTTAGTCCAAACAACGGTACACCAACGGAACGTAGACTTTACACAGTAACTTCAAACTTTTACCTAAGCAAGTATTAACACTAAGAAAATTTAGGATACGGGAATATATTGTAACCCTCCTGATCAGAAGGTCTATGACTGTTTTACCGACCTGTGTTACCTACCTATATTATTAAATTTCAGTCAATCACACACTGACAGACAACGCACAGCTTGAACTATTAGGTCTTGAAGCATGAAATCATGCACGAGAGTTCCCTTTACGTATACGAAGGTTAACACTAAAAAAGGAAAATTCATCCCCTAAAGCGGAAGTACAGATGCCAGCACATCAAGCTACTACAATCTGTCAAATTTGTTTGATTTTCAACTATATATTTAAAGCATAAGGCTCAGTGTTGATTGGGAAAATTTGACAGTTTCGGGTAGCTTGATGTGCTGGTGACATTTGGTAAGTATTCTCCGTAGATAGATCGGCAGAAGTGTACCTTAGACCCATATTTCATCAGTTCTGTTTAAATCCCATGTATTAGGAGGCAAAGTTATTGCCATCAATTGGAAAACCCAGAATCCGGGCTGCATCTGAGAAATTCTTATTGGAAAAACCTAGGTGCCTTACCTAACACCTTCCCATGTCTGAGGATTGTACTCAGGTCTCCACATTGAACCACCGGGACCAGTATGTTTTACGGTAAAGACAGGGTATCTCTCTTGTAGCAGCCCAGAGTATGTGGCGGCACGTATTGTGCATTTGTGAATGCACCTTGGAATACGTGGCGTCGCCTGTATTATGTTTATATAAGTATTGATAAGTTAGGAACGCACCCTTAAGCTATGTCCCGGGCGCTACCAATAGCGTTGCTTAGGTAGCGGCCCTGTCTTGCTTGTCAACCGTCACGGGAAACGGACTAGATTTATGTCCTTAGTTTATTCTGTCCCTACTAGTATAATTAGTTATATGTGCTAAATAGTGTACCTAACTTTAAACTATAATACGTGTGTGGCAATCACAATATTATTAACTGCAAGTTGGAGTTTCACCTCCGCTCTTCAATCACAATTTCACCTCCAATACGCGAAAGAGGAGAATACCTTCAAAACCAAAAAATAGAATACCTTCCACCTATGTCTCCAAAAGTCAATAAGACGTGGTGAAATGTGTGACTAGAATACCTTTGGGTACCCCATCAGGAAATACAGACGTGATGATATGATACCACCACTCTTCCCTTCTGTAAGTACTTCTATCAAGATTTATACAGAATGAAATTGTATACTTAACAAACAACTTAACAATAACTTAGCAATAACTTAGTTTTCACTGTCTAAGACGATAATTACACGATTTTTTTTTTCTCAAGAATTTAGATTTAGGAAATGACAATTTATTATGATTATGTAACAGTTACTGCCCCTGGGATGGGATGGTGGGATGCATGAAGAAGCCTCCGCGTGTAGCGCAGTTTGTTCAGCCAGTTACTCAACTGAACCGAGCGCTCGGCGTATCCTGGACAGTCACACCCAACACCTTAGATGGTAGAGACAACGTCCACCTGGTTTGCGACCACCCTTCCACCGGCGTCCGGCGTCAAGCAGCCTGCTGTGTTTCTTCGATGCGTGAGAGTTCCAGTACCTTGGGCATCTTCTGGGCACACTCGTTCCAACATAGACCTCATCCATCGCCTTTCATCAGGCGTGATCGCGGGCAAGTGTGGGCCCATTCTGCAATAAAAAAATTGGCTTGTACAATGTTTTCTAATTACACTATTAATAAGTAAGTATGTCCACTCTATTGCATTAGTTGTGACCGGGTATTTAAAACTAGAAAGACCACTTCAGACACCAAGCTACATGGTCCTCAAAGATTATATCCGGATTTTTATATACACATTGACATTGATGAATTTTATATAAACAATGACATGGATATTTACTTTGTAAAGTATCTTATTTTTATTATTATTACTGTGAGTGTGAAGACTATGTGGGTCATTTCTTTTGTTCGGTTTTCCTTCTTAGTTAGTTTTAATCATGATCTGGCAGCTAGGTGGTGGTAGTTGAGTCATATATGCGGCCTACCCAAATGTCCTTTCATTGGTATTGTTCGTCGAATCGTAAGGCTCCTCAAGTTCTGAGTTGAGCTGCACGATTTTTGACAAATGCGTGCACTGACTGGACAGGTCCGCTCAATCTGTGTGGTTCTTTACTCAAAAGACCATTTCAGACACTAATCTACATGGTCTTCACATTATCTGACCAAGATTATGTCTGGACTTTAAAAGAGACTGTGACCTCTGAGTTTGTTTCGGCCTTTCTTCTCAGAGTAGTCAGATAGGAAACGCCGACCTCATCTAGTTTAAAAAAATATGATTGACATGTAAAAGTGTTTGTACAAACCTACTTACAGAAAATCATTTATCATTTATAGATTCGGTCTGGCGAGTCATATCCAAGCACACGCTAGGAAATAATAATTTCGAAGGGTCGCCGTTATCGAAATTGATAAGGAGGGCTATATATCGAGAGGGTATCAACAAGTATTAGGTACTACATATACATACACAGAAGATATTACATATATCGTTCTCCCAACCTTCTCGTTCAGTAATATTCAGTATGATTAGCTAAACCACTTCACTCGCAGACAGTCGGAAGTAGTTAGCGCTACATAACTGTTGCAAGACTGAACTTAGTTAAACAAGAATAGTTCTGTAGAATATAGCCCTTTATATTCTACGGAACTATTATTAGTTATTAAATTAATATGCGAAACCATCAAACTGCCTACCCTTTTCTCAACTATGTTGGGGTCCGCCTTCCAGTCTAACCAGATGCAGCTGAATACCAGTATTTTGCATGGAACGTTTGCTTATCTAACTTCTATAACCCAGGTATTGGGTAAGACACCCCTTTGATAAGACTGGTTGTCAGACTTTAAGGCATGCGAGTAACGACTGTAAAAGATCTACGAATGACAGCCGAGAACAACGGCTAAACGTGCTTTCCGAGGCAAGGGTCTCGATATGTAGTGGATGGCCACCCATCCACGAACCGACCGCAGCAAGTGTAGCTTAACCTGCAATCGACCCGTGCGGCTGTTGCTGTTTATCCACGAACCAATTAATATGTGAAACAATACGGTGTAAACAATTTTTTTTTTATCTACTAAGCTGTCGTGAACAAAGTAATTATTCTAATGTCACTATTATAATATTGAACTAAATTACGGACAATATGTGCAATAATTACCTCTGACTATCCCTCTTGAGGAAGATAGGTGTTAAGAAGTATGTTACATTGTTCTAGTCTCGCATTTAATAAATAAACAACACTCGAGTAAAATCGACAACAGCGCCCCCAGCGGTTTTATCGGTGAACTATAGTTATTGTTAATTTGTAAATTTTATATATTCACATATGGTATTATAATAGCTATCGCATCACTGCGAATCGCTAATATCAAAAATATTTATAATAGGAGAGGCCTATGTCCAGCTTTTGTGGGTAGACAGACGAACAGTCGCGCAGGGTATTTATACTCTGCGCGGTAACGAAACCATAGCGACTTCTAATTCGACGCCAACGCCATCTAGTTAGAAAATTTGAACTAAAATTGTTTTTCAACATAATATCAGAATTGTTTGCAAAAAAAATGGATCTGATGTTGCATTTATTCACAATAAATAAATATAAAAGCTATGTTATTGTTTCAACCACTTTTTCATCAATCAGTGCTCATTTCAGCGTGTTAGCTCGCACGTGTTTTCTCATTGTTTCACAAACAGTTGAAAACATCGCCGTAATTAAAATTAAATTAGCTATGCGTCTAGCGCAACTGCTTCTAATTTTCGCGAAAGACTATCTTCCGTACAGTTTATTAAACGAAGCCTTTCAGCGAACTTACTTCGATGCGAACCCCACCTAATAATGAGACACAGAGGAGTTCGCCAAATGAATTTAAACCCAGTGCACATCTTGCGAAAACTGAGAGTAAGCTACTTCAAATATAATATGTACAGACGCCAGCATATCAACTACTGCAATCTGTCAGATTTCTTTAATAGATTTTCAAGTTTATCGCTAAAGCATAAGGTTCAAAGTTGATTGGGAAAATCTGACAGTTTCGGGTAGCTTGATGTGCTGGCGTCTGTACAACATTAATTAATTTTCGAATAAGTACTGATTCAACACAACCAGTCTATAATGTTCCCACTGCCGGGACACAGGCCTCCTCTCTTTGAGAGGGAGTGGGCCACATAAAACAATAAAATTTCTATTGTGTCTGCTAATTGGCGCGCGACGGGTTAAAGGTTTTGAGTTTTAAAATGCATGTATTTTTGAAATGGACTTATATACGGGGTGACACTTGACAGGGACTTAAAAAAAACCTGTTGTTTCATAGAAAAGTGGTCGACAATGGTAACTTCGGTCAAAATATACTGAACAGCTATTTTTGACGCGTCCACACCGACCGTGTATTTGGATCGCGATCCTGCCGCGCCCGATCGGAGCGCATTGGATCGTTTGTTGTGGACCCAGCTAGTAGCTTAAGCGCAAAGCATGTCCATTTAACAGTCATACATGTGCTGTGCACCGCAAATGATTCATGTTGTTTGATACTTCGCATGTCAGATACTTTTTGTCAAACTGTCAAAAATTGTGTGTGAGAATGCTAGCCCTTAGTTTAATTGCCCTGCTAAGGGCCCAGAATCATATAATCAGAATCATATATAACATGAACGTTTGGTTGAACCTTCTTCTTACTGAGATAAGAACGAATGAATGCATACTATTGATAATAACGTAGGAATTGTTTCGTGTGTTAGTGAGAATTCATTGTGATATTTAAATTGTGAGCACCTTATTATCATCTCCCTTACTGCTTATCCACACTTCACGTAGGTGTACTCCAGGGTTCAATTCTAGGCCCTTTTCTTTTTAAGCTCAATTTCAAAATCAGACAAACTGACAGTATTACTCAAATATGTATCAATCCAAATTGATATCTAAGGCATTAAGTGTGGAATATATGTAGGCGAGAAAAAAATAATGTATGGGACTCAAATTGTAAAGTTAACACTTAAACCTAGATATAAAGTATATCCATGTAGGTCAAAATAAATAATAAACACTTTAAATTCCTGAGCTAATTTATTTTTCTATTCCTTGTTTTATTCACACAAACTGGCAATTTATCGTGTTTCCATTCAGTCGACAATTTAATAATATTGGTCAAAAATTGATTTGCAATTTTCAAACAATCCCTAATAGGTGTTTGTGTATTTATTTTGTTGTTTTCTTCTCTTATTTTCTTGCGCTGCGGTAACCATAGGGAACAAGAACTAGACCACCTCCGGCATTAGCAGCTATGTGTCCGGCGATATGGCCACCGATGTGACCGCCAACTCCGAATTTAGATTCCAAATCTCGTTTGGCATCAAGCTCAGAATCGTACAGAGAATTTGCCCGACGGTAGAAACCACCACCGATGCCACCACCAATACCTCCACCAATATTTCCGCCTATACCACCTTGAGCACCACCGCCTACACCACCATAAGCTCCGCCGCCTATACCACCGTAAGCACCACCGCCTATACCAACGTGAGCACCGCCACCAATACCACCGTAAGCGCCTCCACTGAGACCGCCATAAGCGCCTCCATCAAGACCACCATAAGCACCTCCACCAAGACCACCATAAGCGCCTCCACCGAGACCACTATAAGCGCCTCCACCAAGACCACCATAAGCACCTCCACCTACACTACCACCCAAACCACCTTCTACACCACCACCCAAACCACCCCCTACACCTCTACCCACACCACCACCAATACTACCGCCTAAATGGCCACCAATATGGCCACCAATACCACCGCCAATGCCTAGCCTACTACCAACGAAAGGTAGGGAGGCATATACGGCATACGGGATGTACGGGGCATACGGGACATAGTTGGCATATGGAGCATACGGGTCATAAGCAGTACACGTGCCATATGCAGCATACGGGTCATAAGCAGTACACCGGCCATATGCAGCATACGGGCCATATGCATATGAGTGATAACTGGCTTGTCTGGCAAGAGCATCTTCAAGCAGCAGTTGCTGATTAAATGGTGACCAATAAAGCGCTTGGCATGCGCTGACTATCGCCCAAAGCAGAACCTTAAAACAAAAACGTAAATATTAGTTCAATTTGGCTTTATTGAAAATTTATGCTCATACATTTTACTAGATGACGTCATGAGCGACTTAAAATAAACGATGGATGTCATATTTGGTCGATAACTTCAATTTGAAAAATGACTTTACCCAGCGTCGGTACGTTATAGGCTACAAATGATACACAGAATGGAAATTCAAATAGCCAGAGTTTTAAAAAGCATTTTAAATAAAATTCAGTCTACCCGCACATAATATTTCGCAACTGAACACTTATGGGCTCCGGATACAAGGCCACTTTGTGCGTCAGTTCAGTTTAAGGCTTGCGCAGATTAAGGCGGGCCGCGTTGCAACGCAACACTTTGCAAAAATCCTCCTTCATCACTCTTGTACATTTTCTATGAACCATCGCTCACTACAGGCAGGCCGCATCGCACTTTTTTGTATGAAAATGCGTTGCGCTGCGGCCCGTTGCGGCTGTAATGTGCGTTTGGCTATACAGTTCAATGACAGGCCTTTCACTGGCTTTGCTCACGAACACATTTGTAGACAGTTCAGTACTGACTTGCTTTGTGTGTCAGCAGCACAGTCACTGAGCTGACCAAATAAACAAACCTGCCAAACTGGCCATTCAAATAAAAAAAAATATATAAGTGAACAACTTATTTTTAGATAAAATGAGGTTGAGGTTACTACAGGTTCAGAGCGGGAAAAAATAAAAACGGTAACACTTACCAAGCAGTATGCTGTCATTGTTCCAGTGGTAGTATTGTGTCCAGCTTAATTTCTACTCTGAGACGAACCAAGGCTGATCGGGGTTATTAAGGGGGTATTATAATAGAATTCAATGCTAGAACTTAATCGCTATTCGTCATGGCTACTTCAATCAATTTACTATATTATTTACATGCGATTAAATTATATGTGTAATATTTTATTTTAAAAATAAAATATTTAACTGTTTTTGACCGCGGTTGCGCTTTACATATAGTATTTTTTATTTACTTCTAAATATTTATCATCCTTTTGTTGTCTTACAAAATAAATGTGATATCAAGGAATATGCGTAAAATATTACAACTGTGTACCTACATTTATTTATATATGGGTGTGTAGATAAAATGCCTACTGTCATGTATTTGCCGATGCCATCAAAATAACCCATTCAGCTCCCCACCTAGGTGGTACGACCAGCGCTCACCCAAAACTGCCGGTCGATTCTGTAAAAATCTCACCGTGAAATCATAAGTGAAGTGAGCACTTAATAGTGTTAATCCCTAGCGAATGACAACTCACTCCACGCTCACTTCACCCAAGCTTTCACGGTGAGATGGTTACAGAATCGCACGGCGGGGGTGTCAGTGACCAATTAGTGGGGAGTGCGTAACCGGTGCAAACGCAACAATCATGATTGTCTTTAAACATTTCTTACGTCATATTTTGCAAAAAATCCTACCTACTAATATATTAATTAATAATAATGCTAATATTAACTCAAAATAATGCTAATATATTAGCATATCATTAAGGTAGTGTTCAAGCTACTTTATATCATCCCAGAAATGTAACAAAACCATAATATTCTATTTCAACAAACATACATACAGTTGCATGCTAGTTATTAGACGAACACAGCGAGAAAACAATACATGTTCTTATAGATTGCTGTAAAATATTATAAAATATTGAAACATATGTCTTCAAAAGGCAATAACTATCAACACGACAACATAATTTTATATCACAAAAGAACAAGGTAAATATTTTAATAGCAACATGAATAGCCACATTATTCGAAAAGTTAATAGAACAACGGTACAAAGAATCTTTTGGCGCGGGGCTAAAATTGGAACTCACACCGCCATTTTGTTTATTTCAAAATAATTTTTTGGTTGTTGAATATATAATAAATCATCTTTTTCCATCAGACGTGATCGAAGTCAAGAGCAGGCTATTCCCAACTTCAGCATTGACGGGGTCCACTGGGGCCGATGCTTGCCAGGGTCGCGGGTTGTTCGAAAGAGTTACCGTGGCCCTTGGCACAGGCAACTGAAGGAACACGGGTGGGTTTTAGTCAGTAAAAGTCTGACACACCCTCCCGTTCCGCCCAGAACGGGAGAAGTTATTTGATAATTTCCCAAACAAAAAAAAAAAAGGCTATTCCCAACTAAGTTGGGGTCGGCTATCAGTCTAACTGGATGCAGCTGAATACCAGTCGTCAATCGATTGCATATATGATGTCCGTTCACAGTTATTTTACCTATGACAATGTAATTGAGCAGGTAATTGCGTAACACATATAAAATGACAATAGAACGCAGAGGATATCATTTTGACAGTTCACCCACGATCATTGTAATGTTTGTTTACATTGTTGAGTAGACGAAGTTTCCAAACCTATGAAGCTATAATAATAATAATAATAATGATTATCGATGTTACCATTCCACATGACGGGAACCTCGTGAAAGCTGAAAAAGAAAAACAAATCAAATATCTTGACTTAGCACACGAGGTTGTTGACATGTGGAATGTGAGCTCGACTATCATTGTGCCGATTGTCGTATCGGCCAATGGCCTGATGGCCAAAAGCCTCGATCAACATCTATCGAGGCTCTCGTTAGGCGGTTGGATCAAAGGCCTGATTCAAAAGGCAGTACTCCTCGATACGGCTCGCATTGTGAGGAGGTTCCTGTCTCTGGAGTCCTAACCACCGGTAGCTTGGACCCTGCTCCCGTCACCGGCGGATCACTATTTTTTAATATTTTTAAATGTTTTTTTTTGTACTTATATTATAAGAAATATTTAAAAATATAATAAAATAAGGTAAAGAAGTGAATAAACGACATAATAATAATATTCTTTATTGCATCAACAAATTGACCACCATACGAAAATTATATTTAGGGTGTACAATTTTAAAAAATATACTTTACAACAAAGTCAACATGTTCTAAGATGGATTGAAGGTCTCGGCTGTCATTAGACTAATTCGCCCTAACCCCTCGTACTAGTAGAAACTGTATCACGAGCGGTTAGTGTTCCTTGTCCTCAGAGCAGCACAATACTCACAAGTCCTCACTCGAGAGGTGAACAGATCTGATATACAAAATTAGTTATGGTTTATTTGAGGTTAATGTTTTGACGTTGACAACTAAAGAGGGTACAAAATATAAAAACAAAAAGAAAAATGAAAAAGACACAAAAGTAATAATAAATAATATCAGTAAAATAATGAATAGAGGCGGTTGTAGTGTATCTACTGTTATTATATCTGTATTTGTGTTTATCATATAATTATGTATTTGTACGTGTATGGGCAGGTAGGATTTTGTGTGTGGGGGTGTGTTTATGTGCTTACTTTCAGAAGTTTTTCGGTACTATCATAGTCTAGCGATATTAGAAACTTATGTACAGTTAGTTTGTTAGATTTGTTAGCATTATCTTTCTGCTTACTTTATTATATATACTAGGACCGAGGTAGTTGTGAAATCTTTGTGCAAAAGTTGTCCTATATCTTCACACTTTATACACTATATCTATTCGTCGCCTATGGATTCAAAGTTGGATTGTGATTGAAAGAAACCTTCTCAATTACGGTACTGCTTCCCAATTGCGTAACACACTAACAACTGCAATGCCTTTCCTTTTGACAGTTCGAAAGCATTGATTGCTTTATGTAAGATGTCGAGCAGACGAATTTTTTAAACGTATGAATCAATAGATTAGGAATTTCCAACGCAATTGGTGTGCAGGATACTCGTAAGCACGCTTTAGCGCACGTTTTCTTGACGCACGCCTTTAAAAACGCGACGGTGTTAATATGCCGTTCACATGTCAAATCAGATTTAATGTCAAGGTTAAGGCGATCATTTTAGCTCATACCCTTAATACGTGGCTGAATGTTTAGAGTGCACCGACCACTGTTTAATATCGTCAACGACTGGGATAATTGCGTAACACACAATCAGTAACAATGACTTTCTTTTTGACAGTTCATCAACATTCATTGCGTCCTTTACGTTGTTGAGCAGACACATTTGAACATGAAGCAATGGATTAGCAATATCCTTCAAAGTGATTCAGATTGAAATTGATAGGGTGTAACGCAATCAGGGTGCAATTATCTCAATAAAAAAAAAAACGTTATATTTTCCTTCGTAACATTACTACAACTGTCATTACCACTATTCAAGCCATGTCAGAAAATCTACAGCGTGGTAATCAACGCCGTGGTTCATTGCAAAAATCGTTCGTTCCATCATTTGCTTTTACCGCTCAGACTCATATCGATTCCAAATCATAATAATAATAATAATAAGCCCCCTAAAATCCTACCTTACGTCCAAGCTGAACACCTAGCTACGTGGGGGGCGGACACGCGTACTGTACAACTGTACAAATAACTTACGCGGCTAACAAGGAAAGGTAACCCTTTATGGAGATGAGTAATAAGAGAGTATATAATTTGCGGTCGCTTCCCGGGGAGCGCCGGGGCGCATCTGGAGCCGATGCTAGATGCCACAGCATGCGAACCATCGGCGGTGAGGAGCTGAGCAAGCGGGCTCCTACCGAAAAAATTGTTACAGCTGGTCCTAGTGAGTTGAACAGGCGGGCTCACTACGTAGAAGCCACAGCCGATTCCACGGGCGATGATACTATTTCATTATTTTCATCCATCCCTTCGACTCGCCCCTCCTACATGACAAGAAGAACAGCTAGCTTGTCCACCACCAGCACGCTTGATAGTGTTGTGCAGGAAGTCAACCTTGACTCTGAGCTTGCACCCACTACAAGCGCTCCAAGTACGCGCAGACGATGGACACCTGAAATGAATAAGTTCATACTGCGCACTTACCTTCAATTGACCGCACTAGATACAGACAGAAAAACTTATCTTGAACCGCTTCACCTAAAATTTATTGAAAAATATCCAAACATGCAGGTTAGTCGGCAGAGAATAGGAGATCAACGCAGAGCCATAATAAACAATTCATTACTACCACAACAAACTATAGAGGAGATACACAACGACGTAAAGAAAGAGTTAGATCATCTACAATTTAATCATTCCACCCAACAGTCACAAAACTCTATCGAACATGTACAACAAATATTTATACCCACACAAGCTAGAACCCCAGAAACAAATAGTACTAAAATAGAACACAGACTCGAATGAGATGGACCAATGAACAAAACGAAGCTGTAATGCGATCTTATTATCGAGTTACAGATTTAGGTAGAAACGAAACAGTATATAGAAGACGCATGCATGAAGATTTTATCAAAAGCTTTCCTGCACTTGCTCACCTAAACGAACAACGAATAGCCGGCCAGAGGAGAGCAATTATAAACAATAAATACGTCACTAGTGATAGATTAAATTCAATAAAACTAGAAGTATCTGAAGAATTACGACTTGATAATCTTAACTTTAGCAACTTAACAAGCGAAAGGACTATAGTAAACCCAAACCACAACAGTCATTCTGACACTCAATTTATAAACAGCATTGACATCAACTCCACACAAGAACCTACACTTACTTTAAATCATACTGAAAATAACATTGCAGAAGAAATTCTACCTACCCAGCAAGTCAACTTAGATAGGGACCCACTAATAGATGAGACGTTCCAACAAGCATTCCAATATTAAAGAAACGAGCCCTACAAATAGAATTTTTATTCCCAAACAAAAACCTTCGAAAAAACTTGCCCGTATAGTTAATTACCTAAACAAAGTAATTTTACCGGAAAACGTCAATAAAGAAACAGACTTCTATACTTTACAGACTACTATATATTGTGCAGCATGGACCGCCGCTAAAGTTAACGGAGCAAAGATTACCCTCCAACCAAGAGTAGTCACCCAAAGGGCAAAAAAGGAATATAAACCTAACTGGGAGACACGACTAGAACGGAAATTAAATGATTTACGATCAAAGATAGCTAGAATGACCCAATTCATCAATGGCAATAGAAGTAGGAAAATAATTAAACACGTTAACAAGATAATAGAACAATATAGAATTCACACTGTTCATGAAGAACCAAATACACAAGCAGCTCACACATTAGACACACTTAAACAAAAATTATCAGTCGTAACAGGCCGACTACAACGGTACAAAGCGTGTACCCAAAGAAAACTACAAAACACTCAATTCACCCACAACGAAAAGCTTTTTCTACCGCAATATTAGACAGGTGACATCTAACGTTCAGGATAACAACCCAAATGATGATGATCATAATAACCCTGATCCAGAGACGTTACAAAACTTCTGGGCGAAAATTTGGGAACAACCAATCGAACATAATGCTCAAGCAGATTGGATACAAACAGAACTGACAAACAGCAACACAAATATTCAGGCAATGACTTTTGAGCACATATCTCCAGAAATTTTCCACAAAGTACTTTCCCGTTTGCATAACTGGAAAGCACCTGGTTCAGATAACATTCATAGTTATTGGTATAAAAAATTTACATCTATCCATAGTTTCCTATATAATCACATAAATACATTCATTCAGGACCCTAAAATAATACCACCCTACGTAACTTCAGGTACAACTTTTATGATACCTAAAGATCGTAAAGATCTCTCAAATCCAGCAAAATATCGACCTATAACATGCTTGCAGACCTTGTACAAAATTATCACATCTTGTATATCTGAACTAATATATCAACACATCGACACTAATAATATCCTAGCTGAACAACAGAAAGGATGCCGTAAATTCAGCCAAGGCTGCAAGGAACAATTAATCATAGACTCAGTAATTCTTAGAAAAGTTCAAAAAACCAAAAGCGATCTGTTTAGCATGTATATTGACTACAAAAAAGCCTACGACTCTGTCCCCCATTCGTGGCTCGTAAAAATATTAGAGATATACAAAATACATCCAACTTTAATAACATTCCTAAAGATTATGATGACAACCTGGACCACTGTACTTAGACTTACCTCCCCTACTAAAACAGTAGAAACCAGCCCAATAAAAATTCAGAGAGGGATCTTTCAGGGGGATGCTTTAAGCCCACTGTGGTTCTGCCTTGCTCTAAATCCCCTATCCAACATATTAAACGCAACTACTTTAGGAATCCCATTAAAAAATACAAATACCGAAAGACATACTGAGGTCCAAAAAATAGAGTTAAATCATCTGTTGTACATGGATGATATTAAATTATACGCCAAAAGTGAGACTCAACTTTGTGAATTAGCAAACTTGACAGAAAAATTCTCAAATGACATCAAAATGGAATTCGGCATAGATAAATGTAAAATAAACTCAATTATAGCAGGACAGAATTACCAACATCAATACATTTTAGGAACAGGAGAACAGGTAGAACCATTAGAGGAACAAGATAGCTATAAATACCTAGGCTACACACAATCACGACAGATACACTACAAAGAAACTAAGCAAAAATTAACACTGCAATTTCAACACAGACTAAACGCAATTCTGAAAACACAACTATATTCTCGAAATACTATCAAAGCGATTAACACCTTTGCTATACCGGTTCTCACATATTCCTTTGGGATAATCAATTGTACCAAAACCGACCTGAAAAACCTTCAACGAAAAATTAATACCACAATGACCAAATTCCGCAAACACCACCCACGATCCTGTCTGCAGAGATTAACACTGCCGCGGAAAGAAGGAGGTAGAGGACTAACTGACATTCTAAACCTACACAATAGACAGATAAAAGCACTTAGAGAATTCTTCTTTTCAAAAACCGAAACTTCTATTCTTCACAAAATTATAACACACAACGACCAAAACTTAACACCTCTAAATTTAAAAGATACATCTGAACAAAAAAATGAGAAACCAATCGACGACAAAATTAAGCTTTTAGAATGGACCCAGAAATCTCTACACGGAAGACATCGCCAAGACTTATGCCACATAAATGTCGACAAAGAATCGTCGAACGCGTGGCTAAATCGAGGCGAACTTTTCCCAGAGACTGAAGGGTTTATGCTTGCTATACAGGACCAGGTAATTGAAACCAAAAATTATAGAAAGTTTATCATAAAGAATTTAAATAATGACACATGCAGGAAATGCAATAGTTCTCCAGAAACGATTCAGCATATCACAGGCGCGTGCAAGACACTAGCCCAAACAGACTACAAACACAGACACGATCAAGTAGCCAACATCATACACCAAAAATTAGCACACCAGTACAAACTTATAGATTCCGTTACACCATACTACAAATACAACCCAGAAACTGTATTAGAGAACCCCTCCATAAAACTATATTTTGACCGCGCCATTCTCACCGATCGAACAATTCATTTCAATAGACCAGATATTACACTTATAAACAAGATAAACAAAACTGGATATTTAATAGATATAGCTATACCAAACACACATAACTTACAGACAACAATAGCAGAAAAACTGAGCAAATACATTGAATTAAAAGATGAAGTGGCCCGACTTTGGCATCTGCAAAAAGTTATAATAGTACCAATAGTATTGTCTACAACAGGAGTAATACCAATACAACTTCACCAGTCTCTTAATTCCCTTAACTTACCGCCAAATACCTACCATCTGCTGCAGAAGGCAGCGATACTAAACACATGCAGACTCGTGAGAAAGTTTCTGCAATGTGAATTAGAAAACCCACATCAAAACACAAATATGCTACCATCTTCTGTGCAATCTTCTGCACGTGCCCGCACTTAATCCTACTGATAATCACTTGGCTTAGGCCCGTGTTATCAGCTCTCTCCGGCTAGCCGAGAATATAAAATAAAAACCAAAAATAATAATAATATATTAATAATAGTGAATACAGCAATCATTGTGCCGATAGTCGTGACGGCCAATGGCATAATAGCCAAGAGCCTCGATCAACACCTGAAGAGGCTCTCGTTAGGCGGCTGGATCAAGGGCTTGATCCAGAAAGCGGTACTTTTGGACACGGCGCGTATCGTTAGGAGGTTCCTCTCTCAGCAGCCCTGACCGCCGGTAGCTTGGACCCTGCTCCCGATACCGGTGGGCTACTATTTTTTATATTTTTAAATGTTTTTTATTTTTTATTTTATGTTTATATAAAAATATTTAAAAATATAGATAATAAGTGTATAAAAATAAAATAAAGGAAATAATAATAATAATAATAATAATAATGTTCCACAACTTTCACACAACGCCATCTAGTCCAAAACTAAGCAGAGCTTGTGCTATGGGTACTAGACAACTGATAAACATACATACATATTTCTAAATACATACATATTATAGATAAATTACACCCAGACACAGAACAAATGATCGTGCTCATCAAACAAACATTTGTCCTGGGTGGGAATCGAACCCACGACCTTGTGTATAGCAGTCAGGGCCACTGACCACTAGACTAACAAAAAAAAAAAAAGAAACAATAAAAAAAAGCTTTTATTGTTTCTCATACAATTGTTCTACAGCACCAAATGTAGGCAGCTCCGGTAAGTTATAAGGATACTTGTGATGGGGTTACCTCGCAACTTTCCATGGGTTACTACAATGTTGAGGCATAATTAAACAAAGAGAAAAGAAAATTTTAGATTCCAGGATGTTACAAAATGTTTTTTTTTTTTTTTTTTGGGAATGGCATCTCGCAGTTCAACCTATGAGGTTGTCGACTGCTTAACCGGGCTTGCCTGTGGATGCCTCAATAAATTAAGGCCTCCAGCCAGGGCTTAAAAAACTTAAAAACTAAGCGACTACACGCTAAGGGCACCCCCTGTGGGGTACGGACCTCTGCTTAGGGCGTCGCTGGGAGAGGGCAGCAAGGGACAGGCTGGATCGGAATTATTTAGGGGCGAATTTTGAACTACAGGCTCAGCGGCGCGGGCTGGCTCGAGCAAGGGTCGGGGCGGACATGGTAAGGGGGGTCGCGACGGGCCTCGACGGCGAGGACGGAAGGACGGCTGTCGGGACTTGTGTTTTGTGAGCGTGCTGGTGGCTTTACTACTCTCCTGTAGGAGGGTCGTAGCGTCGTCGGGGATAGTGAGAGTATGCCTTGGTCGGCGAATCCTACTTATGCGAGAGGGAGTGTATCGGGCGGCCGCTGCTATCAGGGGATTGGGGTGCTTTATGCCAGTATCAAAGAAGCGCTTGGAAAGGCGTTTCATGAACTGCTGGATGGTGGGTATTCTGAGATCTAAGTGTAGACTCTCATTGCGGACATAGAAGGGGGCTCCCGTGACCTTTCTGAGGAAACGGTTCTGGAGGGTCTGCATTCTATGCAGGTGGCGAGGCTTGGCGTGTGCGAAGACTACGCAAGCATAGGTCATGATGGGACGGATGACCGCGGTGTAGAGGCGGAATTTGCACTTGAGTGACAATTTGCTGCGGGCGGTCAGTAAGAAGTGGAGCCTACTGAGAGCGAAAGAGGCGCGCGAACGAGCCGTCTTTATGTGCTCTCTGAAAGTAAGGTGGTGGTCGAGGATGACACCTAAGTATTTGGCTTGCTTCCCCCAAGGGATCGGCTTGCCATACATAGTGATCGGACTGGGGAGGGGGGAGGCGAGTCGACGAGGTTTCGAGAAGAGCACTGCCTGACTCTTATCGGGGTTGACCTCTATTCTCCATTTCCGGAACCAAGCGCCTAAGACGCTTGCGGAGGTCTGGAGGGTGCGAGCAATAGAGGCCTGACAGCGACCCGTATAGTAAATGGCAGTGTCGTCGGCGAATAGAGCCAACTGAGCCTTTTTACTATTTGGAATGTCGCTGGTGAATAGGGTGAACATGAGGGGGGATAACACGGATCCCTGGGGGACTCCGGCACGGATGGGGTGAGGGGAGGAGAGTGCACCCTCGACGCGGTAGCGGAAAGTACGATCCGACAGAAAGTCTCGTAAGATGAGCACGAGACGGTCTGGCACTCCTAGTAGATAAAGCTTATATAATAAGCCATTGTGCCAGACTTTGTCGAAAGCTTTCGCTATGTCGAAGAACAACACGCCCGTCATCGCACTGCGCTGGAAGCCGGCGCTAATGTGTTCTACGATGCGGTGGACCTGTTGGATGCACGAGTGTTTAGTTCGGAAACCAAACTGCTCGTTAGGGATAAGGCTCTTTGCTTCAGCATAGTTCTTGAGTCGCTTATAAATAAGCCTCTCATAGATTTTGCCAAAGACATTGAGCAAACTGATGGGGCGGTAGCTGGTGGGCTCAGACTTGGGTTTGCCTGGCTTGGGGATGCCGATGATGGTGGCTTCTTTCCACGTTTGCGGGAAGATGTTGTTGCTCAGAGCGCCATTGAAGATGGCGGTCATAAGCAATATGAGGGGGGCGGGGAGGAGTTTGTACACCTTATTGGTGATACCGTCCGAACCGGGGGCTTTCCGTGTTTCGAGCCCTTTAATGATGTCTTGCACTTCGTCGGGAGTGACGGGAGGCAGAGGATCATCGGGGTCTTCGACTGGTGGGAGGGAGGCTCTACGTTCAACTTCAGCGTCCACCTTATTAAGGTGCACTTGGTCTACTGGTTGAGAGCTGGGAGAGCATTGGGACTCTAGGCTGTCGGCGAGGCATTCGGCTTTGTCGGGGCTGTCGAAAGCGACGCTCTTGTCGGGGCGAATGAGAGGAGGCATGGCGACCTCTTCAGGGGAGCGTAGTTTCCTCTGAAGGTGCCAGAAGGCTTGATGAGTGGGCTCGAATTCGCTGAGCATCTTATCCCAACCTTCGGAACGCCACTCCACTATACGCTTCTTTACAGCACGCTGTAAATGGCGCATGTGGGCTTTGTTCGCGTCACAGGGAAAAGAGTCGTAGGCACGAATGGCCGCGTTCTTCTCGGTTATCAGTTCACGTACGTCGGCCGGTAATTTCCAGCGATGGTCTTCCATCACCGGAACTTCCCGTGAACAATCCGTCAATACGGATTGTACGTGTTCTGTAAACGAGTCGATCGCGCCCGTCGTGTCTGCGACTGAAGCTATGAGGTCAGGAATGGAGTCCAAGTGAGGCGACGTGGTGGATTTCAGTCTTTCGCTTACTTTCCTCCAGTCGGTTATCACTTTGGTTTGAGGGGGCTGGTTGGGGTCACGCAGGCCCGAATAGGGGGCTAGATGCATGATAACTGGGCGGTGTTACAAAATGTTGTAGCATGTTCAGGTATATGTGTGTTTGGATCTGTGTATGTGTGTGTGGGGTGTGAATGTGCAGGATGTGTGGGTGTATGTGGGTGCGTGTGTGTGTATTTTAATGATTGATTACGTGCTGTATGTTATGTTTGGGTACAGGTTATTCATTAGCATATTCTGGTTAATATAAGTTCAATTTCATCGTACGTTTGTGATTTTAACCATTCCGTTCGAGTATTTTTATATTTGTACCGCAAAATGGGGTAAATATTCAATTTGAGGTTCAATTTATTATAAGTAAAATTTGATTGAGTATGATACTGACGCCTGACGAAAACCGTACGGACCGGAGTAGAAGGGGCCACAATATCTTTACGTCTTTTATCCATATTTGATGGATTAAATGAGAGAGTTTTGTGGAGATGTAAGATTATATCCAATAATATGTATAACTTCCTAACAGTGAGCAGTCTACTAGTATTTGTAAAAGTTGTCTGTAGGATATCGAAAGGGTTTAAATACAATACTTTGATGAGAGGCTTTCGAGCCCTTTCTAGTCTAGAAATTTGGTCTTGGTGGCCCCTCCTCAGATCGGTATACAGTATGTGATCACCGATTGTGCTAGAGCAGTATATATTTTAATCTATTATATTATATCTACTATAATATAAAATAATCTGTCATTATCTACCTAGCCTTTTCCCAACTGTGTTGAGGTCGGCTTCCAGTCTAACCAGATGCAGCTGAATACCAGTATTTTACATGGAGCAACTGCCTATCTGACCTCCACAACCCAGTATGGTAATACGATACCATTGTCAGACTTTCAGGCTTCTGACGACCCGTAACGACTATCAAAGATCCACGAATGACAGCCGGGACCAACGGCTTAACGTGATTTCCAAGGCACGGAAGGGTCTTGGTAAATGAAGATGGTCACCCATCCACGGACCAACTCGGCAAGCGTAGCTTAACCTGATCGATCGACGCGTGCGGCTGTGAATACTTAGCTACAAGCCCCTCGTAATCTGTGTGTATGAGAAATTTCCCACATAGATACAAAAAAAAAAAAGATCGGGCAATGCTATTGAGTTTTATTATCATCATCATTCACAGCACGACTTCACCCAGTGCTGGGAATAGGCCTCTCTTTTCTTGTGCCAATCCCGACGCTCCTGTGCCTGCCTCAACTAGGTTCTACTCGCGATGGCAATCATATTGGCCGCCCCAGTTATTGAGTTTAGCCATTAGGAATTATTCCGTTGCCGCCCTGAGTCTAGATTTGAAGGCACAAAACACAGCGAAACCGTAACACAGCAAAGTTACTTGTCTTCAGAATCACCAGCACCCTAATTGCGTAACACATTATTACTCTCAATTTAAATAATTTTGAAGCATATTGATAATCTGTTGCTCCATATGTTGAAAAATGTGTCTGCTCAAGAACGTAAATAACGCAATGAATGTTTTTGAACTGTCAAAATGAAACCCATTGCTACTGATAGTGGGTTACGCAATTACCCTTCAGGATAGGAATAACTTCAGGAGATAGCCATTTTAACCAAGTTCAAAAAAGGAGTAGAAAGTTCGACATACAACGAGCATTATTAATTATTTTATTTATACGAGTATATCAATATTCTAAACTTAATATGATAAACATTTATTTTGAAAATATATGGAACAATGAGCAGTCTCGCACAGGGCGATCCCTTATTTCATTTCTACCTGAGGATATCAACAGTGTCCATATAATATGAGATCGAACATTTATCCAAAAGCATTCTAAATTACCAATAACTTGAAATTAGTAGACTGTATCTGCAGTAGGTATTATATTTGTAACGTTGACATGTCTAATTTCGAATCTCTACAATATTAATACTTCAATTATTGATGTACCTACCTACGTACGCATTTCTCAATCCAACTTCCCGGCCAGCTTTGGTGTCAAATGAAACTTCAAGTTAACTCTTCACTGACTTAAACATCAAGTTTATTCAGTACCTTACTTTCGAATGTAAAAATAAGACTTATAACCTATTAAAGGAAATTTGCATATAATTACATTTATTATAAAAAAACTATACTGAACTTATAATTGTTTTGTACCAGTAGATTACAAAATTAATGAATTATTGACCATAACAGCACCAAAATCATCTATCGTAGCACCATATTCAAGCCCATTTTTAGGAGGAGGTGGAACGTCGTCAGCTACAATATTAGGTGCTATGTCCGATACCGCTTTTGTCTTTTTTACGAAACGACTAACCGCGGCAGCACCGAGGTAAGCTCCAGCGGCAGCTCCAAGTTTAGCCCCTAATCTACCAGCGAGCTTGCCGCCAATATAGCCGCCTGCACTAGCGCCGATCTGAGAAGCAACTCCAGATAATCCACCCATTGCAGAACTAAAACCACCAAATCGATTTTCGTCTCGAGGAAAAAGATCATCAAGTTGGCCGTCTTCTAATTTGACAAGTAGAGCTTCTCGTTCAATTGGCGACAGTTTGCTCTGTAAGATTTCTCTATCTTCGTCAGATAGTTTGCTTAGTGCTTCTTTGTCTACGCGAGCAAGACGGGCTGCTCGTTCAGCGTTAGCATGTTGCAGAAGCTTAGCTTCATGGTCAGCTTGCGCAACCTGTTGGAGTTGGGCCAATTCATTTATACGAGATCTGGTATGAACCTCGGGATAGATAAAACGAGAAGCGGCGAGATTAGAACTATGCTGATTAAGTGCAGGATTGATGATACAAGAAAGAACGGGATTCATATATAGGTGATTAGCAGCAGGATTTGTAATACGACCATTCACATGTGGCCCTAGTGGTGTTGTCCCACGCGACCGGAGATAACTAGGCTTGTAAACATCTGGAACCAAAAGTGTTTGAGGATCTGGGTCTGCTGCATCATCGAGCGTATACTTTTTTGCCAATTTCTTACGTTTTTCGTAAAATTGATCATTCACAGAAGGTTCGTTAGATTCCGGGTCTCCTTGTCTTACTACTAGTAGTCGCCTGTTGAGTGGCAACTGATAAGCTTGACACGTGACTACGATGAAAGGGAACCACTGAAATACGAAATAAAATAATTCTTGAAGATAAAATCTCTATAATAACTTCAAATAAAGTTATACTCATCTATAATATATAGCGGTGGGCGTTATGCCCATGACGCAAGACCATAATAATATGTAAGGATTAAAATATATATACGTATATGTATATAAAACTAAATCACCAACGTTTATAATAAAATTCACTTTCTTTTAACAGATTTTTCGAGATACTAATTTACGTGCAGTGGATTCTTTAAGCGTTTTCCCTCATTTACAAACATGCACTTCACTTATTTAATTAAAATTTGAATACGAGTATATACTTAGAATATATTAAACTTAGGAATCGTTCTGCAGCAATATTTCTGCTATACAAGTTCGTTCTGACTTACCAGAATAAATACTTTCATGTTTGTTCAACTTCTACGAATGGTACGTGCGGACAACTCTTGAACAATATGTTATAGGCGGCATTATAACAAGATTCAATCAGAGGATTATATAGCCATTATTAACGGCTTCCTAAACAAATGATTACGCAGTTTACAAGAGTGATAAGAAATCGTTATTGGAATGTTCCCGTGAAAACAGGTACAAAGCAGTAAATGTTTGCTGGCAACTAATTTTAGCGTACGACTTTGTTCGTATTTTATACGACGACCTGTTTACTATGCGTTTATTTTTTAGCAGTAACTATAACATAAAAATCATCTTCCTGACTTGAACAGAAAAATGTATCTCTAAAACTGGCCTTTTTTTTTGTTTTTTTGCGCCTATTTTATCTTTTAATCAGCACATACTGTACCAACATTTCAGCCTCATTTACCGAACGGCTTTTTCCTAACATTTTGTACGGAATTCTTTAGAAAAAAACGGGGTACTTAATTATTATAAGTACATCGACATAACACCGGCATTATAATTGTTACTTTATAAAATATATGTATTGTTTCCAAGAAAATTCCAACCCAGTTTCTAATGAAATTATAAAATAGGTATACAGCATATATAAGAAATGTGTGTTCAAATGTAAAGGCCATACACCCTTAAATTTTAACGCACATTTCTGATATGTATGAGATACTACTACATAATCAATCATTTGAAAAAGGGATAATCAAAGATTTCATTATAATTTTCCAAAAGGTTCACTCACTTTCTGCACCGATCGCGCCGCATTAATAAGGAATCGTATTTTATGGGACTAAGCTAACATAAATATTCAAGTAACTCTTCAATAGCTTCGTTAAAAGTGGTCAATGTAGGAATCTAATCCTGATTGCCATGGTAACGATTCGGTTAGTTCTCTGCTTCAGACTACACACCTCTTACTCATCATCTGCATAGCCTTTTCCCAACCATTTTGGGGTCGGCTTCCATTCTAACCAGATTCAGCTGAATACCAGTATTTTACATGGAGCGCAACCCAGTTACTGGGTAATACGATACCCTTTGGTAAGACTGGTTGTTTGACTTTCGGTCTTCCGACTACCTGTAACGTCTGTCCAAGATCCACGAATGACAGGCGGGATCAACGGGATCAAGTTCTTTCTACTAATCAAGAAAAAGTATATGATACCTAATTATGTTTTATTTCAAATTTTATTTTTACCGGCATTAACGAAAATTATGTTAAAGTAGTGTTCAATTGTTCGTCACATTATTATCGCAATTTAATTTGTCCCTATTAATGAACCTTACTTTAGAGCTAGTGTAAGTACCTACTTGACATCATTAATTGGAAGCAATTAAAAGCTTTGTTAAAGCTCTCCAGTCATATACTGCCCAAAAATTATAAGTACGCCAGAAAGGGAACTAAGAAATTTTATTTATCTTCAAAGTTGACTTTAACGTACCTAATTTTATAATCACACTAATATTATAAAGGCGAAAGTTTGTAAGTGTGTGTAAAATAATAATAAAAACTTACCAATATATATTTAGGGACCCTTTTCGGAAATAAATAGACGTGCTTAGAGTTGTAATTAATTATAAAACTATTTTAAACAGTTCATACTCGCGCCGTAATCTTACTCTGTCAGTGAATTTAATGCGAACTGCATTTGCGTTGGCACCTCGTAACTCGCGCACTAGTGAGTTCAAGTTGATACCTGAGGGGGAGGGGGGGGAGGGAATTCTCGTAATTTTAAGAAAGTTCACAGTCTGATCTCAGTTTAAATCTGTCAACAATACCTCTAATTTCCCTATATTTTTGACAAGTTTTTGAGATTGATTGTCGCTGAGATGAGATTGCAACTAGATTTTAAACTTTTTTAATAACGGTAATCGGCCTCCGCTTAATTGTGAGTCGTCAACTGTGGCATAAATTGTGCGAGTGACATTTTTTGTGCATTACGAGTTTTTAATGGGAAGATTTGGCGCTTAATTTAAAATGTTTTGATGTACAGACGCCAGCACATCAAACTACTACAATCTGACAAATTTCTTTAATAGATTTTCAACTTTATTGCTAAAGCATAAGGTTCAAAGTTGATTGGGAAATTTGACAGTAGCTTGATGTGCTGACGTCTGTACATAACTCATTTTGTGAAAAGATGTGGGTTACGAGTTGTTAACGTATGATCATCGTATTGTTATTATTTCATACATACCATTCCAGATAAATCAAATACCACATGAATTTCATAAATATATTTATTAACTAAAAATACTTAGTTACCGAATAGAAATTTTATGTTAGCCAAAATGTACAAAATATAAAAGTAATTAAGGTCCAGGCAATTACATAAACCAATTTTGCCGAAATTATTTAATTTTAGACTATATATAAATATTTTGACAATTTATTAGTAGTAACACTTCAACCAATTTAATGGCCATATCCAGAATATGAGTTGGTGTTGGCGTTGGAATAGCGGGATCCATAACCGCCATAACCGCCACCGCTAGCGCCAGCGCCAGCGGCAGCAGCGGCGGCAGCGGCTGCGCCTACGTGTCCGCCAACATGACCCCCGACGTGACCACCAACATGACCGCCGACGTGACCGCCCAGATGACCCCCAACATGTCCACCGAGGTAACCTGCACCGGCAGCGCCAGCATGGGCCGCAGCACCACCACCACCGTAAGCGGCGAAGCGATTTTCAGTGTCAATTACGGGTACTGCGGTAGGTTGGTCGACTAATTGCCAGCTTGGTGTATTATCTTGTTGTTTTTGCCGTTGCGTATATTCATCGTCTACACTACTTCTTGTAACTGGATGTCTGTTCAATGACTTAGCTTGACTAATAGCGACAAACGCGAAGAAGAAGAACTGCAAAACAAAATAGAATGGTTAAAGAAATCGTTAAATCCTAATCGATCGTACGGGGCTGGTACATGTTCTTACAAGAACAAAAGTCTCTAAAACAAAAGATTAAAAAATAATAATAATAATAATCGATCGTAGGTGTCCAGCGGTAACGAGAAACAGCGGTTCCTGCGATCAGCCGTGCGATTCTGTAACCATCTCACCGTGAAAGCTTGGGTGAAGTGAGCGTGGAGTGAGCTGTCATTCGCTATGGATTAATACTATTAAGTGCTCACTTCACTTATGATTTCACGGTGAGATTTTTACAGAATCGACCGGCTGAAATCAATTTAAAAACTGGATGATTCTGAACATGTATTTTTGCTGCACTACTCGGGTTCATTTGTTTCGTATTGATCTTAAAATACCATGAGCCCAGTTCAACCTGAAAAATATCGAAAACTGTTTTTTTGACTGCTTATTATCTTGAAAATGAGATCGAAAGAGTACACACTTAAGGTAAAAACAGAATTTGATTTCGGGAAAACGAATTCTTAAGAAAATTTACTTCAATTTTCCGTGTTATAGACATTTCATACAACAGTCAAAGAATGACAGTGGTGAGTTGAATATGGCCACGGACAATTTAAGAATTTCAGTTGGTGGTTTTTTGCTTGATAATTTATTAATTTTCCTGACTAGGTACCAAAGAAGTATAAATAATTATATTATTACACTTTGTTGAAAAAGTTTTAGATAGACTTCATAGTTAGCCATTACTCTTTATTCATGACAAAAAGATTGTAATAAGCTCCAAAAATAATAAACACGCCTTGACCGTGTTTTTTTTAGCCCTTACTGTCCCACAGCTGGACAAAGGTATCCCCAAGTTTTTCCAGGAACTCTTTTCCCGGGCAACCTCGAATCAGACCTCGAATCGTCCAAGTCATCTCGCCACCTATTTTTGGGCCGGCCTCGACGGGTTAAATTTGAATAATGCCAAGGGAAGATCAATAAAATATTACTAGTTATTTAATTTTATTATTATTATTTTTTATTATTGATGGCTTTCTAGGAATTTTTCTTTTTATTACCATCATTTGGTATCAACCAACTCAGCCCATCGCAGTCCACTGCTGCACATAGGCCTCTCCCAGACTGCACCACAACATCCTGTCCTCCGCCTTCCTCATCCAGTCTACCCCAGCTACCTTCTTTAGGTAGTCCATCCATCTAGCATAAAGCATCTAGCATCTAGTATAATTTGGTATACAGAATAGAATTTGAGATGAGTTAATGATACAGGTAAAAAAAAATTGCTGTCAACATGAAGATGGGCCATTTTCACAATAACTTTTTTGATGCCAAACGATCTTGTTTCATATATGGATCAAAAATCACTATTGGATCAACTGAGGTTCGAGTATTAGAAAAGTCAGATGTCACAAAAAAAAACTTTTTCCGTACATTTCATAGGAAACACTCCCAACTTACTTTTTTATATCTGATTTTGAAAAAATACTGTCTTTCAAAATATTTTTTTTCAAAATCTGTGAGTATGGCTCAAAATGTCTTAAAAAAATTAAGGATAGTCTCCTAAGACTGTTTTTCTGTCACTGCAAAATTAAGCTACCTACCCTTACTGCCCCGTCTTACACATACACCCTGTATACAATAGTTAACATGAATTTAAAAAGTGTATAACTTACCAAGACGTATACTTTCATCTTTGTTGGTTCGATATCCTGGCGGGACTCGATGCTTCCACGTACGGCTGGTGTGGATGAGAATGACTGATCGCCTTTAATAAGACGCCATTACATATAGCTGGTTTTAACGCTACAGCATAATTGCCATTTGTCTCGGTCTCCTAAACAAATTAGTCCTTCGTTTACAAGTGATTAGTTTGTTAAATACTGATTAGCCAAGTGTTTTCGGTTAAACCATATTGGATAAACAATCAGATAAATTTATGGTACGAGTATTTACTGGTTTTAACCCGCAACTTCTCTTGATTTTGGACTTAAATCTTCGATTCTTAGCTTTTGGTACTTACAATAAAGTTTATACATTTTCATGATTTAATAAATAATCTTGAACAATATTATAAAAAGGTGTGACTGACATCCGTGCTCAATAAAATTAATTGATAAAATGCAATGACAGGAGTGAATGGATAAGGTGAAGACGGACATGGGAGAATAAATGAGAAACACCTAAATTTTACGCCGACCACGACCTGATACCATAAGACTACCAGAAACAAAGAATGTTCTAGCTACTGTTTCCACCTTGTATCTCTTCCCACTCGACCTACAGCCGCCAGGATACAGCAAATAGAAATTTTAAAAGAAGGTCATGCCTTGTTCAAATTGAAAGAGATAACAATTTGAAAAAAAACCTAATCATCATACATGGATGATGAACTCATCCTGTAAGCTTTCTTAGTACTCTTCAAAAAGAGAATGAAAATATCATAAATTGGTTTAATTAGGCACCTACTAGTCGCGAGGTATAGAGATCTGAACGTTGTAGTGTCAGATTAATCAAAACAAATTAGCAAAGCTAAGCTACAAAAATCAATCCTTCTTCGTAACAAAACTACACTTAAACGTCACTACAACAGCAAAACCTAATAGTAATATTTCACGGGGAATTACAAGTTTATATTTCACGCGGTAGTAAAGTAAAACACGAAATTAGATTTTTATAATTTCCTAATCGCTAATAATAGCTGAGCTTAGTTAGAACTACCTAAACATCTAATCGAACAAGAGAATTCGGAGGTTGACTATTGTACCGAAGTATTGAATCATTTTGAAATATGGCTATATAAGAAACGCATAACCTGAGCTGATGAACTTAAAGGTAATTATTAAAGTGACACATAGACACAGACTGCAAATAAAATTTTACTTCATAATTCTTATAAAAATTAAAAACCACTAATATGGAGTGAAATTTCCGGAAAAGAAAATCATGACGTATCTTCAACACAAAAGGGCCGAATATTGAACCCAGAGGGATCTCAATTACTGTTTTTTAGGATTAATCATTTACAACGCTCTTATGAATGTGTCTCCTTAAGTTCAAAGCTCTGTAAGAGAACCAAACACTGTTTCTACAGTAGTTAGAAAAATATAGAAAACACTTGAACCATGCTTAAGCAACTTCAAAAAAATTAAGTGAAATCTCCGAGAGAACAAAATAATTATCTACAGAAGAGCAAGCTTAAAAATAATGTTGAATTCTAAACTGTACATACATACTGTACATGTGCTTACATACAATATATTTTATGCATTTGTTGTTGTAGTAAAGTTCTTTTAATATTATTTATAGAATACTTTCAATTCAAGGTTATTAGCGAAATATATTTTTTACAAAATATTATTTAAGAGAGTTATAAACAAGTTAAAAAATGTTTAGAAGTAAGAAGTGTGGGAATTGCATAATATAACGTGGAAATATGTTGTAAAGGCTTGTTCATAACCTCAATAAAATAATGTTTGATCGATTTAATAGTTTAACAATGGTTATAGTGGAGGGGATTTTTTCTGTGACCACATGTATGCTAGTAATATTTTTAAATCATCATCTTCCTGTCCTTGCCCCATGCTACTTGGAGTCAATGCAAAACGGTTTCTTCTTCCGTTCTCCCCTGTCAACTGTCTCGTTAATAATAGTGAATAATCACTCCCTTCTCTTTCATGTCATTCCTCACACAATCCATTCATCTTTTCTTTGGCCTTCCTTTACCTCTCCATTCATCAACATTTATATTTATCACTCTCATAATTACAAAATCAAAATAAAAATCACAATAATAATCGCATGAAAAGTTAGAAGGAAATTAACCTTAACCTTTTAACTTTTCCGTCACTGGCACAACTTTCAAATTTCCCAGTATATATACTAATTTCTTACATCATCCATTTTTGTCACGCCACACACCCATCTCAACATTCTCACCTCCACTGCACGCAATCTTTTTTCATCCATCTTCTTCAAGACCTAGCGTCCCGATCCGTACAGAACTAGTCGTATTTTTAAATATGGATTTTTTAATGTTTTCTTCGTCCATATCATAACCCTAATAAATTTGAATCTCATCAATGACCTGTAAACGTTCACTGATGTCATACAAGATTTTTTTAAGCTCACTGTAGCGAATGTCTCTGTTTGATCGCACCTGGCAAATGGATCGAACTTATACTGTCATAAGTGTGTTACTGTGTACGAGTCCATGAAAATTGGGTAGCAAGCGCATCGTGGGACGACCTCCATCTAGATGTACCGAGGACCTTCAAAAGATGACTAGGACTTACTGGATGTGGAAGGTTCTCCGAACCGGGTCTTGTACTACCGCTTGGGGGAGGACCAGCAATGGACTACAGTAGCCTGGTTTGAATAATACCGCTGTTGCTGGGTTGATTCATAGGAATTTAAGTGAATGTTATTGCCCACTCTGCTGACACGTTGTCCCATTTCGAAATGGTAATTTCTCTCATCATTCTGTATTTTATCGACTCATGTCACAAGGTCAGTAAAAGGTCTTTTTCACTATAACACTACATATACAAACACTATAAACACTATAATATTGTACAAGAACTATAATAGGAACGCTCAAAGTTCGTCACCACTTATTTTAAATGTAAGTATTTAATTTTAAGTTAGTTGAGGCACTTCAAGTTTCTAACTACAAATGAATCACAGGATTCATTAGTATGAATAAATAATTATATATTCTGTAAATGAAATTACTTAGGGAATTAATAATGTAAATTCATTTCAATAAGTACTAGAGAAGAACCTTTGATTGGAGGCCGTGAACCGAGAAATTACGAACAACCTAAACAACTTGAAAAATGTATATATAGAATTTAAAAGTATTTGTAATTAAGTAACATTCATACGATCAAAGAATGACGTAAAACCATTAGTAAGTTATTGCAGTGTGACTCTTACCTCATTGTTATCTTACTATATGAAAATCACGTGTTGCTAGTAATATAGAGAGAGAGCGAGTTTGTGTAAATGTGGAGAGAATATCTGGAACCACAGCTCCTATGTAATAAACTCTTTCACCATTTTAAAGGTACATTATTCCAGATGGCCATAGGCTATATATTATGTAAATTTATACACAGAGAAGTTATTCTACTAATATTATAAATTTGAAAGTTTGTGAAGATGTTTGGATTTTTGTTACTCCATCACGTGTAAGCCGCTGAACTGATTTGGATGAAAATCGGCACATTTCCTCGATTAACACATAGGATACTTTTTATCCCGGTAATGTGTTCCCTTTTGATAATAGTTGAAAGAGACTTTTTACGCGGGCGAAGTCGCGGGCAGAAGTTAGTACTTAATAATACTAATGAAGTACTACCTTGAATTCATGGAAGTCTAGTGCTTTTTGTTAGGTTAATGCTCAGAACTTGTGCACAACGTGCGCGTCTTCACATGTAAATTGCACTCGTACAAACCGGGGCAGGATTCTAGTAAAGAATAAATTAGAATCATTTCCGTCACTTTTATCAAACTCTCGACTAACATCTTGATTTACCGCATCTTATCGAGTTAAGAGTTAAATTGCAATGACTTACATCGACCGTGAATGTCTACCATAAATCAACATTTCTTATAACTTTTTGTTTTTATTTATAAGCCTATAATATTCCCACTGCTGGGATACAGGTCTCCTCTCTGTGAGAGGGAGCGGGCCGTAATTCACGACGCGAGCCCAGTGCGGCTTGGTGTATGTCACTTGTCTTTGAATGTTTGGTTCTAGGACATGCCGGTTTCCTTACGATGTTTTCCTTCACCGTTCTGAGAGCAGTAGTGACGAAATTAAATAGACAAAGTAAAGTGCCTGCTTGGGTTCGAACTCACAACCTACAAGTCGTAAGTTGGGGCCGTAACCACTGGGCCACCACTGTTCTCCTCAACGTCGACCCTAAATCAACAAAACGTGTCATAACTGTCAATAAAAAAATCATGTTATTTTTCATATTCCAAGTATATTTTAAAAGATGTCTGAAAGAACTCTTTTCGTGTACACCCTTATGTTATTTTTATTACTGGTCGTACTCTAGTTGAATGGCGTGGAACTGGAGAGGCCTGTATCAGTGGACTGCTAGGCTGAGAGTAATTATATCTCGTTGCGTTTCCGAACATGCTTTCTAGGTCTGCAAGCATGAAGGTCAATGGTCACTCATTTTTCTAGCAAATGAGTGACCATTGACCTTCGTATAAGATTCATTACGTTGCCAGCAGAATTATTCATATTTATTTATTTTAATTTATTTATTTATTTATTAAGGCACATCAACAACACAAACACATGGACTAGTGTTTACGTCAATTACAGACGTGCACAGCATTCACAACAAAAAAGAAGAAAAAATACAGTATTCATGTTAGAAAAAAGAAAAAAAAACAATAATAAAAGAAAACAAAAACAACACAAGAACAAAAACTCTAGCTAAAATCTCGGTAGTAAAGAGAGTACCCTCATCGACTTACACATTGAAACGTTGAACATTGACTAATTATATTATTTTGTTTTTTCATACCAACTAGTCTCTATATAGCTTTTTGATCATTGTTGAATTAATAAATATCAAATCTATTTACACAGTCTAGTCAGTCATCTGAGTCTAGTTGAATTCAAATCTCTTCAGTCTCCGGTCAACGAAAACGGTGAATAAGTCAACTGTGTAGTAAATAGGTACTGCTGTTAGCCATTTAATGCTGTCCAGAAATCTTTATTTTTAAATAATGCCTATATATTCTTATATAGCAACGCAGTGATTTAAGTCTAAGATTAGAATGAAGTGGGGCGATTTGAATTTAACAAAACTCAGATGAAGAGAACGCCGTCCCAGGTTGGTTAAGTGAGAAGCTGAGAAAAGTAAAGCAAACTGATATCAGTTATGGATGCATAGAAATTAATATTTAATTTATAAAATTTCCACAGAAGATAAGAGCGCAGTTTTGGAACTAAAAAAAGCATTTTCTTATGTCAACGGCTATCAAGCAAGCAAGTCGCAGGCCCAATGTTTGTAGCGCTGTGTGGATTCTCAACGGTAAATATTCGAGTGATGCTAAATATTTCACAATTAGTAAATTGATTAGTCTTACGGCACGTTACCAAAGTACGCTAACTGCGGTTCTCCGAAGGCCAGACCAACCTCTTGATGAGCCTGTGCTGGCAAGCCCTTCTACGTCTCACGCTACTAAGGACGGTACTCTTCCTACTTTAAAGTGCGAGTGCTCAGATCAGTCAGACTAACCTGAAACCTAGCCGTATTCTCAGTACTACTATAAAGGTATGTATGAAGTTAACTTGCTAGTTTTATTTCTCTCTAAACTCTATTCTAGTCGTTAATGGCCTTCGCAATTTACCTATAAAGCCCTAGCCGTTACATGTCACCACCGCCTGTACCACCTGTACTGTGTAAAATTTATAAATATTATTCAGTTCTTATTTAAAACGATAGGATATTATTATGCTTAATTAGCACCGTGAAATAAAACACAAATAAAAGCAAAAAAAATACATGAAATCATGGATAGATAAATAGGTATAATAATTTACTTTAATATGCACCAACATTGTAACATAGCTTATACATAGTTTAATATTAAGGATAATTTATATAAATGATATGACCTTAAACTATCATAAATAATAATTACTAATACCACTAAAAATAACAATTATATTAAAAATAAAGTACATACTTAAATTCTATAATAATTATTCGACCAATAGGACAGTTATGGCTAAGTTGTGCATGGATATTGCAAAAATGTATAACAACATAAGTAAAAGAAGCACTTTGCGCACTTTTTTCTTTACAGGCAACTGCACTTCAGTGATAAAAAATACAGTAACAGCGACTTTACGTCGTAACATTACGGGCAGTTTTCGTAGTGCAAGTGTTACCACTGATGTGCGTGTGAATGCATATTTTAATAATTGGGACGAAATGCGCTCCACACCGGCAACTCATAATATGTTATATAGGTACATACATACAATTCCTTTTATCACTTTCTTATTCAGACAAAGCCCCCAATTACACACTGTAAAGAGAGATCTTTAAAATACTAACAATATTATATTGATAATAATTTGATAATAGGTTGTCTAAACTTTCCTATCATTAACATTATTACACAACGGCAGAGGTGAAACTGAGATGGTGGACGAGAGAGAAAGACGAAATATATTTTTTTTAAGCTTAAAATACTTGGAAACGTTACAAAAGAATGATCTCTACTTTTGTGCCTTATTTTGCAACTTTGATTCCACAATCTCACTTACTCTAACAATTCGATATGCATAGTAATGCACTTTTAGTGATTCAACCTAGAACATTGCTGATCGCATTAGCGTTAGCGCTACCATAACCACCACCGTTAGCATAAGTATTGGCATTAGCGTATCCATTTGCGGTGCCACCACCGTTAGCGTAGGCAACAACATTAGTATAAGCATCAGCGTCCGCGTATCCTCCAACGTTAGCGTACCCAGCAGCGTTTGCATTTGCAAGGGCATCTGCATTGACATAACCATCACCGTTTGCAAGGGGATTCACGTTTGCAAATGCGTCTGCATTCGAGTATGCCCCGCCGTTGAAATAACCAGCATTGTTTCCATATTCGTCCGTATTTAAAAGGTCGCCTGTGTTTCCATAAACGTCCGAGATTGCATAAGCATCAGCATCTGAGTATGTACCGCCATTGAAGTAACCACCAGCGTTTGCATAAGCGTCCGTATTTGCAAAAGCACCCGAGTCTCCATAATAAACATCCGCGTTCACATAGGCATCAACGTCTGCATAACCATCAGTAATGTCAGAAGCAGCTTTTGCAGAACTATAAGCATTACCAACAATTGCGTAAGTGTCAGCATTTGAATAGCTTTGAGTGTTACCTCCACCATTTTTGTAAGTGTTAGCATTTGCATGACCTTGAGCAAGACCGCCACCGTTCACGTGAGAACCTGCATTGGCATGTCCTTGAGCATAACCTTTGCCATGAACGTAACTATCAGCATTTGCAAGACCTTGAGCATGAGCAACACCATTACCGTAATTGTTAGCATTTGCTAAACTTTGAGCAAAACCACCGTTGTTAATGTAAGTGTTAGCATTTGCAGGACCCTGAGCATTACCACCACCATTTATGTAAGTGTTAGCATTTGAATGAACTTGAGAATGACCACCACCAATAACGTAAGTGTTAGCATTTGCATGACCCTGAGCATTACCTTCACCATTTACGTAAGTGTTAGCATTTGAATAACTTTGAGAATGATCACCACCAATAACGTAAGTGTTAGCATTTGCATGACCCTGAGCATTACCTTCACCATTGACGTAAGTGTTAGTATTTGAATAAACTTGAGAATAACCACCACCATTAACATAATTGTTAGCATTTGCATAACTTCGAGCATAACCACCGCCGTTAATGTAAATGTTTGCATTTGCAGGACCCTGAGCATTACCACCACCATTTACGTAAGCGTTAGCATTTACATGACTTTGAGCATTACCTCCACCATGTATGTAAGTGTTAGCATTTGAATAACCTTGAGCATTACCTTCACCGTTGACGTAAGTGTTAGCATTCGAATGAACTTGAGAACAACCACCACCATTTACGTAAGTGTTGACATTGGCATGGCTGTGACCATTACCACCACCATTTAAGTAAGAGTTAGTATTTGCAAGACTTTGAGCATGACCACCGCCGTTAGTATAAATGTTAGCATTTGCAGGACCCTGAGCATTACCACCACCATTTACGTACGTGTTAGTATTTGAATAACCTTGAGAATGACCACCACCAATAACGTAAGTGTTAGCATTTGCATGACCCTGAGCATTAACTTCACCATTGACGTAAGTGTTAGCATTTGAATAAACTTGAGAATAACCACCACCATTAACATAATTGTTAGCATTTGCATGACTTTGAGCATAACCACCGCCGTTAATGTAAATGTTTGCATTTGCAGGACCCTGAGCATTACCACCACCATTTACGTAAGCGTTAGCATTTACATGACTTTGAGCATCACCTCCACCATGTATGTAAGTGTTAGCATTTGAATAACCTTGAGCATTACCTTCACCGTTGACGTAAGTGTTAGCATTCGAATGAACTTGAGAACAACCACCACCATTTACGTAAGTGTTGACATTGGCATGGCTTTGACCATTACCAACACCATTTAAGTAAGAGTTAGTATTTGCAAGACTTTGAGCATGACCACCGCCGTTGACATAAGTGTTAACATTTGCATGACTGTGATCATTATCATCACCCTCAACGAAACTTACGGCACTTGCCTCAATGCCATCGAATCGATTATTTGGACGAGTGCTTCCGTATCCCAAATTACTTATACCGGTATCTGCATTTGCATGACTGCTGCCATGTTCCCAACCATGTACATTGGTGTCTACATTTGCTGGATTGTGGCCATGGCCCCAACCATTTACATTGGTGTAAGCATTTGTATGACTGCTGCCGTGTCCCCATCCATTTACATTGGTGTCTGCATTTGCTTGACTGTAGGCATGGCTCCAACCATTTAAATTAGTGTAAGCATTTCCAGGAATTTGGCCATGGCTCCAACCATAGACATCGGCGTCAGCATTTGCATAACTGCTGCCGTGTCCCCAACCATTAACATCGGTGTCAGCATTTGCATGACTGTGGCCATGGCCCCAAGCATTGACATCGGCGTCAGCATTTGCATGACTGCTGCCATGTTCCCAACCATTAATCATGTTATTCGCATTTGCATGAGTGCTGCCGTGTTCCCAACCATTTATAACGCTATCCGCATTTGCATGACTGCTGCTGTGTTCCCAACCATTTACATTGGTGTCTGCATGTGCTTGACTGTGGCCATGGCTCCAACCGTTTAAATTAGTGTAAGCATTTCCATGATTTTGGCCATGGCTCCAACCATGGACATCGGCGTCAGCATTTGCATGACTGCTACCGTGTCCCCAACCATTAACATTGGCGTCAGCATTTGCATGACTGTGGCCACGGCCCCAAGAATTGACATTGGCGTCAGCATTTGCATGACTGCTACCGTGTCTCCAGCCATTAACATTGGCGTCAGCATTTGCATGACTGTGGCCATGGCCCCAAGCATTGGCATCGGCGTCAGCATTTGCATGACTGCTACCGTGTCCCCAACCATTAATCATGTTATTCGTATTTGCATGAATGCTGCCGTGTCCCCAACCAATGATATCGGCGTCAGCATTTGCATGACTATGGCCATAGCCCCAACCATTGACATCGGTGTCAGAATTTGCATTACTGTGACCATGGCCCCAACCATTGACATCGGCGTCAGCATTTGCATGACTGCTACCGTGTCCCCAACCATTAATCATGTTATTCGTATTTCCATGACTGCTGCCGTGTCCCCAACCAATGATATCGGCGTCAGCATTTGCATGACTATGGCCATGGCCCCAACCATGATTGACATCGGTGTGAGAATTTGCATTACTGTGGCCATGGCCCCAACCATTGACATCGGCGTCAGCATTTGCATGACTGCTACCATGTCCCCAACCATTAATCAAGTTATTCGTATTTCCATGACTGCTGCCGTGTCCCCAACCAATAATATCGGCATCAGCATTTGCATGACTATGGCCATAACCCCAACCTTTGACATCGGTGTCAGAATTTGCATTACTGTGGCCATGGCCCCAACCATTGACATCGGCGTCAGCATTTGCATGACTGCTGCCGTGTCCCCAACCATTAACTTCGGCGTCTGCATTTGCATAACTGTGGCCATGGTCCCAAGCATTGACATTGGCGTCAGCATTTGCATGACTACTGCCGTGTCCCCAACCATTAATAATGATATTCGCATTTGCATGACTGCTGCCGTGTCCCCGACCATTGACATCGGAGTCAGAATTTACATGACTGTAGTCATGTCCCCAACCATTTACATTGGTGTAAGCATTTGCATGACTGTGGCCATGGTTCCAACCATTAACAACGGTGTCAGCTTTGGCATGACCATTGCCGTGTCCCCTATTATTAAAAATACTGCCAGCGTTTTCATGGCTTTTGGCATGGCCACGACTATGAAAATTTGATCTAATTGGCAGTTGTAACAAGTTGAGTAAACCACCATTCTGTAGAGAACCGGTGGCACCGCCCTTAGAAAATCCTACAGTATTTCCACCACTTTGAACATAGCCTCCAGTATGGCCTCCACCTTGGACAAAACTGATAGAACTGCTTTGAGCATTTCCACCTGCATTGCCATTTCCGTTAACAAAAGTAACAGAATTGCCACTACCTAGGGCATTACTACTAACACTGCTACTTTGAGTGAATCCTCCATCTCCACGTTGTTGAATGAACGTGACGGCACCACCAATTGGTAATCCATTTGCACTTTGGGTAAAGATGTAACCAGTGGCATCACGGTTGGAATTACTGCTTGCACTGATTTCCCGACTAGCACCAGTGTTGAGAAGACCATTCAGACTTCCATCTCCGGAAACCAGTGCACCCGCACCCCCGCTGATAGCGCCATTGAGGAGAGTGCTACTGAGTTCACCTGCTTTAGTACTGGCACTACCACTGACCTGGGCAGTGTCAACACTTCTGGTATGAGTTTTCTTAATACTGTCATTTAATGAGAGAAGACTGCTTTCTAACAATCTATCAGACACGGCTTCTTCGTTGTTACTACCTTGGTATCGTCTTTCGTGCAAGGCAGTAGCTTGACATGTGATAATTACACCGAAGAGGAATACCTGTAAAAAATATTAGTTTTTACGTAATTTATTCATTCATTTTAGCTGATTTTGGATGCTTGTCCAAGAACTCTCCGGTCTTGTACGTTTTACCCCGATCTAGGGGGAGTTCATCATTATTCTAGCTATTGTAGTATGTACTTTAAGCTATTTATTGTGCCATCTGCAATGATTACTGTTCTTTCTTTTTATTGGATGTGCCTTTTGTTACATACATATCATCACTATGTTACATCTGTATTTGTGCCACACTGCTATTGTACCTATTTGCTTGTAAACTACTGCGATGTGTGGCCTTCCGCTTATCCTGCCTTCCACACCGTTCTATGCGCGGTTGCTGTCTTGCATCGTAACTAACATGTGCACATTACACGCACTTGCAGGGTTCGATGACCACGCTGAATACAGGACGACTACACACTGCACGCTGGTCAGAACTGCACACTGCTCAGATTTACAAGCGAATCCGAACCGTTTGCTCCTTGCGGTTCTGCGGACCGATCTCCCTGCACGCTGCATAGAACTACATGCTGTACTGAACCGAATGCTACCTGTAGTCCTACGGCCAGATCAACAAGACCTACTCTGCGGAACCAATGAGGAAGAAGAAAAGAAGAAAATACATTTATTTAGCAGAGACTATAAGACACACGATAAAAAACAAATAAAAATCAAATAAAAGTGTAAAGTTCGATGTAAGAAATTAACAGGAAAGTGTGCCTAACGGCTACGCCAAAAAGGCCCAATGCTGAATAGCCACCACGTCTGCCACGTGCTGCCAAGGAGGCTACCTTCTTATCCTACTCTAGTGTGTGCGAGAGCTTAGAACAGACTGTGACTTGACTTTACCCATGAGCTAGCCGTGTTACTTATCTATATCTGCCTATCTATTCTGTAAAGATCTCACCGGGAAAACAAAGGTGAAGTGAGCGTGAAGTGAGCCGCCAATAGTGTCAATCCCTAACATCAGCAAGAGCGACAGTTCACTCTAAGCTCACTTCACCTTAGTTATTACGGTAAGATTTTTACAGAATAGCACCGCTGTACTAATATATCTGTACTGTACTAATAATAAAGCTGAAGAGTTTGTTTGTGTTTTGTTTCTTTGTTTGGATGCGATAATCTCTGAAACTATCAGTAGAATTAGAATTATTTTTACAGCCCAATTCTTGAGGAAGACGCCATCACATCATGCTACTACAATCTGTCAAATTTGTTTCATAGATTTTCAACTTTATTGCTAAAACATTCGGTTCAAAGTTGATTGAGAAAATTTGACAGTTTCGGGTAGCTTGATGTGTTGGTGTCTGTACATAGTGGGTTCCCACCCGATATGTAACTACAACAAAAACTTAAACTCAGAGCAGAGAGCGGTGAAATGAAAATCTTCTACAGGAGACTTCTACATGAAATATCTACTAATAGCTGTCAAAAGAAAATGATAATAATAATAAAATATATATATTAATTTTTTTAAGTATGGCAAGCCAAGCCAATGTTGACTATTCTGCCAATGTCAAAAGTGAATTGGAAAAGAAGTTGTATATAAAACAATAAAAAAAACTACAAGCCTAAAAATGTGACAGTAACAACTTCAAACTGCTATACAACTTAACTGTACAACTTAATAGTGATATAACAAAAATATAATAATATACCAACATAACTAAGTGTACAGGGTTATTGGTAAAACATTAAAAACCTTGCAGGATTGGATTACTAACATCATACACAACAACAACGTTTGTTCTATGACTTTTTACAAAACATAATAAATTTACCAAAAACTAACTTTTAAGATTATGTTGTTCTATCTAACCCACATTTTAACACTTTTTAGAAGCGCTTGCAAGACAAGGTAACAAACTTCATGATACTTACTACTTGATACTTGATGATGTGTTCGAATTCATGACACATGCTGAAATACCCGTTCTACATATCGCAAATTGCAGGTATCTGCTTATTTTAAGGTATGTCTGGCATCTCATTTAATGTGCAAGCTTCGTGTGGGAGTCTTACGTGCAGTTTACACATGCAACACTAAATTCACGTTGTCCACGCACTTGTTTACCTACCAGATAATTTTCTCTTACATATACAGTCAGGATAGTAGATTGTCGAGCAAATTTACGTACTACACTAATTTCCCTAGTACTCGTATTAACAATTTCATAAGATTTTTCAGTCATTTGAAACGGCGAATGTGAGATGTAGGTACGATGAGAATGACAGTTGTGATTAGAATTTACGTACCGTGTACAAGCCACTTAACTAATTCAGGATTACTAGCTTATAATAACAGTCGTATTACTTGTGTGTAATTATATTAAGTATCAGTTTAATCGGGATTTCACCAAGGATTCATACTAGGACACCAACTATTTGTTCTCATCACACGTTTATAAAACGATCGATTTGTGACCAGGAACAATCAATAGAGTATAATTATCTATTCTCAGTGATGCTCAACCAGCTACTACCAGCCACCCTGTGAAGATCGTCACTCCACCTAGCCAGAGGATGTCCCTTGCCCTCCACTCATGAACACGTCGTCTCCATGGTCATCGATTTACGGCTCATTTAGTATGCTTAACTAAAATACACCTTACTTACCAGAGAATATATTTGCATATTTATTTGTTCCAATATCTTGTTTAGCTTCGGCATTGCTATTTATGGCAGTCGACCAAAATGGACTGGTTCCGTTAAGGTAGCGTTATAGCCAATATAAACGCTAGAAATAAATTGCTATTGGATACAGTCACCCTAAACAAGTTATTACCTAATTTATAAGTTGATAAGCGCTGATTATCCATATGTTTCCATTTTAAAACTATATTATAAACAATACAATAAATGTCATACTATAGAATAAATGGTATTATAACTAGTTCTTACCCCCTCCTTTGACGCAACCACATATGAAATGAACCTTAGCTTTGTAACAAAAGAGTATCATTTAGCGTGGCATCTGTGCACGACCTGTGGATCAGTTCGTGTAATCGATTTTTTATTCGCTTACCCATGTCTAATTGCATACTTCAGCTTATATTTCAGATGATAACCCGACACTGCGTTCTTGCTGTCCTGATTAATTCACCGTCTGAACTGATAGAACTGAAAAATGTCCTGTTGTTAAAATGACGCTGTACGGGAAAACTGTCGCCAAGGTAGCGCTCTGGATTACTCCCTCAAAACACCATCGCTTTTAGAAAGTAAAATATTATAGGAAAACCAGTCATTACACATACTATTGAAATTACTCGTCGTTATACGTATGCTGCGAATTGACTACATACACACTTCAACGCTTCTAGGGATACTCGTATTTTAGTTATTCATGTATTGAAAAGAAACTACTTAGAAAATGTTTCAACATACTTACCTACATTAAAATGCGCAGTATTTCATAGGAAATAAGAAATTAAATCAAAATCGAACTTTGAAAAAATGGCTTTTAAAGAATAAATTTAAAAAAGTTTACAATCTACAAAAACTACTTCTGTTTTTGGTTTAAATTAATTACAAAATAAACATTAATAACCACAAGGGCATTTTTGTTGCATAAAATATTTTGACTAATACTATACATTTTCGGGGTGCTGATTTTAAATCTGGAGACAGATTTTTTGTATCATTTGATTTTTTTGAGATATAATAAAAACGTGATTTTCAAGTAAAATAGTACATTGTACACCAAGGGAGCAAATTAGTACATTTTAGGGGGTGTAAAATTGACCCTCAAGGAAAATGGAAATGGACGAGGGTGGAACACCCAAGTAAAAATGTACTACTTTGTTCTCATGGTAAACATACTATTTTTTGTCATACCATCGCTGAAAATTAAAGTTTGTTCTCAGTTTCAAGGTTGGAATAGTGACGTTCTCTCTCTCGCAGAGAAAGACAGCATCCTTCTGAGCATGCGCAAACTTTAACTTTCAGCGGGGTGTGACAAAAATATTGAGACCACCCGTTTTGGGGTGCTTCGACGCGATTTTGTTGTTATACGAGTAGTTCAGTGAGTTCATACGGGGGCACCGTATGAACTCTTTCCAAGTTTTTTTATAGTTTTACTGCCATTATCTCCTGCCCTATAGTGTGCTCTCAGATGCTAAAGTCATTTAAAAGAGTGGCAACTCATCTAATCTGTATTGCATTTTTTTTTTTTATAAATCCTAAAGTATGGCGGTGATGCGATCTGCTCTGTTGCATGTTGTGGCAAACTTCACTTTACTCTCCCTGAACCTAACTTACTACTTACTAGAGGTTTGTGGTAGGAGTAACCTGGTGCCCCGGTGTGGGCTTTTGACCTGACGGCTGGCAGCATCGCAGTTTTCCGAAAAGCACAGAGAGCGATGGCCGTCAGAGTCATCAGGAGGTATCGCACGATCTCCTACGAGGCGGCTTGCGTACTGGCCGGATCCCCGCCCTGGGACCTCGAGGCGAAAGTACTCGCGTCATTGTATCGGTGGCGCGAGGAAGCGAGGGTGCGGGGCGAGCGACCGATGCAGCTACACTTGGAGCTGCGTCGGTCTCAGCTCCGCGAGGCTCTGGTGGCGGAATGGCGGGAAAGGCTTTTACGCCCTACTGCCGGCCTCGTCACCATCGAGGCGGTCCGGCCGGTGCTCGAGCGCTGGCTCGGGAGGAGGCACGGCTCCCTGTCGTTTCGGGCGACGCAGGTGCTCTCGGGGCATGGCTGCTTCGGGAAGTACCTGTGTCGCATAAACAGGGAGCCGGACGCCCGGTGTCACCACTGCGTCGACTGCCGGGAGGACAGGGCACGGCATACGCTGCCAGAGTGTGCCGCTTGGGAGGAGCCGCGCCGTGCCCTCATCTCAGGCGTAGGCAGTGACCTGTCGCTGCCGGCCGTGGTCGAGTCTGTGGTCGGCAGCGAAGAGTCCTGGGACGCGGTGGTTTCCTTCTGCGAAACAGTCGTCTCGCTGAAGGAGGCTGCGGAAAAGGAGAGGGAGATCTCGTCCCCTCACCCGGCCCGCAGCAGGCGCACCGGGCATTGGCGTTGCCGGGAGTTAAGCCAAAATGATAATCAAAAACGGCGACAACTGCTTGGTATAGCTTCTAAAATCATATACTAGGTGGCTCTGTATCAAAAGAGCGATTTCATTTCACACTAGCTCTCTCTCTCTCTCTCTCTCTCTCTCTGTGTCTCTTTCTATTATTAATATATAACCCTTAGCTTGACCGCCGGCAAAACCACCAGCTTCTCCCCCAGCATAACCCATAGCTTGGCCACCGGCATAAGCACCAGATTGGCCACCAGCATAACCTCCAGCTTCTCCACCAGCATAACCCATAGCTTGACCGCTAGCATAACCTCCAGCTTCTCCAACAGCATAACCCATAGCTTGGCCGTCAGCATAAGCACCAGCTTGGCCGCCGGAATAGCCCATAGCTTGGCTACCGGCGTAAGCTCCAGCTTGGCCGCCAGCATAGCCTCCAGCTTCTTCACCAGCATAACCCATAGCTTGACCGCTAGCATAACCTCCAGCTTCTCCACCAGTATAACCCATAGCTTGGCCGTCAGCGTAAGCACCAGTTTGGCCGCCGGCATAGCCCATAGCTTGGCTAGCGGCGTAAGCTCCAGCTTGGCCGCCAGCATAGCCCATAGCTTGGCTAGCGGCGTAAGCTCCAGCTTGGCCGCCAGCACAACCTCCAGTTTCTCCACCAGCATAACCCATAGTTGGGCCACCGGCGTAAGCTCCAGCTTCCCCACCAGCATAACCCATAGCTTGGCCGCCGACATAACCACCAGCTAGGCCGCTGGCATAGCTCATAGCTTGGCCTCCGGCGTAAGCACCGGCTTGGCCGCCAGCATAGCCTCCAGCTTCTCCACCACCATAACCCATAGCTTGGCCGCTAGCATAACCTCTAGCTTCTCCACCAGCATAACCCATAGCTTGGCCGCCGACATAACCACCAGCTAGGCCGCCGGCATAGCCCATAGCTTGGCTACCGGCGTAAGCGCCAGCTTGGCCGCCAGCATAGCCTCCAGCTTCTCCACCAGCATAACCCATAGCCTGGCCGCTAGCATAACCTCCAGCTTCTCCACCAGCATAATCCATAGCTTGGCCACCGGCATAAGCACCAGATTGGCCACCAGCATAATCTCCAGCTTCTCCACCAGCATAACCCAAAGCTTGGCCACCGACATAACCACCAGCTTCTCCATCAGCAAAACCATTGGCTTGGCCGCCAGCGTAACCAACAGCTTGCCCACCAGCAAAACCATTAGCTTGGCCGCCAATATAACCAACAGCTTGACCACCAGCAAAACCATTGGCTTGGCCGCCGGCATAACCACTAGCTTGACCAGCAGCACGAGCTATTGCTGTGGCTCCTGCCGTTGCCAAGGCTCCAGCTGTTGCACCTCCACTTGTGAAACCGCCAGATCTTGAAGCACTGTGTACCTCATTTTTTTCCCAGTCACCAGTGTGACCTAGTGGATATGTTGGTTCACTAACTGCCCCACTGACGTCATTACCAGTATCGCCTTTTTTGGGACTGCTGGATCTTGTCGCACTGACTGCTTCGGTATAGCTATTTTCCACCTCTAGGCGCCTACTACTTGGTGACGCCATGCCAACACGACATGTGACGGCAAAGGCGAAGAATAACAACTGAAAATAACAAACGTCGCATTTTATATGTAAGTATGTATTAATAAGTACAAAATCAATGATGTTTCTTGTTTCCACAAAACTACGACACAAATGACACAAGATGCGGATGGACTATAATTATTTATTTTATAAATTTTATGTATTATTTATTTTCAAACTAATTTTTATTTTCCAGCGTGCCCTACATTGGAAACTATAGTTGTTAAACTATTTATTTGCATACACTTTTCAATTTATATTTCTCTGCCAGCTAAGTAAGCTGTACCTATGTTTGCTATTCAAGCCTATTAAGCAAATTGCAGCTATTGCACTTCGCCCACAAATCTTATAAGGCGTTTTATGTTATAAAATATTCAAATAACACTAGGTATTGAGAACTCTGGTGTAAACGATGCGTCGGGCTATCCCAATTTGACTTTTTAACCCTTAACTGCATCGTGATGGATATTTTCGTTTCCACAGAGCACGGGGATTCCCCAATTGTCAGAGATATTCAATTAATTTACACCCAGTAGATTCGTTCTGATTACATAAAGATATAAATTTCCACCAGGCCATTTAGAAAAAAAGAAAAAAAGTATTTTTATGAATATATTTTTTTTAAATATTTCTTCCTTACTATAGAACTAATGTTACGTCCAAATAAATTTAACTTGCTTAAAAAGTAAAAATCATGCAATTAAGGGTTAACCCGTCGCGCGCCAATTAGCAGACACAATAGAAATTTTATTGTTATCTGTACACATGGTGTGCATTCCACGTTTGAGAGGTTCAATAGCCAATAATAATGTATCTTATTTGTATTTATTATATATTTATACTAGCGACCCGCCCCGGCTTCGCACGGGTGCAATGCTGATCACTATCACTACATAGTATAAAACAAAGTCGCTTCCCGCTGTCTGTCTGTCTCTATGTATGCTTAGAACTTCAAAAATAAGCAACGGATTTTGATGCGGTTTTTTTTTAATAGATAGAGTGATTCAAGAGGAAGGTTTATATGCATATAATACATGCATAATATAGTAGAGAAACACTGATAATTTTAGAGCCATTATTTCTCTTAAAAAGTATAGGATAAAAAATGGTTATTGTAAGTTATCCCTAAGAGATAGACATATGTCACCGCGGACTTTTTTGTAGACCTTTTTAAGGTGTACAATACTGTAGTACATTATTTTGATCTATCTCGTAGGGTTAAGCCAGCGTTTGCAATGTAAGCGCAAAAAAATGTGTTTATTTACGACATCACATTAAAAACCCCTAAAATGATCAGTGTTTCTCTACTATATTATGCATGTATTATACATAAAAACCTTCCTCTTGAATTACTCTATCTATTAAAAAAAACCGCATCAAAATCCGTTGCGTAGTTTTAAAGATTTAAGCATACATAGGGACAGACAGCGGGAAGCGACTTTGTTTTAGTAGTGATTCTTATTTATATGTGACGTTAACAGTTCAAAACACGATACATTGTAAGTATGTACTTTTCTCGATTGTAAAAAACCATTTCATATTTTAACAACAGCACACAAAAATATAAAAGTTGCATGTACTCAAAGGTGATCGTATTATAAGGTAATTTTAATTAATATGGTTTTGGAAAACCATACTTTTTTACGATTAAGGGTCGATTTCGCCAAAGTCAGATATCTTTTATCCGTGTACTAAAATTGACTTCTGACAGTTCTGGTATGGAAAAACTGTCAAAAATTCAAAATTTAATCTCAGAATAAGACTTATTTTATTTATAAAAGTTTGGTGGAATTCGCCCTATGATGAAAAAGTGCTTTTTGCTTACAAGATAACCCGCTTTTAAAACATTCATCATCATCTACCTAGCCTTTTCCCAACTATGTTGGGGTCAGCTTCCAGTCTCACCGGATGCAGCTGAATACCAGTATTTTACATGGAGCGACTGCCTATCTGATCTTCACAACCCAGTTACTGGGTAATACGATACCCCTTTACTGTTTGTCAGACTTTCGGGCTCCTGACTACCCGTAACGACTGTCAAATATCCACGAATGACAGCCGGAGCCAACGGCTTAACGTGCTTTCCAAGGCACGGAGGAGTCCCGGTATGTTTAAAAATACTTGCATATGTATGAAACAGATGAGGAGAGACAGTTGAGGGAAAGTACGCGCAGGAAAGATTTTAAAAACAATATAATACCCCAACTTAATATTGTTCAACATAGTCCTCAATATCAAGCAGTGCGGATTTTTAACAGGTTGCCATTGGACTTAAAAACTATAATTTACACGAGCTCTTTTAAGTCAAGACTTAAATCGTTCCTATTGGAGAAATGTCTGTAAGTATTCGATAGACGATGACATATCCACGTTTTATTATTTTTTTTTTTTTGTAAATATTAGTTCATGGGACTGATATTAGTTTGTAGTGCATGAGAGACTGTGTAATGTTAGTAATATTGGCTTGTAATGTTTGTAATATTACTTTTTTTAATGTTTTTATTATTATTTCCTTTTTTTTCAATAAATACATATAAATTATATTTTTAAATAGTAGAATATATATGAAAACATTTAAAAATATAAAAAATAGTAGCCCATATTATTATTATATTTTTTTTTTTGTAATTTTCTATAATTTATTGTAATAAGAATGTGTTAGTTTTATATTTTTTTATGATTTCAAACACAATGTGAATTGTTCCTGAATAAATTGAATTGAATTGAATTGAATATATAAAGATGGTCACCCATCCACAGACGAATCGTGGCAATCAGAGCTTAACCTAATCGATCGACCTGCGTGGCTGTTATTATTTAGCCACGGGCCCCCCTCTTAAAACATTCATGCTGCACGTATTATGTGTAACTACCCTATTTCAATATCAAGTATGTTATTATGTTTACTGAAAAACGGCTCGTAACTTACCAGGACGCTAATTTTCATTGTTTTTTTCGGGTATTTTTCAAGCTGTAATGCCAATGGTGAGGACAAACGAGACTGTATGGCTGAGGTGACAGTAATAAAAATGAGTGACAGTATAAGGTGACAGTAGCAAATAAAAATGCTAGAAATTAATGACTATTTGTCACGGTCCTCCGAGAAAATTATTAATTAATTTACAAGTGATAAAAGCTGATTAATTTTGATTAATTTTGTGTTTGACTTGAACAATACTGAATACTTTTTCCACTTACTAACTTTGGTATTATGATCATGCTTCTATAAAAGTGATACAACCTGTGATTTGCTTTCAATCTTTATAACACCTTTGCTCGGCACTCATTCTAAACAATAAATTAGGCATGAAATCAATTAGAAAGTATGGCAACAACAAGGTCGAGCCAGGTAAATTAAAAAAAAACAAATAAATAAATTGACTACTAACTTAGATTGGCTGCGTGTTACCACTTTCAAGGCAGGGTTTACACATGCAACATTCCATCATTGATTCAGCTGCTCACGCGCCGCCTCTGTTTTCAAGTTGGATAGTGATTGTGTCATCTAATGGTTCTCTAGTTCATTGATTGATATAGGATCAGATTAATTTATTAGGTGAATCAAATATAAACAGGACTTTTTTTATTACTGGTCGCTGAGTGAAGTGACGCGCTTGGTGTTGTTGTATGTGTTAGGGGGGATCATCTAGGGGAGGGGGGTATACTGCTCCGGCTCATTTTAGTTTATTGCGCGCCAGTAGCATCATGTATGAGCAGGAGGTATATAAAGTCTGTTGAGCAACGACTTATCATATTTTTTTTAACACGGGAGGGCATAACACCTTCCGAAATTTTGCATCCATTGACTCTACAGTTCGATAAGAATACGCTTTCAAGAACTCAAGTGTGGGAATGGCACAAAAAAAAATTCAAGTGGAGGACGCCGTTTTCACACTGACCAGATAGTGGAATCATTTGTGTGCAATTCTTCGATACTGGCATCAAGAAACATCCCCTGCGCTGGGAAAAATGTGTTAATAGAAGGGGAGATTATGTAGAAAAATAAAATATATTCCTTTTTCATACGTGCGTATTTTTTTTTTTTACTTAAGTCCGGTTTATGTTTGATCTGTATGAAGGACATCCAGGATAATCTTTCAGGCCATTAGCCGTGACGTCAGGCACCTGAGATACCTGACGCTTGTGTGTAACCTACACTCAATATTTTTTGGCCCAGCACTGTTGAAAAATGAGCCAGCAGATATCGCTTTTATTGTAAAGATTGCATTTGGGATTCTGGATAATCTTAATGTCATAAATAAAAATAAAAGTACCCTTTCAATTCCATGAATGTATTTATTATTAAACATGTTGTTTGAGATCGTATTCTATACAAATCATCTTAGTATCACTTCTCATTTCAATAAATGTACATAAAATAACATTCATGGCAACATTATTGCACCAAGTGCAATATATGATCTGTAATTTTAAAATTAAATAATATATTTTTCAAATATTTTAATTATTGAGTACCTACTATACCTTCACACTGATTATGTATTTTCATACATAATCAGTGTGTGTGTGTGTGAGTGTGTGTTTGTGTGTCAAACAAACAGAATAATAATGACCAGATTGCAATATATGAATATTATACGGATTTTAACAATAAATAGATATGTTATAACAATTATGTGAAACGTGCATATCATTTTACCAGTACATATATTATTATTGGCACCCTTAAACAACTTGAAGATTTGCACGGGCCGATAGGCAGATAATTAGGCGTCCCACGTATGTACATCAGTCTGTGTCTTGTAATTCTGTCAGAATATTATGTCATAGGGATATAAAATCACATAATAAGTTGTTTAATCTACAAGTCTTGCTTTACAACTTATGGTTTTGGTTTCGTTGAATTTAAGTTTTAATATATTGATATAATCCACGAGCAAGAACAGTTATTCTAATTAAACAGCTATATGTAATCCGTCAGGATATTTAATTTAATACTATTTGAGATTTTCAAGTTATTTGAAGCCATACGTAGTAGTATAGGTATAACCACCAGCGCCACCCGCAGAGCTAGCTCCAGAGCCAGCACCAACATAGCTTCCGACACCACCTCCGACAAGACCACTACCGATGCCACCAGCAATGCCGCCACCACCTGCATATCCACCCGCCCCAGATGCAGCTGCTGCACCACCATATGCACCGCCACCACCACCGAAGTAACCACCATCTCCGCCTATATATCCTCCTACCCCAGCAGGTGCTGCAGCATCACCATATGCGCCGCCACTACCACCGAAGTAACCACCATCACCACCTATATATCCTCCTGCCCCAGCAGCTGCTGCAGCACCACCATATGCGCCGCCACTACCACCGAAGTAACCACCATCACCACCTATATATCCTCCTGCCCCAGCAGCTCCTGCAGCACCACCGTATGCGCCGCCACCACTACTAAAGTAACCACCATCACCACCTATATATCCTGCCCCAGCAGCTGCTGCAGTACCACCATATGCGCCGCCACCACCACCGAAGTAACCACCATCACCACCTATATATCCTCCTGCCCCAGCAGCTGCTGCAGCACCACCGTATGCGCCGCCACCACCACCGAAATAACCACCATCACCACCTATATGTCCTCGTGTCCCAGCAGCTGCTGCAGCTGCTGCAGCAGCTCCACCGTATAAACCGCCACCACCACCCAAGTAACCATTGGTATCACCACCAATATATTCACCTACCCCAGCTGCAGCTGCAGCACTACCGTATAGATCAGCACCACCATATAAGTAGCTACCTACTTCACCGCCTATATATCCACTTACATCGCCTCCAATATATCCACCCACCACAGCCGCACCTCCAACACCACTGTATACATCACCACTACCTTCGTATCCACCAGCGCCAGCCGCAGCTCCAGCACCACCAGCTCCGTATCCACCTACGTTACCGCCTATATAACCACCAGCCTCTGCCGCAGCTGCAGCCGCTGCTGCCGCACCACCGTATACACCACCACCATACCCACCACCTACACTGCCACCATAGCCGTTAGCAATAGAGTTAGTGGCGCTTCCTCGATATCCACTGTATCCACCAGAAGCAGCGCTAGCATAGGCATTAGCATTAGCGTTAGCGACGCTTTCGCCGTATCCGCCATATCCACCAGATGCGCCACCAGCATGGGCATTAGCATTAACGTTAGCGGCATTTCCTTCATAACCGCTATATCTGCCAGTTGCACCGCCAGCATAGGCATTAGCTTTAGCGGCACTTTCTCCATGTCCGCTATATCCGCCATATCCACCATATCCACCGTATCCACCAGCTGCACTACTAGCATGGGCATTAGCGTTAGCGGCACTCTCTCCATATCCGCCATATCCGCCGTATCCACCAGCTGCACCAATAGCATGGACATTAGTGTTAGCGGCACTCTCTCCATATCCGCCATATCCGCCGTATCCACCAGCTGCACCAATAGCATGGGCATTAACGTTAGCGGCAGTCTCTCCATATCCGCCATATCCGCCGTATCCACCAGCTGCACCAATAGCATGGACATTAGTGTTAGCGGCACTCTCTCCATATCCGCCATATCCGCCGTATCCACCAGTTGCACCACTAGCATGGGCATTAGCGTTAGCGGCACTCTCTCCATATCCGCCATATCCGCCGTATCCACCAGCTGCACCAATAGTATGGACATTAGTGTTAGCGGCACTCTCTCCATATCCGCCATATCCGCCGTATCCACCAGCTGCACCACTAGCATGGGCATTAGCGTTAGCGGCACTCTCTCCATATCTGCCATATCCGCCATATCCACCAGCTGCACCAATAGCATGGACATTAGTGTTAGCGGCACTCTCTCCATATCCGCCATATCCGCCGTATCCACCAGCTGCACCATTAGCATGGGCATTAGCGTTAGCGGCACTCTCTCCATATCCGCCATATCCGCCGTATCCACCAGCTGCACCAATAGCATGGACATTAGTGTTAGCGGCACTCTCTCCATATCCGCCATATCCGCCGTATCCACCAGCTGCACCACTAGCATGGGCATTAGCGTTAGCGGCACCCTCTCCATATCCGCCATATCCGCCGTATCCACCAGCTGCACCACTAGCATGGGCATTAGCAATAGCATTCGAATTGCCACCTCCGTATCCACCAGATACACCTCCGGCATAGGCATTGGCGTTAGCAGCACTACCCCCATATCCGCTATATCTACCAGATGCACCACCATAGGCATTAGCACCTGCTCCTGCATAACTACTGCCACCCCCTAAGGCATACGTGCCCGCACTACCACCAGCTTCAATGTCAGCTTCTATGCCTCCTTCAATTTCAGCTTCTAGGCCACCACTGAGGCTACTTTCAAAGAGACCACCGATGGCACTTGATATGATTCCACCTATACCACCGCTAGTGCCTGCATCAGCGCTGGCTTCTACGCTACCATCAAAACCAGCTTCGATGCCACCGCCAAACCCACCTTCAATGCCAGCTTCAATGCCTCCTTCGATGCCAGCTTCGATCCCACCACCAAAACCTCCGCCAAGGCCAGCTGCAGCTGCAGCGCTCGCAGCAGCGCCACTGCTGCCTTGGTAACCGTATCGCAGTGCATTTTTATTAAGCTGATTGATACTTGATTTGCCAACGCTAGGTTCCTCATGGGCTTCTAAGCCAAGGTTGTCGCTTAAACTGTTGCTTGAAAATAGTCGTCTACTCAGTGACACGTCATCAGCTCGACATGTGATGACTATAGCAAACACGAACAGCTGAAAAGATTTTTTTATTTCAATTAAGTCTGATGGGTGACAGCAATGCTACCTATAATATTATATAATTCAATATGTCAGCGAAGAAGAATTTTAGCGTAAGGTGCACGCATTTCTTTCCATTAAATCCGGCACTAATAAATTCCGTATGTAGAATTTGAAGTAGAAGGAACATTAACTTCAGTTATTATAAGGCCTACTAGAATTCGGTGAAAATAGACTCTCGCTTCGAATTAAGTAGAGTAAGTGTGGATTGAGCATCCTATTAATAACAGGTAATACGGGCTGGTGTCCGCAACTCCACGTCAATGCGCGTATTTTGCGTACGGTCCTATTAATAATGCATAGGTATATTACCAGCAGCCTAATTGCGTAACTCATTCCAATGACATTTTTTTACAATTTTTTTACAGTTCATCAACACCGATTGTGAGATTTTTGTTGTCTAGCAGACGAATTTTTCAAACAGGTCAAGTGTTGTCAATTGAATAACCTTATTATTCCATTTGTATACGGAATTCTGCATTACCTATCTAGATTTTTCTTTTATTATACATATTTCAAATTGTGTTTATGAAGTTTAGAAAGCCAGCCATAAGCGAGTCGGACTCTCACACTAAGGGCTCGTAGCACCGAAACCAAACCGTTTAACCGTTACAAAGTTACAGCCCTGACCAACAGACAGACAGACAGATAGACAGGCAGAACGACGACGTAGTCCTTTTAAAAGGGTCCAGTTGGCGTTCATTGGATACGGAACCCTATTAAAATACATTCATGGTTAAAGGAATAAGCGTGTAATATATTGTATGTGATAATCCTACAAATATTTTACACTACAAGACTTGACAATTGTTTTTTTTTATATAAAGGCTAGCTGAGCCCACGACAATCAGGTTCACTGATATATTTATACTAAAATCCTAGCTTGAGAAACATCTATGAATTCTAGGAAGAAAAATCCTTGATCCCTCAGCTGCCACGTCAAGTAGGTACATGTGCCTGACGTTAGTAGAACCTTAACCTATAATATTTTTTGCCCGGTAGTGAAGTGTTAAACAGGGGCTGGTGGGTAAGTTATAACAGCCGCATGGGTCGATCGATCAGGTTAAGCTACGCTTGCCGCGGTTGGTCCGTAGATGGGTGACCATCTTTACATACCAAGACCCCTCCGTGCCTCGAAAAGCACGTTAAGCCGTCATTCCTGGCTGTTATTCGTGAATATTTGACAGTCGTTACGGGTCGTCATAAGCCCGAGAATCTGACAACCAGTCTTAACAAGGGGTATCGTATTACCCAGTAACTGGATTGTGGAGGTCAGATAGGCAGTCGCTCCATGTAAAATACAGCTGCATCCGGTTAAACTGGAAGCCGACCCCAACATAGTTGGGAAAAGGCAGATGATGAGTGAAGTGTTAAACAGATATTAGATTTAATTAGTTCTCGATTTATAAGTGCACTATCGGATAGACAGAAAGACGTTGTAGTATATGAGATACAAGAATATGTTTGAATATTCTTACCAGCGAAACTTTCTTTCTCGCTTGTTCCGCCATCGTGCCGAGCTTCAATGCTCGCTCGTATGGTGTGAGAGACCAAGACTGATCGACTTTAAAGGCGGCATTATGGCGGATTTCAACGCTAGAACTAAATTGGCTTTTGTCACGGTCTGCCAAGCAAATTATTACTTAATTTACTAGTAGTAGGAACTGATTAAACAAATGTTTTCGGAAATGCAATAAAAAATGTATTACAAATATAGGAATTTAACTACGGTTTCTTTGAAGTGTTGCAAATATAGCCTTTGATGACTTAAAAATACTACAAGGACATAAAAACCGAAGTCATTATTTGACGTTCTTCTGTATATAATATAATATAAACGTTTGTTTACATCTGGCTTTTGTTGAATCCTTGTTGGGGTTTAAAATCTGATGATCAATCTGGTCTATTTTTTTTTTGTTGCTTAACGAATAATGTAAATTGATACGTATATTTTAATGGCGGAAGGAATTGATGATCTGCTTTTATAAATATGAGTAAAAAAAACATAACCAGGAGCATCACCCTGTAACGCCCCGGAGTTAAAATGCTTTCTCACCACTACAGAACGTGCTAGCACAATCGTATAATAATTCTAGAAAAATAATCTTCACCCGCATTGAGCTTCCCACGTGCTTTTACTAGCACCAAATTATCCTTTGACAATCGGTAATAATGTGGATTCCTATCAGTGAAAGATTTTTTTGTAAGCGGACGTACGAGTACATTTCCAGAAATTATCTTTTCAACCCACTAACAACTTTTTTTAGTTCTAATTGTACGGAACCCTGAGTGCGGTCCGACTCGCATACAGCCTATTTTTTTTTTATATACACAGTAAGCATGCTGATGTTTATAATGCGCTAATAACATCGTCATAGATATCTAAATCAAATTATTCATTTTGACATTATTCCTATTTTAATGATTTTATGTATGTACACAATCATAATGATTGTGTAAATACCTATGTTATTTGAAATCCCATAATAATTTCAGGCGTAACTCACTTGCTTAGCTAATTTTGTATGTGTACCTACGAAAGCTTGAACATTGTAAATGAAATACTAATTTGTAACTGTTGTTAACTTATTTTTGACGATTAGTGTACACATATTTATGCACGTACATGAATTTAATTTTGAATGTAGTTAATATAATATGCGGGTGTATTTACCGTTAGTTCACACTCTAGGCTGTATAAGTTATTACGCACATCAAGCTAGCCGAAACTGTCAATTAAAATTTTCCCAATCAACTTTGAACCTAATGCTTTAGCGATAAAGTTGATAATCTATTAAAGAAAGACAGATTGTTGTAGCTTAATGTGCTGGCGTCTGTACATACCTTCCGTTTTGGGAGTATTCTTATTTGTAGCTATACCAAGTTCATACATACGTACCTACATTGTTTATTTTAATTTTTAATCGGTTATCAAAAAAAAAAAAAATGCTGTATCATAGAAAAGTTCAATACTTTGCGGTCAAAAAATATGAAACAACGATTTTTTTTTTATAACTGTAGATAAACATCTACACTAGAGGGTCTGTCATATGAAGAGTTCATGGTTACAGTTTGCACGCTGGTTTTTTTTTCCTGTATTTTTATTTAGTAGAATTTTGATAGGTATATAAGCTTTACTTCTTTGAGCAAATCCCACAAAAATTCCGAGTGCCTCTTTCAATTTGCGACAACATTGTAGAATTTACGATTACTCCCATTTTCTTCTTTCTATCATCATTCTCACACTTCATCTTTCTCATCATCATTGGCTGCGTAAGATTGCATATGGAAAGCTGTTGTAGGTATACAGTTTTCTCAGCATTTATAAACGTCATAACCATCTTTGATTCAGTTTTATGAGCTGGTAGGTAAGGCTGGTACAAGCTGGTGTCCGCAATTCCACGTCAAAGCGCGAAAGAGTAGGTACTTCTTTGACGTCGTCTCAGTCTTCAGTCTCATATAGAGTTAATAAACCCAATTTTATTTTGTGTAATAATAAGTACCATCAAAAATAATATATTGTTGTCATTATTATTTTTTTATCTGCTTTAAAGCTATCTCGATTTATAAGCTAACGTTATATAAGGTAAAGGAAATTTTAAGACCTTGGCTACAGTCCTTAGGTTATGACGACAATGAGAAGTTAATTTTATCAGTATCATAAAAAACGCGTAGTATTTGCAAATAAAAAATACATTAAGATACTCACACAAACACTCATGTACACTAAAATGTGTTCATTCACCATCACACATACACACACTCACATGCACACCCATACACACACTCACACTCTCACACGCACAATCACACGCCTGTTTTGTTTCTTAATATTGTTTATTTTTATTGTTTAGTTTTACTATTTAAATACCTACTAATGTTACTTTTATTTGTATTTTATTGCATAAAAATTTAAATGTGTATTGATGTAAGGCGGAGAACACTGATTCCTGTAACACAGGTTCGCCTAGCACGGGAGTCAGGGGCTTCACATGTAGGTACGGTGTAATATTTTTATGTCAATAAAGTTTTTATTATTATTTATATTTGCTACATTCGAGTTTAGTTTTAAAATGTAAAAAAAAACCTTATAACTGGCGTACAATAAGACTACTACTACTTTGGCGTATCTATTTATGAATGTCTCTATTCTATATTGATTTAAAATGAAATATAACTAAAATCCGTTTTCTTGTTTTCAAGTCCTTGAATATACTTTGCATAAAGTGTACGAAGTACCAGCAGGACCACATAACTAGATGAAGTTATCAAGTACACCAAGTTCGGTGTCTGTCCTGCACATAAGTACTGCTGGTCAGCGCTCTTCAAGTTTTGCAGCTCTGGCTGTGTCAGCGTTTTTGTTAGTCTCTAGTTTAACTTTATAGATAGGTAGTGAATCCTTTCAAAACTCTAATAATATTCCTCCCAGTGATAAAAGAAAATAACAAAATATTTTGTGTGTAGTCTCCTGGATCAGATAATTGGTCCTTCTGGCAAAAAATCGCTCCTCTTGGCAAAATATGGCCCTTAGAAAACATAGTCTAGGTACTCCGTACAATGTTATGTATACCTTTAGCGGTACATGAGATTAATTTGCCTTTTGAAAATCCGAAAAGGATATAATTTATGTTCGTACCATAAGTATTCGTAACAAATATCGCAAATGAATAAATTATTATTGGCCATACTGCCGTGCGATTTTGTAACCATCTCACTGTGAACGCTTGGGTGAAGTGAGAGTGGAGTGAGCTGTCATTCGCTAGGGATTAACACTATTAAGTGCTCACTTCACTTAATATTTCACCGTGAGATTTTTACAGAATCGACCAGCTGTAATGCTATTCTGTAAAAATGACATCGTGATAACTCGGGTGAAGTGAGCTTAAAGTGAGCAGTCATTAGTGTCAATCTCTAGTATCCGATGAAATAACAGCTCACTTCACCTAACTTCTCACGGTGAGATTCTAGCAGAATCGACCAGCTGTTTATTTTTTTTCGTATCTACCTACCTACGTCTACTATCACTATCAGTTCCACAATCCCCGTCACATTATACTGACGCTTGCTCGATTACGCTTTGACTGCAATACACTACATAAATCCGTATCCAGCGCACATAAAACGGGCAGGTTATGAAAGGCCCGGGACAAAAACGGTCGGGCATTTTTAACCTACGCCCGCGATGCGTCAATGATGTTTACTCTCCCTAAAAGCCTTTACGTGGAACGAGTTTATACAGCGTATGGTTATTTATATACGACAAGCAGAAAAGGTTTTAATATAAAAGTCAGATTGGATCAATAGGTATGAATGCGCAAATGTGTGCGGAGGTGTATGTATGCAAACAATGCCTCAAGCAATTAGTGTGGAACTCACAGCACGGCTCTCGTTATTCCCTATGGAATACAGAAAAAAGTCGTGAATTGATTGCTCGGTACACGGAAACGTGAAACAAAAGGTTTGGCGGTAAACAGTTGAACAAATTGAATAGAGATTTGAAGTGAACTTTTCATCACATGTATTAATTAGGTGAATCAAATATAAACAGGACTTTTTTTTATTATTGGTCGCTGAGTGAAGTGACGCGCTTGGTGCTGTTGTATGTGTTAGGGGGGATCATCTAGGAGAGGGGGGTATACTGCTCCGGCTCACTTTTAGTTTTTTAGTTTATTGCGAGCCAGTAGCATCATGTATGAGCAGGAGGTATATAAGTCTGTTGAGCAACGACTTATCATAATTTTTTTTAACACGGGAGGGCATAAAACCTTCCGAAATTTTGCATCCATTGACTCTACAGTTCGATAAGAATACGCTTTCAAGAACTCAAGTGTAGGAATGGTACAAAAAAAAATTCAAGTGGAGGACGCCGTTCTCACACTGACCAGATAGTGGAATCATTTGTGTGCAATTGGCTAAAGGCACGATCGACTACATTCTTCGATACTGGCATCAAGAAACATCCCCTGCGCTGGGAAAAATGTGTTAATAGAAGGGGAGATTATGTAGAAAAATAAAATATATTCCTTTTTTTTACGAGTATATACGTGCGCATTTTTTTTTACTTAAGTCCGGTTTATATTTGGTCCACCCACGTATTTCTACAAAAAGGGTCGATTTGGCCGTTTCGGGTGAGTAAATGCGAATCAACCAATAAGCAATTAAGCAAATTTCATTTTACAGAGTCTGCTTGTCTTAACCGTACGTATGTATAATGATGTTGAAACTACGTCCATATAATGAGAATAATCATTTCTTACTTGCCATCTTTGCCATCACTTCTATTCAGCACTCTCGCGCCAATAATGACAAATATCGTTTCCGTCTCTCTATTGATTTCCGATGTACCAATTTTCCAACTAAATATTTCGAACCCAGTTTACGAAAACAATACATCTTCGTACTAAACCCACGCAAACCAACATCTGTTATCATTACAAGGACACAGCATCAGGCAGCTTATAAAACTTAACTAAAATTAGACAGCTTTGGTTAACATAATGCCGCTCAATAACAACAATCTTAAATTGAAGAACTTCCCCTTTGTTGGAAGTCGGTTGGAGGGAAGCGACTCAAAGCGCTAATAGTGACAGCGCACGCGGCTCGAAAGTTCGCATCGCATTCTAACACACGATCAAACTGGTTTAGCACACGTAAACTTGTAACTGAGACGAGTTCAGAACTTTGTGTTTACTTAAAACTCCCCGCTATGAACTTTATAAGTGAAATAAAGTGTTCCACGGTGGATTTATCTGTGTACGTATACATGAACATTGTACGACACTAGGAAGTTTGCATAAGCTCTCAAAATATAGTTTATGCTTATAAAGATTGTCTGCAACGTGTTACAAAGTGTGCTAACTGGTATAATGCCGCAACTTGAGCAACTTAAACAACTTAATGAGGGTCGAGACTACAACGATGTGCTAAATTCCTGAATTTAAGCTTGTTTAATACATTTGTAGTCTCAAGTAATTCCTTGAGAATTGTGTTAAATTCTTCTTCTTTGAGAAAATGCGCTGAGGTCTATTCTTAATTATTAAAATCACAAATAATTAAAAAAAAAAAACAAATTACAAAAATTAAATTATTAGGTTGTCTCATAAGTTTTTGCCATATTTTGTTTTTCTCGAATTTTCTCGTATTTAAACTAAAGCAAATTCAAGAAAGTTCTTGATCTTAATAGTAAGGATGAGTATCTTTTATGGTGAGGGTATAAATAGGCGCGGACGCAACGCAATAATTAGTCTTTAGTGAAAATGGATCAGCGTCAACTGCGAGCTATTATGCTATATGAGCATCGACTTAAAGTCTCTTCAACAGAAACGGCTAAAAAGATTAACACTGCATTTGGATCGGGTTCTACTAGCGATCAGACTGTTCGTTTCTGGTACAAACATTTTGACACCGGTGATATAAGCTGCGAAGATTAACCTCGCCCAGGCTGACCCACCAGCTTTGATGAACCGACGAACCCACATGCTTTGCGTCACGAACTTGAGCTACATCCAGACTATAGGACGCGCGATTTAGAGAAGGCGCTTGGACAATTCCACGCGACTATAAATCGTTATCTCAAATCGATGGGATATAGCAAAGTGATGTCACGTTGGACACCTCATGCGTTAACGAACCATGACCGGGCCGTTCGTGTGGCCATTTGTCAAAGTTTGTTACTTCGTCCGCACAGACGAGACTTTCTCAAGGAAATTATTACATGTGACGAGAGCTGTATACACTATGAAACTAACACGCGTCATGCATGCCTATTGGATACCTCGCGGGGAAAACCCACCAGCCCAGCCTAAACTTAATGAACACGATCAACAATTATGTTGTCTGTTTTCTGGGATTGGCAAGGAATGATTTTCTGGGAACTCCTCGAATCTCATCAGACTATTAACGCCAATCTGTATACGCAGCAGCTTCGCAAACTAGCAGAGATGTTAAAAATTAAGCGGCCAAAACGACTTGGAGTCCAACTTTTGCATGACAACGCACGACCTCATTGCGCCAAGTTAACACATAAACAGCTGGAGGAGCTAGGATGGCTGAATGTTCCACATCCACCGTAAAGCTCGGATCTTGCGCCTTCAGACTTTACTTCTACTTTTTTCATTTACTTCGAGCTCTCAAATTTCATTTACTAGGAAAAAAAAAACGAAAATTCTGGAAGTATTAACATTGAACTTGAAAATTTTTTCGAGTCCCAGCCTGCCTCATTTTGGGAGAAGGGTATTCAAATTTTGCCCAGTAGATGGCTGACTGTTGTTCATAACGAGGGAGACTTATAATTGATTAAATGTATTTTATATTAATAAAAAAATATTAATAATAATTTGTCTTTTAACTGGCAATAATTTATGAGACAACCTAATATGTGGTCCAAATTAAAATTTTTGTACAAAAAAAAAACTTTACCTTGATGTACAAGACAAAACATTTATTTATTAATATTTCACTACCTACTTACTGCATCAAATTTAAAATATTTTTGCAACAAACCAGAAATCATTTACACAGAATATTCTATAATGACCTACAACCAATTTTACGAAAACTTGAATCTTTTAAAGTTATTTCGAACACTCGAATTTCGGTAGTCGGAATTCACTTCATATTTCGCAAGCAACATTAAACATTCAATAAAATGCTGCAATGAAAACTTCCATTGAAACAGTTCTTAGTAAAAAGATTCAGTTTGTAACTATTGAAGTAGGAGTGCCTGCTACAGACAGGAAACCATTTTAAACGCAGCTCTGACTGAGAACAGTTTAGATACCGAGTCTTTATTGCAACTGAACTGTACTTATGAAATATTTATCTTTTTGTATTTGTTAACGTTTATTCAAGACGTATGGCACCAGGCGCTTGTTAATGCTGAACATTATACCCAAAGAAAAACTAAGATGTAAATTATATGTGGAGTCATTACGACGGACAAAATAAATCTCTGAAAGGAATGGTGCTGTCGTCACAACCATATTCTAGACTTTATTTTTTATGTCTACAACTTTTAGATCAACTCAGACGGTAACAGAAATTAGACAAATTGCTGCACTAGGTTGTCTACACTACTTTGTTCATAAAATTATATATGCCACCAAGTATTTACACCGACCGATTCTTTTCGCAACTCCAGTCACGCAATTACTTTCGAACCTTAGTCATAAGGCTACTAAAATGCAAACTTAACCCACAACTAACACGCTTCCGGTTATAAATCCATAATTGTATGCACTATCAGAATAACGTGTTATTCATCTTGGAGCACTGCCATGTTGTTTTGAAAAATTAGAGAGCAATGCGAAGCAGGCGAGGGTTGGTCCGCAGCCAAGAACCACGTACCCTGTGACACCGCCCTGATAAAGGCTACCCCGCAGTTTGAAATATCAGCGACCAGCTTCTAATTTATATGAAAGGAAATTGGCTTTTCTACTATGTGCTAGTTCGTTAACTCGATATAGAACGCGAAAAGCGGAACTATATTTTTCTGAAAGTTTTGCTGATATTTCAGCTTTGAGAGATTTTTAGTTTTCGCTGGAATGAGATATGGGTAATATAATATTTTCACTAGAAAACTAAAGAGTATAGTTTTTGGGATATATTCTTTGTGACTGTTTATGGCATAAAGGCTGGGGTGACTGAATAATTAAATACATATACAGGGTTATTTGTAAAACACCAACAACCTCTTAAGAGGTCATTGTACTCATCATTATGAACAACTTTTACTATGGGACTAAAAAATCAGCTGTTCCCAACATTTATGTTCGTACGAGTCGTCAAAATGTAGGGAACAGCTGATTTTTTTTTTCGCGATTTCAGGTTTGGTCTCATAGTAAAAGTTGTTCATAATGATGAGTACAATGACCTCTTAAGAGGTTGTTGGTGTTTAACCCTGTATTTACAAAAATAATATTATGATGACTCTTGAGTGACTTATACGGTATTTATAATAGCAAGTTAAGCAACACTACTTATTATACAGGGTGGCCGGAACATTGGCGTCCAAAAATAAAATTTAGGTCCCTCGTATCGTGGGGTATCCGAATCACCCACATGTTTGTTCCGCGACTTTTCTTGGTTTTCGAGTTGTTAATTTTTTTCTGATTTTTTGAGGATTTTCGACCTGACCAATTTAAACACATTCTTAAAAACAAGTAGATGACTTTGTCGAGATTTGTTTTGCAACGGAAGCTTCATTAGCATTACTTTTATGCGCAAAATAATCAGCTTCGTAACTGTAATTAAAATTATGAAAATATTGGTCTAAAGTGAAAAATTCACGTTCGGTAAATTATGACATAAATGTTCAACTTTAAATTATAAATCTAAACAGGTAACTTCATGGTTCCTAAGTAGGCCTCGAGAATACGCCAGAGTTTCAGCTTTCATAATCACTAAACAAAGGATTACTTAATAGGGCTAAATTGGCTAAAATCGGCCTAAAGACAGCGAGGTGAAAAATTCTTCGAATTAACCATCTGATTAATACATTTTTTTTTTAGTTTAATTTAAGTTTAATAGTAATAATTCATTTAATAATTCTTTTTTTTTTTCTCACCACAATATATAAAGATAACATGGAAATATTGTTTAGTAATAATATTAAAGTATACTACAATATTGTGGGGAGTAAGTAAAATGTGTGTGCGTCTGCGTATGCGTGTGCATATGCGTGTGCGTGTCCGTGCGTGTCCGTGTGTGTGTGTGTTTTGTGTGTGTGTGTGTGTGTGTGTGTGTGTGTGTGTGTGTGTGTGTGGGGCGGGGGCTGTTTGTGTGTGTGTGTATGTTTATTTATGTGGGTTAATGTATTGTGCACGATGCATTCTCGTGGATCATGAGTTGTAAACGAGAGCACAACTCTTTAAACCTGCAATAACAATGGGCCGAGAGGTTAAGAGACCGAATGGTTGCTATCTCTCGCACTGTCGGTAGCGAGAGGGGCAGCGTGCAACCGAAGCCAACGCAAAACAAGTTACCTCAATCGTGCTCATTTTGTGTTTACTGCTATACGCGTGTGGCCATTTTGTCTTTACCACACTCGCTTAGACCACGGACCCCGCTGCCTACTTGTTTGACTACTTTGTTCGTTTATTGGACTGTGTTTTGCATTCTGATTTGGACTTTGTTTACTTGAAAGTGTAAGAGATAAGTTACACGTTAAGTGAATATGCAGAAATGCATTATTTTTATGGAGTTGCACGAGTAAACGGTCATGAAGCAGCGCGACTGAATCGCGAAACGACTTCAACGTCGTGGTGGGCCTCAATCTGAGTGATATCCCGACCATCGTGTTTTTATTAACACGCACAACACTTTGATGGCAGGCCGCATTCCTGGTTGACGTGGCAGTCATGAAGGAATCCCTAGACCTGACGCGGATCACAGAGAAATGGTGCTGGAAGAAGTTTAACAAAATCCGTCTACGAGTACGAGAAGTATGGCTCGTGCTCTCAACATTACAAGGACTTCTATCCAAGCCATTTTTCACGATGAAGGATGCCACGCGTTCCACATTTGACGAATCCAAGCTTTACTGTGTAGGCAGGATCACCAATTGCGCGTTGATTTTTGCCAAACCATGTTATGAAAAGAGCAAGAGAATCCTGGATTTTTCAATAAAGTTTTGTGGTCAGATGATTCACGATTCGAGCGATCCGGAATATTCAAAATTTGCACACGTGGGCGATTGAAAATCCACTTGGTATAATCCACAGGTATCCTCAATGGCAAACTAATTGGTCCGTTTGAACTGCCGTGCCGTCCAGACTTAGTGGAGAAACCTACAAAACTTCTTGGAAAATGAACTTCCATTGTTGCTGGAAGATGTGAGTCTCGAACTTAAACGAACCCTGGTGTTACAAAATGACGGCGCCCCGTGCCACTACGCAACGCAAGTCCGAAATTACTTAAATGAACATACCCCAACAGATGGATCGGACGCAGCGGACCAATTAGGTGGCCTTCACGCTCACCTGACCTCAACCCCATCGATTTCTTCGTTTGGGGCTATTACAAGGAAATAGCATACGCCCGAGACTTCAAGTGAACAAGAGCCGAGGCAGTTGATTGCAGAAGAAGAACGTTTTATGAGAGAGAACAGAGAAGATTTTAAACGATTGACAGACAATTTCTTACGTAGGTGTAGAATGTGTATTGCTGTTGGAGGTGGCCACTTTGAAAACATTTTGTAAATGTTAAACATAAATTACTTTTTTTACATTATCATTTGTGTTTTATTAACAAAACCACTTCTTATTTAAAACTTTTCTTACCCAACCTCTGAAGCTATTTGTTGGTTAGTTTCCACTATTCTTATCATTAATTAACCTTAGGAAAGAGTGAATGGGCACAAAAAATTGTATTAATCAGATGTAAAAGTAGCCCAATTAGGTACTACTTATTTTAATGATTATAAAAACGAACAGTTTGACGCATTTTTGAGGCCTAGTTAGGAACCATAAAGTCAACTGCTTAGATTTTTAATTTAATGTTGAAAATTTAAATCATAATTTACCAAACGTAAATTTTTCACTCTAGACCAACATTTTCATAACTTTCATTACAGTTACGAAGCTGATTATTTTATGCATAAAAGTGCTACTCATGAAGATTCAGATTCAAAAAAATCTCGGCAAAGTCTTTTACTTTTTTATAGAATGTTTTTAAATTGTTCAGGTCGAAAATTCTCAAAAATTCAGAAGAAAATTCATAACTCGAAAACTATGAAAAGTTGCGGAACATACATGGGGGTGATTCAGATACCTCATGAAACGAAGGACCTACATTTTATTTGCGGACGTCAATGTTCCGGCCACCCTGTATTTCCAATTTATGTAACCGCGAACGGATTGGTCAGGCATTATGTTTAGATATATCATTTTATTGTGTTATGTAAACAATTGAATTTATCTTCAAGTATAAACACCGTGACACAAAAATATTAAATAAAATAAATTTAACCGCGTCTGATCAAAATCCATTTACAAATCGGTCTATTGAAAAGTATTATTCTTGCCTATTTTTCCATTTCACCACAGAAACGAACCTTTTACGAAATATCCGGCAAAGGAAAAGCAATAAAAGTCGAATTACTGTTCGAGTCATGCATCACGAAAGTTTTGGGTTCGAGAGTTACAAATTGAATAAAATTAAGGTCAGTATTTCGCCTTGTGTCGGTCTGTCTGTACGCAGTGTATGCTGACTTCAAACGAAACTATCTCTACGAACTTTTTAACCTGTTTACGTGGAGATGAGTTGCGATTTTATCACGTCATACAGAAAACATAGCGATTAATGGGAAATACGTAGATATCTAAATGTTTTGATGTTCTTCTTACCTTAACACTTTCATATTAGGTTTATTTAGGTATAAAATTATAGTTATTTATGCAACTATTATATAATAAGGGATATTAAAACATGAATGTGGGTATTTAATACCCAATTACGTACAGTTACATACAAGACTATCTACGCCCATGATGTGAATCCTTTATAAAAAGTTCTGATACCATATGGTGTTGTACAGTCTTATAAGAGCTCTATGTAAATTCATGGAAAGCTTAATTGCTGAGTATGTAATATAAGCAATGTATTAAATATGTGCAATACTAATATCGAACAAAAATGGCGGGATACGACGTGAATTCAAAGAACTTATAAGTTTTTTTTTGTTTTAAATACGGCGCTGTGGTAGTGAAACGTGCGTGCATGACAATGTTCTTTTTTTGAAATTCATAATGATACCACGAATTGAGTAGTGAGAATGTGGCTGTTTGATGAGTAAGGAAGGGATCGAAAAAGCAAAGGAGTCGCATAATGTAATTTAGTACAACATTATAACACTCGTTTGAGTGTTATTATAGTTACTTTGACACTAGTAGTTTTAATGTTGGCAATAAGCTAACGGCTTCAGATACTTTTATAGAGGATTTATAGCATGGGTATAGATAAAGTATTATAAGTTATCCAAAACTGGCGTCGAAGTAAAGTTTTATATTTATATTTTTTAGTATAGGCAGTCAGATGTGGTTAGGGTATAATGGGAACAAAATTTATCCAAAACAACATTTTCTCTATTGTTTATTATTCCTTAGTTTACGCGATTACAATACAACAAAAGTTTTTGAATGATACACGTCGTCATAATAAATTAGGTAACAACTGCCTTTTGACTAGTTAATTGCACAGGGTGAAGATTTCGTCTGCATTCGTCAGTGAAACTCATATCCGATTCGTAAAAAAGAAACCCTATACAACAATCGACAGACTACATATCGATGCATCTATGAAAAGTTTTTTTAAGTCAGGGAAATAAGCTTCATAGTGAAAGTTCTTTAATATGACCAGTGGAATCACCCCCTTGACGGATGCAGGTGACTAAATTGCCACCCTGTAATAGAAATCATGAAAATATTTCCACCAAAATCTCTGTGATAAAACAACACAAGCAATAGCGCTCTACAACCCACTCACAGTTAGCCTGACAACCACGTTCTGCGGCCGCTTCGCCATTTTCCTTTGACACGCTTTATACAGGGAGGCGTGCATCGTGCGATATGGGCCGGCCGCATCGTTCCTAGTTGTTATAATAGAACAACTGTCACACGAAGCTAGGTAGACGGACTGCGGTAAGCTTGCAGTTTCCTGGTGTTCTTAGTTTTGATATAAAATATTTATTTGTGTTTTGTACAAGTATAAAACTGAGTGACAGAAAACCGTGCGATTATACAACGTGTAACGTTAAATGCGCAAAACCTCAGACACCCCAACTGATTTTTAATTCAATTGACCTATTTCTGAGAGAAAATAAGTTATTAAAAAAATCGTAAAGGTTTTATGCGCTGTTTTAGTTTTACTGGCCATTCTGACCGTTTCTTGCGTCTGCGACGACGCTTTATCAAGAGAGGAGTCGTCACCGGGCCGCTGCGCTGCGCTGACATTGGCTTGCTTGACCTATTCATAAATAAACACGGCAACGTTTTTAATGAAGATTTTTTTTTAAATTTGACCTACGAGGGAGCGTTTTTATGTTCGCGGAATGGAGGTTAAGGGTTGGAAATAAAAAAAACCAAATTATTTTTCCTTTTCAATATATTCACCTGCAAGACGGATACATTTTTCAGATCTTTCAATTAATTTATTTATACCCTCATAAAAAAATGTTTTGTCTTTGTCCTCAAAATACGCTGAAACTGCCTCCTTAACTTCATCATCGGTAGTAAATTTTTTACCCCGCAGCTCTTTTTTTTCAGTTTTGGAAAGAGGTAATAATCACTCGGGGCCAGGTCTGGGCTGTAGGGTGGGTGGTTCAAAATATCGAAGCGCACCTTATGCAGGGCAGCCAACGCAACGCGTCTCTTGTGGACGGACGCATTGTCGTGCAAAAGCAGCACACCTTTCGTCAATTTCCCCGTCTTTTCTGTTTAATGGCTTCTTTTAGTCGCTCTAATATTGAAGCGTAGTATTCTCCGGTTATAGAAACACCTTTATATTTATAATCGATCAATAATATTCCTTCTGAATCCCAAAAGACCGTTGCCATGAGTTTCCCAGCTGACTGTGACACCTCAAACTTCTTGGGGGGTGCTGTGCCCTTTTTATGCCACTGCATAGAGTCTTGTTTCGACTCAGGTTCATAATGATGAACCCAAGTTTTGTCTCCAGTAACAATTCGACTCAATACACCATCCTTGTCTTAATGAAGACAAGGATGGTGTATTGACTGCAATGGCAGAGGACCAAAAAATGCACGTGAACACTCCACGCGTTGTTGTTTTTGCGGCGGCGTGAGCATTCTCGGTACCCATCTTGCGCTGACCTTAGTCATGCCAAGATGATCGTGCAGGATTTTAAAAATGGTTGTATCGGATACTCCAACTATTTCTGCGAGTTGTTTCTTCTTTAGTCGAGCATCGTCGAGTACAATTTTTTTGACTTTTTGGATAAGTTCTGGCGTGGTCACCTCGATGCTTCTGCCCGGCCTTGGGTCGTCTTCAAGGGATTCCCTTCCTTGTTTAAACAAACTGTGCCACTTGTACACCATGGTTTTTCCTGGACAAGAGTCACCGTAAACTGATGACATCTCATCCATTATGGTCGCAACTGATTTTCTTGCTTGGTAAGGAACTTTATAACGGCACGATATTCGATTTTTTCCATATTTCACTTTTCACTGCTGATTATGTTGCTTGGTTGACGATAGCTCAAAGATTAATTGTATTGAATTGTTTATTGAAATAATTGATTTACATAAATATTTACAAAAAAACAATAGAACAATTGTCTAATAACAATGAAACCTCGTATTTATACTAATCACTGAACACGTTACGATCCTAGTGAGCCTAATCTCACCCCCCCCCCCCCCCCCCCAACCCTCTCATTCCGCGAACATAAAAACGCTCCCTCGTATATTAAAAAGTGGTTCAATTAATTCTGCTCGTTATTCCGATCAAACTATTTTCACGTTTTGCGCATTTAACGTATATTAATTAGCGCTTAATTCGTGGCCCAGTCAACGGGCTCAACTTACGAGTTTGTAGGTCGTGGGTTCGAACCCAGACAGGCGCTTTACGTTGTGTAAAGCTCCCTGGCGATGTTTTCCTTCACCGATTTGAAAGTATTCTCTCAAAGTTACAGGATAACATCGTGAGGAAATCAGCATGTCCTAGAACCGAAAATTCGAAGACATGTGACATCTAAATAGAAACTGCACTGGACCCGCGTGGTAGATTACAGCCCACAACCTCTCACTGAGAAAAGGCCTGTGTCCCAGCAGTGGGAACATTTATAGGCTAAGCTTCATCTTCCTGCCTGTCTTTAATAAAACCAATAAATATTATGCAATATCTTTTTTAGATTATAGACATTCCCATAAAAACAAATACAGCTGTAGTATTCACAAGCGTATAGCTAGACGAACGGCTGTTGAATTGGCACCCTATTCCGAATTCGGATTTTGCTAATACCCGCTTCTGGCACATTTTAGTATGACACGTGCTTTATGTTAGCAATTCTACTATAGGCCGACCGCTTAACTGAGACGTTGCCGGAGGTAGCAGGGCGTTGGCGGGAGGGGTGATAGTTTTCACAAGTTGACGAATCACTGAGCTCTCTAACCTAACTAAAACTATTTACAAACTAAAATATGCCGTTGAACAATTTCTCCGCACCGCTGTCGACTGGTAATGTACCCAAAAGACTGGCGGCGTTGCCACGTTGTATGGCAATACTTACCAAAGTAAAAGCCAGCCCTTGGGTCACGGCAAATGTCAAACAGCCGTTTGGAGATTTCGTTGAACAGATTTACTGATGATTTTCTCTAATAAGAACACATAATGTATCGATAGCAACTTGCTCAATATACAACTGTTATTTTAACGAATGCTTCGTTTCATTTACGATGATTAAATAACTGTCACATAGACAATATTAAACCGTAGAGTGGTAACCAATATTTTAACCACGAGGTGAAAATGGCGCCGATTCTCTTGTTCACAAACTAAACTAAATTTAAGTTCAGTGCATCTTTTTCTTTATATTTTATTACGAAAAGGACAGGAGATAAATATTAGTTTAGTCCTGTAAAATTAGTCAGCGCCTGACGTAAATTGACGTATTTTTAGTAGCCAATTTTTTAATCACGTCTAAACTTGTCTATGGAGTATCTTAATTTGACAGGACTAAACTAATATTTATCTTTTGTCCTTTTCTTAATAAAATAGAAAGAAAAAGATGCACAGAACTTAAAGTTAGTTTAGTTTGTGAACAACAGAATTAGCGCCAATATTTACAAAAGTTAGGTGAAAAATATTCTTGCTATTACAACTGCCATAAACAAACCTAAGCCTGTGGTTAATAGACAGCTTTGAGTACCAGATAGGTACACATAAATACCCGCCCAAAGACCACAGAACGAAGAACTAAATCCTCACTTATACTCCACAGTCGGCGATATTATGCACATAAGCACAAAATCAGCTTACCTCACCTGTGACCTACGCAAGCCGCTCAGCGCCGCACATACAGCAGATTACGGAAAATTTCTGTGCATCCAGAATGGGTATATTTTTGTGAATGTAAATACATGACTTTTGTTTTCGTCTCGCCATTTTTCCTTTGTAAACTATGTTGAGTAAGTACCAACCTACTGCTTTCAAGGATGTACTGTGGTTAGGGCAGACATTTTGTTGGTGAACGTTTTTTGGGAATTTGCGTTACAATTGAGTTCGCATTACACATACTGAAACAAGCATTATTAAACAACTTCGCCTATCGCAGTCCTCTGCTAAGCATGTTTTACCTCGTATAGATGTAAACAAAGTAATAATGATTTTCCTTATTTTTCGTGGCATATTTTAACAAATTCTACTAGCGCATTTTCAGGAGTCCAAGCTTTTAGTTTCCTTTTCACCCCCCACAGCCTCCTAGCACAGGTATATCTTTTACTTAAGAGGATAGGTACCCTACGTAAGGTTTATTGTAAAAGGTGTAAAACTCTTTTTTTTTCATATTTTGTACTCATACAACCACCTACAAACACCATGCCTACTCTATAATATCAATTATTTACTCAGGAAGTTACCAGACCCGTCTTAAAAACACGTCGAACTTATATCACATACTTACCATAATTACATTATAATCCAACCTGAGTGTTAGGGCACAATGACTAAGTTTCAGCGAGGGGTAATTTTCATCAAAACTTCAGGATCGCTCAAATTTAGATCGACTTCACAGAGTTCTAACTTAGATGGATATTAGTTTCCATCCAAATGTAATGAGGTACAAAATTCTACAGGAATAATCATCGTTGTCTTTGTCCCATGGTTAGACGGAACACAGTAGTTTATTATGTATTGTTTATTGAAATAATTGATTTACATAAATATTTACAAAATAGGGCCTTAAACTAGAGGTAGGTAAGAAATGTTTGGATTCTATCTGAACTAGGAATAAACCTGTATCTCAGGTATCTCACTCAAGTCCATGGTCGGAAGTGAGAGCGCTTGAGACGCCGTCGCCTCCTTCTGCGAGGAAGTGATGAGTATTAATCCTGGTTATAAACTATCTGTGTGCAAAATTTCATCAAAATTGGTCCAGCCGTTTGAGCGTGAAGAAGTAACAAACATACACACACACACACACATACACACACACACAAACTTTCGTCTTTATAATATTAGTGTGATTACTAGTTCCGATATTATAACGTCGTTGAGATTTTGCTTACATTGGAGGTAATTTTATTTTATTTTTCGTAAAGGGATAGACAATAGACATTGTGATTTATAACATCGCCTTGGATGATTCTGTAAATGAAAAGGACAGAAGATAAATATTAGTTTAGTCCTGTCAAATTAGTCAGCGCCTGACGTAAATTGACGTATTTTTAGTAACGAAATTTTTAATCACGTCTAAACTTGTCTATGGAGTATCTTAATTTGACAGGACTAAACTAATATTTATCTTCTGTCCTTTTCTTAATGATAAATTTAGTTTAGTTTGTTAACAACAGAATCGGCGCCAAATATTTACAAAAGTTAGGTAAAAAATATTCTTGCTATTACAAGTCTGTGAACAAGGAAATCAGCGCCACTGGGTTACTATAAATCATAAATCATTTATTTGTTCATTACATTTTGGGTAGTTAAATAAGGTCTTAAATAAAATGTGTTTCACCAAAATCTACCAATTGAGGCATATGAACAGAACACAGCACAGTCCACTAGTAAACTTAAAATTAATTATTTGTCAAATTCATTACATTAATTATCATAAATCATTTAATTGGATTAAGATACTATAATATACAAAAGCTAATTGAAAAAACAAATACAAAATAAAATATAATAAAAGTTGGTATATAAAATCATGTCACTTCAAGAAATGCTTCAATACTATAGTAACACTTGCTGGCCAAGAGGTTACTCATTTAGTTTTAAATAATGTTATGTATAATTAATTGCCAATTGAAACCATTTTGACCAATACAATAATATTCAGAAATACACTTTGACAAAAAAATCCGTATGATTGCCAAGTTAAAATTAAAAGTAACAGTCCATTACTAGTGCTTAGTAGTAGCGTAATGCCTTACGATAACTTTAATCAATCGAATTAGTCAGGGGTTAAACGAGTGGACATAGATAATATATAGCTAAGTAGATATAGGCAAAGTTTTAAAGTAATCTGTGATCAAAGAGTATAATAATACTAGTGTCTGTGATAGTGAATACACGTTGGTGAGTTTATTTTTTGTTGATATGTTTTCTTCAAAAGAAGGCTTCTTAAATGTAAATAACAGTATTTCCATATTGCCGTTAACAACTTTGTCAGTGGTTTACTATTTTTAACACGCTTTTATTAGTTTCACCTGTATGTTTGTTTGTTTGTTTGTATGTAACTGACTCATTTGGGCTCGATTTTGCCCCACTTTAAGCGATCAGATTTACTTTAAACTTTGTAGACTTATCAACGACCGACGACAATACAATATTTTGATAAAAAAAGTTAAAAAAAATAGTTAAAAAAAAATATATAGTTTAAAAAAAACTAAACAAACACGCTTTAATAGCAAATCGAACTAAAACTCAGCAAATAACTTTTAATTTAAAATTGTTAAATAAAAAAAAAGTTATAAAAGATAATTAATTTCATTGTAAAAAAGCGTGGACAAAGTTCGGAAAAGGATAGGCAGGAAGGCGGTCATTTTGCGGTTTTTTGTGTTTTAAAGGTAAATGTGATCAGCGATGCATTTGCCATGTTACAATGGGAATTAGTATGTTTTACTTTAATTAATGGTTTTTACGGTCAAACTCACATGCACCTGTTTTTAGGTAAACTTTGACTGATAAAATATCGTAATGTAAGTAACATTACGATATATATCAGTCAAAGTTACCGTTAAACCATTAATTAAACTGTTTTAATTAATGGTTTAACGGTGACTTTGACTGTTTCTGATTGAAACATCGATTAATCGATGTTTCAATCATAAACAGCTGTTTACGAAAAATGTGTACCAGGGCAACGTTTGAGTACAACAAACCCACATAAACTTTCTTCCGAGGGAACGTTAACAAAAACGAAACAAAATTGGGTTCATACTAATATCTTTGAGAGACACCATCGCAGTACTCCCCATAATTTGTTCCTCACACCTTCTAACATAACTTACCAAGCATTACGTTCAACAGAAGTTTAATTTTTTCTCAGAGTATGTTCACCCTTATCTGAATGTAAATCGTACTGGCTGCATGCGAATTGTTTGTTTATTAAAATCAGCAAGACATTACAGTTTTGAGCAAAAAGTTACGATACAACAGCGTCAGCGATAAGAATTTGTATTAATAAATGTATTTCGAGAATGTTTTGGGCGTACTGCTGCGAAAGTCTTAAGGCTTTTTAAAGAATTAGTCTTATCTTAAATTTATATTTATTTTCTATATAAAGGTATGAAGAGGAGAGACAGAAGGGCCCGTGGCTAAATAATAACAGCCGCACAGGTCGATCGATCAGGTTAAGCTACGCTTGCCGCGGTTTGTCTGTGGATGGGTGACCATCTTTACATACCGGGACGTTGGTCCCGGCTGTCATTTGCAGATCTTTGACAGTCGTTACGGGTAGTCAAGAAGCCCGAAAGTCTGACAACCAGTCTTATCTAGGGGTATCGTATTACCCAGTAACTGGGTTGTGAAGGTCACATAGGCAGTCGCTCCATGTAAAATACTGGTATTCAGCTGCAACCGGTTAGACTGGAAGCCAACCCCAATATAGTTGGGAAAAGGCTAGGCAGATGATGACTCTTTGTATTATTATGTAATTTTGTCGTTGTGTTTGCATAAGGGCCTGCCCTCACTGACGACACGGCACGGCAAGGGATTTTTATGAAACGAATAGGAATATATCATATACAACGTGTAACGTTAAATGCGCAAAACCTGTAAATAGTTTGATCAGAATAACGAGCAGAATTAATTGAACCACTTTTTAATATAGGTCACATTTTTCAAAAAATCTTCATTAAAAACGTTGCCGTGTTTATTTATTAATAGGTCAAGCAAGCCAATGTCAGCGCGGCGCAGCGGCCCGGTGACGGCTCCTCTCTCGGTAACGCGTCATCGCAGACGCAAAAAACGATCAGAATGGCCAGTAAAATTAAAACAGCACATAAAACCTTTACAATTCTTTTAAAGACTTATTTTCTCTCTGAAATAGGTCCATTGAATTAAAAATCAGTTGAGGTGTGTGAGGTTTTGCGCATTTAACGTTACACGTTGTATGTATGACAATAAAATTGAAATTCCAATGATGATGCCTAAGGACGTCGCAGCATGCCTAAAGATACCGCGGCCTCGTTGCCGTTGAAAGTTCAATTTTATTGTCATACTATTAAGTTTTATTTCTATTCGTGACATAAAAATACCTTGCCGTGCCGTACCGAAAGTGTGTGCAAGCCCTAAGACGTTCAAGCATTACACTTGTAAGTAACATCGCGTATTTATCTTTCCCACAATTGTAGTTTTCACAATATTACATAATTTAAAACATTCAATTATGAGGCAATTAAAGCTCACGTTCCATGTTATGTATTCAAAATGAAAACTACAATATTCAGGACATACGTTGCCAAATTATTTTATTAATTTTCATTTCATTAATTTCCACTGTGCAACAAATGAGTTGAATAAATTAGCAAACGCATAAAATAATTTATTTTCGAAGCCGTCGCGACCGCACTCGAACAACCGACATAATTCAGCAAAACATTTCTGTAGTTTCATAATTTACATTTTAACTGAAACTGTGTACATTTGTAAACTATTCTGAATATTTAATTATAATACTTTAGTAGTACATACAAACACAATTTTGCTATAAATAGATGATAACTTGAAAAATCAACAGAAAGTTCGTAGCAATTCCGTAGCGCTACGCCTACGTAACTGCTACGAATCTACGGGTCATGACTACGCGCTATGACATTTCTGAGGATCGTAATAATAATTAGCAGTCCTATTCTATTGCGTTTAATAGGACAGTCTGCTTTTATAACAGTAACGTTACTCATTATGTAAACTTCAAAATATCCCGAAGAATTGGGAATCATGGTTGTGTGTGTGAGACTTAAGCGTGTTTTTTTCGTCAATAAAAAGTCCCGTTCGCTTCAAATAAAAAGTAGTTACTGCTCCTTACTCTAAGTTAATATCAAAACACAAAGTGAAGGACAGAACAAAATTATAATTTTCAGAACTTAATTGGCAAAGTTGCAAATTGTTATCAGAGCTCAAAAGCGATCTTATTTGTGAAACAGTTCACACCGCGGCTAGGGAAACTAATATTTACCATCAAAATTAGATGGTTTCATATGTATCATGATTTGACAAAGACTCGTACTTGAAGCTGCGGCTGTGCGAATTTAATTATACATATTTAAAATATTGAACTAAGAACTACTAAATGCTTCGTCTTTTGGGAGAATAAATTCAGATTGTGTTTATTATACGATCAAGGATGTTTCGAATCTGTATAGAGATTTGTGTCTTCAAATATTGCAAGAATAGCTCTAAATTATTACAGTAAAATTCTGAAAGAATCCTTCTTTTTTTATCTTTGTCAAAGTATACCTCAGCCCGTATATAATAAAGGACAATTAGACCACTAAATATTATATTTTTAACTGTCTGGTATAATTCAAATATTTGTATAGTTCGAAACAAAAAAACTAATATTTAAAACAATAGGTACAGCAGCCACTGGATGTAGTTTTATTTAGCAAAATATAACGATACCGCGATCCTGGCTTTTATATTAAAAATTTAATAATAGAAGCAAATTCAAATTTACCTGTGGACGAAATACTAATATAAACCGTTAGACTGAACAATACGTAACTGTATTACTTATTTATCATTTTGTAATACATACAAAGTTAGAAAGGTTTATTCTAAAACAAAGTTATAATATTTTAAAGTGCCTGCGAAAAATGAAACAAGTTCAATAAACACTACTTATTAAAATAATCGTCTTTCTCAAGCAGGTAATGTAATGTAATCAGACGTTTCTTTAGATACAAGGCTTTATTTGGAAACGTGGCATAACGTTTTGTCATGATTTAAACGTCACAAATGTCATATATAAAGGGGCATGTGTTTTATTAAAAACTGGCGCCATTATTTTAATTATAGACATAATAATCTACAGGGTCAAATTAAATGAGCTAGCAAAACTCTGCAGACTACTCTGCTGTGATGGGTGATCTAAACACGATAAAATAAAACAAAAAAAGATTTGATATTTTTTTCTTAGGGGTCATCGACCGCTGGTAATGTTGTAACTTTAAGTATGAATTAAGAAAATGTGTTGTATCGTTAGTTTATATCGACTGATTTTTTTTAACTGATATTTTTTGTTGATGACCCCACAGAAAAATAATCAAATCAATTTATTTGTTATTTTATCATGTTTACATATCGATGCCCATCACGTCTGCAGAGTTTCGCTAACTAATTTATTTTGACCCTGTATAAGCATATATCATTATCAAATCATATTTATATTATCAAACTGCTACCACAATATACCTTTCGCTACATGATAAAACGAAATTAAAACAAGCTTTAACACAAAACCACCACAAAACCAATTTTCCAACGAAACACAAGACGAGTGGTAACATAAATCGTACCTATATGAATAATAATGTCTCGCAGAATCAACCTGCACCATGCATTCACAATTGGATTCGAAAGAAAATGAATATCGTCGGGAAAAAATTAAATTATAATTTCATGAGAGTGGTCTTACTTTTAATCTGACTGCCTTCAGAGGGCGAACTTTGTCGATATCCATACGAATTTCCATTATCTTAAATCCAGGGGAAGCGTTTCATTTCAAGAAAACATTACGTCTTTCTTCGCTTTATTTCTTTTGCTGCGAACATTTGCAGCATGTCGATTCTGTAAAAATCTCTCCGTGAAAACTTGCGTGGAGTGAACTGTCAGTGTCATCCCACTGATGCTAGGGATTCACTAAGCAAACATTTACAATCATAATCGAGATTTTAATAAGATTTTTATTCCAACTTTGTTTTTTTCTCTTTTTTTCCTAGATTAAAACCCCACAAAATAGCAAAGACTATTATAACCACTTGACTGCGTATACAGTGCCCCGACGCACGAAAACTATTAGTATTTTGTCGCCTATGTATAGGCTACGGTACTGGTAGCAATTTTAGTTGTGTCCAAGTGTTAGACCTGCGTGCACGCTAAATTAATATAATTTTTTTATAACGTTTATGCAATTATAACGCATCAAAATGCCTTCATGCGCGGTGAAGTGGTGTGGGAAACATTCTTAGACATCTAGTTACAAAAAGGATGACATAACTTTTCATCGGTACATAAACATTACATTGATTTAATCAGATTATAAGCCACTGCAGGGGTCTATTTAAAATGGTGGCTGGGTAAACGAGCACACTTTTTGAGTCGCGCGTTGATGTCTTTTGGAAAAGTCTCGTTCTTGTATTAGACAATTCTAATGCTTCTATCCCTTTCTTTCCTTTTGTATGTTTATCGTAAAAAATAGTGCTGTTATCTTTAATAGCTGAAAGTTGATATCGAGAAAAATAAAATGAATACATTTTTTATTCAATTCACATACTTTAATAAAATAACTATCTACTATTAACCGACTTCAAAAAAGAAATACCGATGAACTGAGAACCTCCTCGGTTTTCAGTTCTTCGGGTTTTTTTTTTTTTTGTATTTTCCGGGATTTTTTAGTTCTTTCTGTCCCCGACCGGGGCCGATCAGTCCATTTCCGGGATTTTTTTTTGTAATTGATTGATTTTGATTAAATATTATTTCTATGATTTTGATTTAGTATTTATTATAATGTTAAAATCCATTTTATCGATATCGACTATTTTCTCTTAATGAAGTAAAGCAGCCCTAACGATGCAACTTGACCTTGAACTGACCAATTGCAGCCGCGCGTTCTTCCTCATCCCCCGGCCCGCAGTAGTGAGTCGTGTGCTTCGAAGAAATCGGCCCATACGCTCTCTAGTGGTTATATTCTCTATGCAAAATAGTAATGTTTTGACAACTAAAATACTAGCTTTGAAACTATATAAAATTATCAACAGAATTAGCATATAAAAAATATTATATAATCTCGATTATGTTTGCAAATGTATGCTTGGTCAATCCCTAGTATCAGGTGGGATGACACTGACAGCTCACTCCACGCTCACTTCACCTAAGTTTTCACGGTGAGATGGTTACAGAATCGCACTGCAGGAATGAGTGAGCTTAAGTTACGTAGAGTACGTGGCAGTACAGCCACAAACATAAATACTTAAACTTACGCAAGATTCAAAAGCGATTTTCTGCTAAAGTATAAATAGACATTTTATAGTGTTACGAAAACAGTATTGTCGAAACCATGTTATTATTATTTTTTTCTCAAAGTTGATATTTTTATTTTACGAGAAAAATGCTTTTTAATTTTACGTTACTGCAAGGTATTTATGGTCAAGAACGTACTTTAAGTTTCTAAAAACTATCGGAGTAATGTTTTTTTATTCGAGAATGGAACTTAAACTATATGAGCTGGGAGTGGAACATTTTTTATAACAAAAGTTCCTGATATTTTACGGTTATGAGTCTCGTCGACGCCCGATGGTTCTAGGGTTATAACGTTTTAACGCTAGCTCTACGATCTTAACCGTGAAATGTTGACGTCTGATATTTTATTTTTATGTTTATCCAATGTAGTATTGAAAATTCATAAAACTGTACCTACTTTTGGTCAAATCTTTATAGAACTTATTTTTATTTTGTTTTTTGTAGCATCGTTGCGCGGTGTTGCAAAGAACATTGGCGAGGAATTGTTGATGGAATTATTGAACGTCTACGTACTCGTATGGACGGACGACCTAAAGAAGGTGGCTGGCACGGACTGGATGCGGAAGGCAGAGGACAGGGTGTTAGGGTGTTGTGGCGCAGCCTGGGAGAGGCTTATTCTACCAGTGGACTGCAATAGACTGAGTTGATTGACTGTACTCGTATGTCACCGTGATCGATACCGACGAAATATAATAATTTCATAAGTTTTATAAAATCAAGTTTATGGCAACTTCAAACTGGAATATCTTTAATTTCTGACTTCCTATAATAATATGACTGAAGAAAAAACTGTACAGAAATTTAAATTCTGTATTTTAAAAGTTTTTTCATCAACAGACGCAAAAAAATGTCAACAAAAATTTGTTTGGGCTTTCGCCAATGTTCATTGAAACGCTTTTGATAATTTTGATACTTGCATTTAACAACAAATACCATATGATTATTGAAATCCTACACGTTCAAATAGTGAAGGCGTAGATATTCAATAATGATACCTAATTAAATACTTACGTAATTTTGGCCATTCAATGCCACATTTATGATACCGCAAAATATTAATATTATATCAAATGCTACTGTGATACTATAGAATAGATTATGATGAAACTATCATATTCTAAGTTATTACCATTTCCGTTCCGGATAACTTATCTGATAGATACATAGAAAATCTTGACTTTATGTGGTACGAAGTGCCAACATAGAACAGGTTATTAAAACAGAGCACTCTTGTTTAATTACCTTCAAATAATTCATACATTCAACATAGAATTTGACGGAACAGACACACTCAGTCGCGGTTCAGTAAATGCTTCCGCTTACAATTGCTCATTGTCTGTCTTATGTCCCACTGAGCGGCCGAATGTACCGGGACTGAAAGAGACGCACTCATGTGCATGAAACGCCGTCTCCCTCGTTTCGTACAAAACCAATAAGCAGCCACTACAGTAGTCAAAATATATTTAATTTATAGGAATTATTTACGCCGATTTCAGTATTAAATACAAGGTAGAAACATCACGAATTTAGTATTCTGTAATGAAATTCGTGTTACGTTAATGATACCAGCCGGTCGATTCTGTAAGAATCTCAACGTGAAATCATAAGTGAAGTGAGTACTTAATAGTGTTAATCCCTAGCGAATGACAGCTCACTCCACGCTCACTTCACCCAAGGTTTCACGGTGAGGTGGTTACAGAATCGCACGGCTGGTTGTATTCACGTAATATATTTCGACAAGCGGGTTTTGTTTTATTCATGCAAGAAATTGTTTAAAATTACTTAGAATCGCTTCAAGGGCAAAGACATAATAAAAAGCCGTATTCACAAAGTAATGATGTCGTAAATCATGAAATCGACCTTAACATGAGTACTTAATTTTAACTTGTGGGTCATAAACTCAAGGGCATGTGAAATTACTAGAATTATCATAGATGAAAATAATACTCCTGGGTAATAATGACGTCAATTTGATTGATGTCACTACTTCTGTATCCATCGTAGAAATTACATATTAAGTAATCAACCGTAATAAGATTATAGTTTTATTTTTACTAACATGACATGATCTCACTAAAATGTTTGGTACCATGAAGCCCATAATTTTGGATAAGATTTATTTTGATAAAGTATTTTTTTTAATTGTGGTGCCCTAGAAATTACTGCCAAGCAAAAAATAAATAATGTAATTAGATTTTCCAAGCACAGGTATTCTAAAGTGATTTTATTTTATTTCAAAATATTTACTTTTATGTTAGTCCCTTGTGACACCACAGTGACTCAGAGACTTGCATGGAATGAAAAGATACTAAAGAAATACATTCTTTTCTCGTTATTTCTGTGGCCAATTCTTGTGCTTTCTGTTGTCAATTCTTGTGCTTTCAGTAGTCAATTCATGTGTTTTCTGTGGTCAATTCTTGTGCTTTCTTTGGTCAATTTTCGTGCCTTCTGTGGTCAATTCTTGTGCTTTCTTTGGTCAATTCTCGTGCCTTCTGTGGTCAATTCTTGTGCTTTCTGTGGTTAATTCTTGTGAAAGAAAGAAAGAAAATACGTTTATTTGCGGTAAACATGACACATAAAAATAACACAAATACGTAAAAAACATGCGTTGTATCTACGCAAAAGGGCCAGAGCTCAGCATAACTGCGCTTTCTTTGGTAAATTCTCGTGCTTTTGGGGCCAATTCTTGTGCTGACTGACTTGAGCTGACCACAGAAATATGGTCAGTTCTCGTACACTTTTAAACACATATTTACAGGCCAATGGCCCTTATTTCTTGTTTAAACATAATCAACGTGTAGCTAGAATACTGGTTTACCTGTAATGTGACAAACGTAACAACCCGGGAACAATGGTGGTAATAATTGTGCGCGCATTTTCCACTGCGCTGGGCCCAAATCACCACGAACTGCTGCAACTTGCTTAATTGTTATTGCAGTCTTGGATATGTGTGTTCTCACTACTCATAGGACGATTTGTACGAATATGACCCTTCGTGTTCCTTGTGATGGTCAATTTCAGATACGGGGGGCCATTCTTAATAGTGATACGATGTGATTTTGATACAGTTGAAAGCATCGCAAATGATTTTTTTTTTTTTGTTTATGTGTTGAACATTTCATAACATATAATAAAGGGCGACCCTATTGCCACCAACCAGAGATGAATCCAGACTCTGGGCGGTTACTGAGAAATTCCTGATCGAAAATCCCAGTAACACTTTGCCCGAACTTCATGCTCAGCTGTGACAGCAGTAGCGCTCGCGACCGCTAGACTAACGACGCAACCAACATTTCATAATACCCCTGACTGCGGTCCGTAGCTCTTTGCCAAGAGCCAGCCAAGTTGTTGAGGAGGGTTTCACGAAAGTGGAATGGAAGAAGAAGAAACCCTGTTCTCGTATCCTGTGTGGCACTGCACCGAGAGGACCCAACATGCTGCTGCGCCCTGTTGTGCTTACGACGCAGCTGTACCTTTCGCATTTGCATCACTCCACACTCCACAAGTGAGGAAGTCGTGCAGATTAAGGTGAAGACCAACTGGACTCTGCGGGTCGTATGTTTGGAACTGCGCCACAACAGCAACTTTAAGTCATTCTTGGTACGAGTTCCAACCCAGCATCTAAAGAGCTGCCTGAAAGAGGAATTTTGGTCGACAGGTGTCGTATATCGACGTTTCCGACGGTTACGCGACACCACGCAAGGAACCGACCGCGACGCCGACAACGTTACGTGTACAGTCATTGTTTGTAATATACATTATTTTTAGTGTATTGCAAACCTGAACATAGTTCCTTCAGAATAAGTATCTGAATCGATTCCAATAATTTACACCATGTTATATTTTGTCCCAAAAATATAAAAAGGTTACAAGTTGGACACCGAGCGACACTAAGTACATATCCTTAATCATATGCGCATAACACAGGTAACGGTCGGTCGGCCAGCGGCGTGGGGGCACCGCGTGGTAAGTGTTACCTATCTTTTTGCACGGACAAGCAGGTAACATAACAATGTTGTATATTAGTTTATTATTGTATAAGATTATTTTGTGTTTTTCACCTGTAGGCCTTAGTTGCCTGATAATAACATGATTATTCTTATTATTACATGACCATTATCACCATCAGCCTACATTAGTTCACTGGTGGACATACGCGTCTGCAATTGCACGCCATTCAGCTCGATTTTCGTCAACTCTTATCCGTCCATATAATAGCGTTTAATTAATATAGTTTTTTTCGGAGGTAATATTTCATGTATAGCATACTTAATTCGATAGGTACTTCATTCCTGTTATTATTTATGATATGCGCAATTAAAGTTATGGCATAATTAAAACTCGTTGTAATAGGTTTTTAACTAATGCCAGCCGTAAATCATTTGCCTCAAGAGTTAATAAAGTAGACCTTAATAAAATACTGTTTTAAATATGTATATGTTCCACATTACTTTTATTTATGTAACTAAGTAAATCAGTAACAGTAGCAGTGTTCATCTACTTTAGTGAAATGTATTCAAAGTTGAATTTTGAGTGACCATTTGTAATAAAAAGGTCCTAAATCATTTTTGGTTGCAATAGAATTTGAACTTTGTCAAGTATAGCATTCAGTTTGTTGTTCCATAACATGAAAATTCTTAATTCAAATATAAATGTATTATGTTTATATTTTTCGTTTTTGATAGCAAATGTGTGTGATTTCTCATATCGTTAGACAGCGTCTAAATCTAGATGCTCATATTAAACAGGTCTTATTTTTATTTATTAACTAGTGACTCACCACTGCTTCGCACGGTGTTTACGACTTGACAAAACATCGAGCTTCCTTTATTATATGTAAGGTTAATATTAATTTATTTTACACACAAACGTTAAGGAATAAATTCTCTAAATAATGGCGAAAGCTGCATCAAAATCCATTGCGTATTTTAGATCATACAACGCGATGGTACAGACAGACACGAAAAGCAACATCAATTTATAATACATAATATGTAAATATACACAGCTCAATTTTATTTGTTTTGATCCCCACGCATAAAACAAATATTTGTATAATAGAAGTAATTATCTGTTTGTCCAATATGATATGACATTCAGACCTGTTAGCGCACCTATAATGCGGCGAAAATTCTAGTGTCGATCGTAAAAATCTGCTTTAAATATTTGTTTAAAACTAGCACTTATTTCAAACATATTTAGGCTTAAATCTACGCCATAAAACAGTGGCTAGTTAACCCCAAACTGCAAATTAAACAACCCACTTACAACACCTAATTCCGTCCAGCGACATAAAAAGATACGCACGGTGCCATAATTGAAATCGTAAACTATTCTAAGTGCAAATAGTTTATACACGGGGTTGCCAGCCGTAAAACCGCCGTAGTACGGCAATACGGCACTGAACCGGCCTAATTAGCGACAACGTAGTTTCAAACAACTCCATCTAAATAGTTAGGGACGAATCGCAGTTGGTACCTCTTTACAGATCCCACTGACGCGTCAATTTTTAATTACCTGCCAACGTAAATGGGTGTAGTTATTTATTTTTGTCATTGGAAGTTTTTTGGGATATTGAAGATTTACATAGGTAGGTTATTTTATATTTTCGACTGCCTACTGTTTATGTTTTCGTTTTCATCTTTTACCTTGTTTTTTTTTTTCTATGTTTTTATCTTTTTTTTTATTTAATGTATAATTTGTATGACTTGGGTGTTTTGATGGTGGGCCATAATGTGAATTTTATTTTTGCAAAAAAAAAAATGCATGTTTTGAAAACATTAAGAACATATATCGTGGAAAAAATCCAAATCACTAGGAAACACACTTCTTTACATTCAATTTTATTATGAAAACCTTTTCCAAAGCCACCAAAAAGTTTTACTATAAATTGCACTATGGTAGATCAGGCAGACTAATTAGAATGCAAGTCAGCGTGGTGAATGCTGGTTCATTGCTATAATTCTCGCTTAATGACGGGTGGCACTACCAATCGCCGTTTAGAGCATTAAACACCCAGGATTTACTGATATTGAGCCATTGAGCACATTTCCTCACAGTACATTGTATTGAAATTTTGGAGTTCAACAGACCTCGGAAAAATGGAATTTATAATAAATATAAAAGTGAATGACTGCTATGTATTTGTGTGAACCAATTTCAATGGGTGTGGAGACAACTTGAACCCTAAGAAATGTCATGAGCATACTTATTAAAATCAACCCACATCAGCCCTCATATTTGTTTCCATTTTTGTCAAATAAATCGCGAATGCAGATAGGTATCAGCCAACAAACGTCATGAGGCTATCCCATACATTGAGATGGGATATAACAGGAGATGCCCTGTTATTCTATACACGGTTGTAGGTAGGTGCCAGAGCAGCCATCTTTGTCGCCAAGTTTCGTGGTAGTTCAGCTGTCAAATGGTTGTTTATTTTTTGTATTATTGAGATTTGCGAGAAAATTACGAGGACTTTACCTTTAAAACTGCATGTAAATGTTGAAAAACAGCAATTCAACATGCCTGTGTGTTGTATTATGAAGTGTGGTGCAAGGAAGAATGAAAATCAACCTCAACTTTCTTTGCACAGGTTAGTAGCCGGTTTTCATGCAATAACACATACAATAATAGACATTCGATGATATAATTGTAACGCGATCATGAATTTATGGCTAAAGTATTGATATTTGGGTGAATTTCCGTATAACAGACCTTTTTATTATTTTGTTAATTCATTCGTTTGTTTACAATAATATGTCATAATAGAATAGTGTTGTACCGTTGCCTAATAGTTTCCGGAACTAGTTCCTCCGCTGGAACGATATCGGTATATTCTGCTATGTTAACATAAATAGTCCTGCGTCTTATTAGCTCCGATTGACCTTGCTAGGTCCGGCCCGTGGTTCACAGCACCAAAATCAAAATATTTTCTTTCACATAAACCTACATGGGCACTTATAAAACGTCAGAAGCTAGATGCACGGTTCCAAATGGTGGTTTCCTATGCAGAAGAACCAGCGAGAAACTCCACGGTTACTCTTTTAAAAACAATTGGCTTTTACGATGTCTTCTATTTTTTTAAGTACCTGGTACTTGTTGACAGGCCTACACTGTCCTCCCCTACCTATTAACATTGTAAAAGCCAATTATTTTGAGTAACCGTGGAGTTTCTTGCCGACTCTTCTCCATAGAAACCACCAATTGGAACCGTGCACATAGCTTCTGACGTTTCCTATTGATTTTAGTTTCTTATGCTAATATAATATAGCTGTAACCAAAATTATTTATTGATAAAAATACTTGCACTTTTTATAGGTTTCCTAAAAAGGAAGGACTAAAGAAAAAGTGGTTAGAGGCTATTGGTGAAGAAAATATTAATCCCCGACATAAAGAATGGTACCTCTGTTCACTTCACTTTGAAGAAAGCTGTTTCAATAGAACACTTGATGTAATGAGATTACATGATAACTCTGTTCCCACAGCATTTTTGGTAAATGTGTATTAAAATGATTGATTAATAATAGCCTGGCCGTTTGGCCTGAAATAAGTAAATAGATATATATTAATTACATATATAAAAATAATAATAAATAAATTAATCATATTCCACAACTTTCACACAACGCCATCTAGTCCCAAACTAAGCAGAGCTTGTGCTATGAGTACTAATTATAAAGTATCTTTATCGAAAATAAACTAGGATACGTTACTATAAAGTAGGCAACCTTAGTTAGAACGGACTATAAGTTAGTATACTATATTATGATCCAAACGTGATAACTAGTACGACTCGTATTTAGTATCGATACTCGTTATAGTAACACCAATGTTCCTTGATTGATACAACCCTAGCAATGGCAGCCATTTTTTGAGACAATATGAGTTGTAGGTAGGCACCCTTTTTTCGTAGGTATTTCCAGTCCATATATATATGTCTATGATCCCATAGGATAGCCTCATGACGTTTGTTGGCTGATGCCGCTGAGTGTAGTAGCTGTGGTAGTACAATCTATAGTTTTGTGGGTAACTATTATACTCTGTATTCACATACGGATTTTTTGCTTACAGAGCCATGGTTTTAGTCTTAGTTTTAACTTAGACTTAATATTAATATTTACTCAAGCAAATAGTCGTGCAAAATCCACAAGGACCTACGGCTGACAAATTGGTTTGCAGTTTGGCAGGTGTTATGTTAAAATAAAACTCTAACATTATGGATTAAATAAATAAAAATAAAAAAGGCGAAATCACAGGGCACGGAATGACCGCCGAGACCACTCCGTGTCTTTTGGGCCAAATAAAGGCCAAACCATTGAAGCCATATATAAATAATGTTTACTTATCCAAAATAATACATAGTCGTAGTAGATTTTACTTATTGTTATTCTGTTATGTCTTTTATTGTTCTTCTCCTTATTATTTCTATTGTATTATTATGATGTAATAATTATTAATTCATTTATTGTTCATTTAGTGGCACTCATTACCATTTTTGTTTGTAATATGCGGATAATATAGTGGGCCACAATATTGTTAACACTCCTCATAATATTCTTATAATTTGTTATATTTTATATTGTAGCTATTTATTATCCCTCAATAAATAAAATAAAAATAGTCACAGGTTGAGCACAGTGGTAGATATTACTAACATGCATAATTGTTTGTACGGACGCCAGCACATCAAGCTTCTACAATCTGTCAAATTTCTTTAATACATTTTCAACTTTATCGTTAAAGTATAAGGTTCAAAGCTGATTGGGAAAATTTGGCAGTTTCGGGTAACTTGATGTGCTGGCGTCTGTACATAAGTTAAAGGCCACAAAAATCTAAAAAAAGAAAACGAAAATAAAAACCCGTTCTCTTAAACTAGGAGACATGAACCTTAAGAGACAGTGTTTATATTTCAAAACAAAAAGAATAGCGTGCTATGTAGATGTGTGAATTAAAACCTAATCAAACTGAAGCCGGTAATCGTTGATTGCAATTTATTTTATGCATGACCGTTACAGAATTGTGGAAGGCAATCTAAAATACAATTTCAGTTCAGCAAAGTCACTTAAGTTCAAAGAAAATAATACAATTATTTACCTACACACTATTCGCTTCTGACATGCGATGATTTGTTGGTGGTGTGGTCACGCAAATGTGTAGCGTTGGCATGGTCAGTGCAGTGTAGGCACATTTTACATATAAAAAAATCTTTAGCCAAGAATTTACACAAGCTGTACAGTCGGACGGCACGTATTTAGTCGTTCCTCTCCTTTCTTTAACTATCGTCTAAACAGACTGTACAAAAATAAATTATGGCAATAACTTATAGAATAAGGACAAGCAATAAAAGTGATCATTTTTTTGTTGCACAAAGCGTAAATACATGTGCGAACTTACTCCCACTACGCCAAAACCTTGCCAAGTTATATGCCAGCGACTGTATCTTAAATGTATCGAAAAGTACACAAAGGCAAAGAGATACCACTATCATTCCTTTGGAGTTTACGGCTAAAATTTAATTATCTAGAAGGTTCGTTGAGTGACATAGCTATGGTTTCGTACATTTTTAGAGCTAAATTTATAAAAAAATATTGTATAATGACGTCTAACTAGACTCCCGCAAAAGTACATAACATGAGCCGAGGATAGCAAATTCTCGAAGCGTTCAAAAATAAACACATTATTTACTAAAACAAATGCCAACCTACTCGTACTAATACGCCTTGTAAGTACAATGCCCCTTCAAAGCTCACATGTTTACATAGAATTAAGACGATTCGTCTTGTCTACATAGTTTCCACCGACTTGTGGGTGATTTTCCCCACGGTTGATTATTGTCAAAGTTAGTTCAGACTTCGAGTTAGCTCAGTTTACATTGCGCTGGCGAATACTAAAACGCGTTCGTTGGAAACTTCGCAAATTAAGGAATCGTTCGGAAAAAAGTAGTGCAACTCGTATTTTGAAGTCCCATTGAGTTCAACGTTGGAACGAATAAGAGGTTTGGTAATTAAAAACTATATGTCTCGCTGGTTGCCGATCGTTTTTTTTTTTTGTTTTTTTTCTTTTGATGTTTTTTATTCGCGTTCCATAAGTCTCATATTGTGTTTTTAACGAATGAAAATACGTAGAACTATTATGACTTATAATCAAGTTAATACGAGTATCTTGCATGGATCAGAATTTTGGGCCAGAAAAGAGGTGAATGAAAGACAATTGCATGCAGCGCAGATGAGAATGCTAAGAGGGATGTCGGAGGGAGTCTCGGTATATAAAGATGGTCACCCATCCACAGACCAACCGTGGCAAGCGTAGCGTAACCTGATTGATCGATCTGTGTGGCTGTTATTATTTAGCCACGAGCCCCTCAAATATTGTAAATTCATTGTGTAGGTATATAAAATTTTTAAATATCCAATCATGTTAACAATTTATAAAAACGTGACAAGACTAGATGGCTCAAGTTTTCGTGTTTACAACAATCAATCATTAGCTGTACTATAACCATTTTTACACACTCATGACAGTTTTTCTATCGTTGAAGAGCACCTTGTGACGTCACAGTCATTAAAATATCTTTAAAGCTAAGTACTTCAACACAAAGTCCGACTACAACTGTCTAAATTTGGAATATCGGTGTTCTAGTAATTGCTGAGGTCAGATGGCAGTTGCTCTGTCCGAAATTCAATATTCAGCCGAATTTGGTTACACAAGAAGCTGACACAAACATAATTGGGGAGAGGTTAGGCAGTTCAAGATTCATGAATCTAATACGCCGTCTGCTAATAAAATAAACTCAGAGAAAATAAAAAAAAATATTTTACACTTACATGCATAAACTCACGGGTTCTTCCTATAGTGGTAGGCAGTAACTATACAACGCTACGTACTACACCAGAGGGTCCCATTTTTTTTTTTACTCTTTGACCACTTTCAAAATTTTGCTGGTTTCGGTGGACCCCAGCAGCTACATGTCTACCATATTCTCAAAAGTCGACTAAAAATTTGAAGATGCGTTGTGGCTGAGGACTCCTGGGGGTCCACCTAGACCACTTTGGGAATTAATGTGCTACGCCATAGGAAAAGCTAAATTCCCGAAAGTGTTCATAATTGCATTGCAGCTTCGTGACGTATGACACTTGCAACCAGACAGAGCTGTACCGGAAACAATTCTGATTGAACGTAGGTATATTCGCTCTCCACCCGTTCAAAAGTGCACTTTTTAGCCTCGAGCGTATGATACGCCCAGTACCGCTTCTATCTGTTACGGTCGCGAATAATATTTCAATCAACACACAAACTGATAGTGACCTATAATTTTAATAAAAAACGTAAGTGCGTGGGCTGCCCTAGCGTACTAGCGCATTAATCTTTATAAATAATAATGAAATGCTGTCGCTTCAAAGCGAATCACTTGAAAATGGCTGGACTGATTTGGCAATTTTTTTTTTTTTTTTGTTTAAAAATGTTCATAATACTCCAAATTAGATTTTTATGGAAAGAAAAATTGTTTAAGCTACCAGGAAATTTTTAATTTCAGGAATAACTGAATGTCTTTATCTGTGAGATTTAGAAATTAATTATTGAAATTTAGACAGGACTACGTCTGTCGGGTCAGCTAGTAGAAAATAGAAGTCAAAAATGGTTAATTATCCAGGAAATACATTAACAGCAGCACAATTCTGTTAAACATCTCACCGTGAAAACTTAGGTGAAGTGAGCGTGGAGTGAGCTGTCAGTGTCATCTCACCTGATACTAGGGATTGACCAAGCATACAGTTACAATCATAATCTAGATTTTAATGATATTTTGTATGCTGATTCTACAAAAAGATATTATAAAAATAATAGCTTTGAAATTATATAAAATGATCAATAGATCATTTTAAAAGCAAAAAAGCTAAGCTAGTATTTTAATTGTAAAAACATTACTATTTTGTGTGGTTTAAACCTACGAAAAAAAACTTTAAAAAAAATTAAAAAAATGAAAATTAGCACTAATCTTTGATATTAGGACTACTCTAGGGAAAAAAAGAAAAAAAAATGATATTCTAAGTTTCTGTGTTGCTATTTTATTTTAAACTCCCACAAAATAGTAATGTTTTGACAACTAAAACACTAGTTTTGAAATTATATATAATGATCAATAGAATTAGCATAAAAAATATTATTAAAATCTCGATTATGATTGTAAACGATTGCTTAGTCAATCCCTAGCATCAGTGGGATGACACTGACAGCTCACTCCACGCAAGTTTTCACGGTAATATTTTTACAGGATCGACATGCAGGTTAAACTCAAATTGAGATGTCATAAGTCGCTCAAAATATTACGTTCAGCTAGGTTATACAGGGTGTAAAAATACCCCTCACATAGCCGTTAACTACGCATTCTGTACATAAAACTATGTAACATTATTAGTTTAAAATCAATATAACAATAATTGCTGGAAAACGTCTTTTATTTATGCTGTTAGCGGTAGTGCGCACTGTAACATAACAAAACAAAACAAAACAAACAAAAAAACAAACCAACAAAACATTGTGCTAACGGGTGCATGCATCGGTACGTGTAATTAAAGTTATGTTAAAAACGTCAGTAACAGTTGGAATTTTGACCTTTAATATCTCCGTAACCAGAATCTGGTTACGGAGATATTAAAGCTCAAAGAACCTTCTGAAGGTTCCCGGGTATGGTCCAGTACAAAAAAAACGATTACAATGACGGGGAGTATAAGTAACTCTCGGCTTCGTTAAGTCTCTTAAAACCCTTTATAACGGAAGAGTCTACAGTGACTTCAATATCATTAAGAAAACTCCTTACAAATTGTTCCCTACCGCGTTAGTATCACTTTCTACACACTAACTTATTAAACAATAAACTGCTTGAGTAGGTACCCAACTTAAGTTAGAACTAATTTAGCTAACGCCCTAGGGAGGCTCGAAAGTTTATCTTAAAGTAAGGATATCAAGCTTTTCGCTTACATTGAGCTATTTCAGAACTACCCACGTATATGGAAAGTGAAACTTTGTGATACTAGTAATTAAGATAAACTTTGTACCTAAATGTACTTTAACACGTTCAACGCCATGTCGGACATTGCTGGGCGACGTACGGTGTATATTTTATTCCATGGCCTTGACCGTGTTAAAGTTTACTTTTACAAAAACTTTTGGGGACACTTGAATCAATCCTATTGGCTAAAAAACTAGAACTAAATACGAGGAGCAACAGCATACAATTCCCTATCCTTGTTCCAGACAGAGGGTTCATTATATTAATCGAGTTTAAGGTTACACTAATCAGTCATTCTTCCGAACTTACGTCGTATGGAGTTTACTCCACTGTTTGACAGTGTACAGACGCCAGCACATCAAGCTACTACAATCTGTCAGATTTTTTAATAGATTTTCAACTTTATCGCCAAAGCATAAGGTTCAAATTTGATTGGGAAAATCTGACAGTTTCGAGTAGCTTGATGTGCTGGCGTCTGTAAATTAAAAATATACAGGGTGACTGCATCTGGACCTGCCAAAGCAAATTCGCGTATAGAGGAGGTCATTTACTAATTATTGAACCCTACTTTCCCTCGCTAAAGTTTTATAGTTTGGGAGATATGTAATTTTTTTATAATTTATTGAGATTTTCCAAAATGATTAAAATTAATTATTAAAACATCGTATTTCTTTTTTATTTCAGGTCGATTTTGATCATAAAGGTTTTTTTAAGTACTTTTTTTTTATATTTTTGAGCGTAATATCTTATTTTTAACCCTAGTTTGAGGGAAGTTCCGAGGTATTTTAATCACCAATGTTTATGACTACCAACAAATAATAAAAAAAAAAACTACTAAAATAATGCAAAAAAAGTTATGAATGCCTGAAGGTCAAATTTTGGAAAAATCTACATCCATCATCATCTATACTCGGCAGAGCAAGCGGGCATACCCCACAACCACTTTTTGATATGTTAGAAAGAACGTGGGCGGCAATTCCTCAAAGTGATTTTGATGAACTGATTTTAAGCATGCCAAATCACTGTGGTTGTGTGATTCGTGTCAATGGTGGCCAAAAACCTGTTCTATACGCCCAAAGGCCTGTTCTATACGCCCAAAGGTATGTTCATTAATTTTTCGCTCGCGTTCGTTATAAATCAAAGTCTATTACAGAAAATGAATAAAAACTAAATTAATAAACCTAATGAATAAATAAATAAAGTAATAGCATGCATATTAGGCACACCCATCAACGAGTTCGAACCGTCGACTAGTGCAACCTTTTAACACACGGAAATAAATGTAATAATGTGGAAAATCCTGTAACATGATATGACTGCTACGCATTTTAATACTCCGTCTTCCCCAAACCTGGCGAAGATCAAGTTTAACACCATACGACTGCTGCTGATACCATCTGCACGATATCACCATAATCTAAAAAGAAAAGACAAAAAGTTAATCCAAATGCATTCGCATCCTTTTCCATTACTTAATTACAACTAGCTCGCCGCAGGCTTTGTTAAAACAATAACAGAACATTTTCCATTTCGCCGTCTCGTTCGGGAAACAATCGTATTGACATCTAATTTCCGTGAAAGCAACATTGACGACAAAATTTCAACAGGCATTAGACACAGTCCATACGATGACAATGAAGTCAGTGAAAAAAAGTCTTAGAAATGAATCAAAGGATTCTGCATGCAACTGAACAAATGCCATGCAAATCCGCCAGTAAATGGAGACAGAAAAAACTGCCTGGCTTTCCGTATTGTAATTGAAACAAAAGTACTGATGCCCATTAGCCTTACAAGCCAATTCCAACCTTATATTTTCACTGTAAGGTTCTTGTTGCACTGTTGATCGGTTTAAGGCAATTTGGAGGGCTGCTAACGCGGATGTCCGTCGTGCCAGTCTGGATGCGTCGCACCAAAGTCAATTAACTAAGTGTGAAATATGTAAATGGATGAGGGATTTTTTCGTTCTATGTTCTGTTACTTTTTTGACAGTTATATTTGTACGTTTTGAATGTGTTTGTTTCACTATCAAGCGTAATTTCTTTACGGTTGTTAAATTTTGCAGACGAGTTCATTTTTTTCAGGAATGTAGTCTGTGGATGTTTTTTAGGGACTGTCTTTTGTTTTCATAAGTTTCTATGGTACGGTAAGGTAAGTTAATTTTCGTAAGCGCGATTTGGAGATAACTCAACCCAATTTTGACTTTGACTTCGTAACTGGTTAACCTGGTTACAGCATCCATAATCATAACTCACACTAACTTACGAGTTAGCAAGAAATTGAAACACATTACGAACAAAACGTAATAAACAACAAAAACTACATAGGGCTGTCCTAAAAACAAGAAATGCTAATATTATGTGACGTAAAACAGGAAAACGGAATACTTATGTCTCGGAAACACATTGCATTACAGCACTAGCTCTATATCTTTGATTTATTGTTTCATAATATACATTTATTCTGCTATCCTACACGCCGTAAACAAATATCCGACAGCAGCAAACCTCGAATAAATCTTTAATAAAAGTAGCAGAATAAGGAAACTGCCATGAAGTTTTACGCGTGATAAATGCGGTATTGCGATTCAAACCAGATACCGCAATGTTATTAAAAATGGAGGAAGAGGTATATTATTCAGCTGAAGGCTTATAACCTCATAAAATATTTTATTCACTGTGTATTAGAGAGCAGTGGTGGCCCGGTGGTAAAGGCCCCGACATACGAGACGTAGGTCGTGGGTTCGAATCCAGGCACTCGCTTTACTTCGAGTAAATAATTTAATCACCGCTGCTCTCAAAACGGTGAAGGAAAACATCACGCGGAATCCGGCATGTCCTAGAACCAAAAATTCGAAGACATGCGACGTCTACCAACCCGCACTGGGCCCGCGTGGTGGATTACGGCCCACTCCCTCTCGAAGAGAGGAAGTCTGTGTCCCAGCAGTGGGAACATTATAGGTTGCTTATGCTACTGTGTGTTTCATATTCATGCTTACCGCCAGATTTTTTTAAAACAATTTTAGTGACAGTGATAAAAACAAAACGGGTGATCATAACCGACAAAAGTATTGGGTGTACCGGAAAGTTCTGTCGATTTTGGTAGTACATAGAAATTTTTCGCATTTTTCTCTATACCAATACGTTAAAAGTATTGAAAAATATTGCGTCATAATTTCTGGGTTACGGACTATAAATACACGTATTGCGCAATAATTTGTCATTCACTTCTGAGTAGCCGCAGTGTCAAAATGAGTGTCAACGATAAAGTTCATTTGCGGCATTGTATATACTTCATGAGTTCCAGAAGGGAAATATCGCTGTTACAGCCTGTAGAAATTTGTGTAGTGTTTTTGGACTCGAGTGTGTATCTGAACGTGTAGTAGAAAATCAGGGACAATATGTAATTGATTAAAATATAAATAATAGCTTTAAGAACTAACCACGAGTTTTATTTACAAAAACCGACAGAACTTTCCGGTACACCCAATAATTACAGACCGATATCTTTGGCAATAATATTGACAAAAGTCCTGTACAGGCCAATTGATAACCACCTAGCTAAGCTACTTCTACGTAATGAGCAGTTCAGGTTTAGACCCGAAGGCCAATTCTCGTAAATCTAGTCGCAACCTCATCTCAGCGACAATCAATTTCAAAAATTTGTCAAGAAGGTCCACATTAGAGGTATTTATGACAGATTTAGACAGATCAGACTGCGAACGTTCATAAAATTACAATGATTGCCCCTCTGGCCTGTCCATCGAGACTGCGATACTTTGCCTACAGCACACAGTCAGATAGTGTGTGGATAGAAAGACTAGACTAGTGTTTGCCTGTTTCATAGACCTGCCCGTCAATTCTGTAAAAATCTCACCGTGAAATCATAAGTGAAGTGAGCACTTAATAGTGTTAATCCCTAGCGAATGATAGCTCACTCCACGCTCACTTCACCCAAGCTTTCGCGGTGAGATTTCTATACATAGAATTGCACTACTGTATTAACCTCGACCCCTGTCATACAGGATGTCCTAGTCGAGAAAACATTGATGTAACGAGTACTGAAGTTTGGATGTAAAATTACTGTTACTATTAACTTTACCTAAGTCCAGGTTTCCTCACGATATTTTTCATTCATCAATGTCGGTAATGTCCAAGATGAACTCAGAAAGTACATATAAATTAAAAGTAACATTGGCACTTGCCCGCACACTCATACTAGGTATTATTTTACAACTGTCAGTTATTTATTAGTTTGTTAACAAACAAATTGACATCAAAAGCGTAATAGAATAGAATACTCTTTATTACGTACACTACAGACATAAATATAGAAATTTTAAAAAGGGTGACACAATGCGCATCTACAAGCTGTAACTTAAATAACGCACAACCTCATAAGGGGTCATTGTACTCATCATTATGAACAACTTTTACTATGGGACCAAACCTGAAATCGCAAAAAAAAATCTAGTTCCCTACATTTATGTTCGCATAACTCGTCAAAATGTAGGGAACAGCTGATTTTTTTTTGCGATTTCAGGTTTAGTCCTATAATAATAATAATAATTTATTGCAATTAGTACACACAGAGAAAACACAAGCATTACATTACACAGAGAATCATTTAAATGCTAAGTTTTGTTGAACTCTGGTACCCAAATTAAGATTTAACTTGTGTTATGAGTACCAGGTCCCACGCGCTTATTTTGCTATCTTATATTAGCTTCTGAGTGGATCGTGTTAATGAGTGAGGATACGTAAAAATTTGGAAAACAAAAAAAGAAAAAACAAATAAAGAATAAGTTTTAAAAGAACAAAAAAAATAAAATAAAATAAAATAAAGAAAAGTGTGATAAAGACTATGTATGTATGAATATGTATTGAATAGTGTGTAATGTGGTTGTATAATGTATGCACGTTTGTATGTATGTATGTAAGGGTGTGTGTGTGTTGTGTGTGTATGTATGTTTGAGAATGTGACCTATATGAGTTTCGAGTAATACGGCATTTTATGGTTTCTATTACAGAATTTATGATTTAAGTAGGTTCTCAGTTTCAACGTACGATTTATTCATAAGCCAGTTCGTTACCTTCTTTTTACATTCGAATCTGGTAAGTGGATATACGTTGCAATTTTTATTTATGTAATTATACAGGCGACAACCAATTACGTTATAGTGCCGTGCGGCTAGGGAGCTACGATGTCGTTGGGATTGGCATACTGCATATGGACGGCGTTTTGGTGCACAGCTTATGTTGTATTCAAGAGAGCTATGTTTCCTCAAGATTGTACTCAGGACAAATAGTTGCCTCACAGATAAAGTTTGACAGTCATCCATAAGCTGAACTGTCGGGTACCTAAAGGGTTTAAAAGTCATAACTTTAAGCACAGCTCTCTGTGCTCGTTCTACAGGCAGTAAGAGCGTTTTTGCTGCACCCCCCCACACAGTTATGCAGTAAGTCAGAATAGACTGACATAAGGCGCAATATATCATCCTAAGAGTATTTAGTTCGAGACAGTAACGAAGTTTTTTAAATATGTAGATAGTCTTACGAACTCGCGCGGTGAGAACCGTTAGGTGATTTTTCCAGCTAATAAAAGGATCAATATATACTCCCAGGTATTTTACCTGGGTAGACCTGGTTAGGATAGGACAAGCACAGGGTGAAGAGGAGCCACTGAAGGAGCTTGGGTCGCAAGTATGGGCTTTGAGAGTACAGATTTCGTTACATGGTTGAGAGGAAGATGTCAGAGAGAAGGTCAAGTAGGTCGTTTTGACTGGATTAAAGGTTAAAAGATTACCTGAGAGCCACCGCATTACTCGTCTTAGAGCCTGTTCGGATCTATTAAAAACCTCAGGCCAGCTCTTGTCATGGACGAGTAGCGCAGTGTCATCCGCGTAAGTAAAAATGGAGCAGTTGGAAAGAGAAAGTAAGCATAGGGAATTGATATATAGGAGAAAGAGAGTAGGGCCCAGGATCGAGCCCTGAGGTACCCCGAAATTCAAGGAAGCCGTTTCACTCACGTAAGAATCGATCTGAACAAACTGTGTTCTATCAGAAAGGTAATTCCTGAAGATCCGAAGGGCGTATCCACGGATTCCCAACCTTTCCATCTTCAGCAAAAGCTGCGGAACAGAGACAGTGTCAAAAGCCTTCGTGAGATCTAGGAAAATGCATAGACATTTTAATTTTTTATCAAGGATGGTAACTATTTCATCAGTAAGAGAACCAACTGCATTTTCCGTGGATTTGCCATCCCTAAATCCAAATTGGTTTGGGGCTAAGATGTCATTTGTTTTCAGAAAATTTTGCAATCTATTATTAAGTAGTTTCTCAAGGACTTTTGATAGTGCAGGCAGAACAGATATTGGCCTGTAATTATTAACACTGTCTCTGTTCCCACTCTTGTAGATCGGATGGACGATGGCCTTTTTGAAAGCCTTGGGAAAGATGCCGCTTGACATGGAAGCATTGCATATGTGAGTAATTGCTGGAACTAAACTGTCAGATCACCTCTGTAAGACCCGCGTTGGTATTCCGTCCCATCCGACAGCGGAGTCACTGCGTAGTCCATGGATAATTTGCTTCACTTCAAACTCATCTGTTGGCATGAGTACGAAGGAGTTCTTGACAATCTTGTCATCCAGTGAGAGGTCAGAATTGTTCGGGGAGTTCAAAAACCTTTGTGCTAGTTCATTGCCGATACTGGAGAAATATTCGTTAATCATGTTTATAGATGTTGCCTTGTCCGCCCCTATCTTCAGTAGTTCAATTGGTTTGTTTCTGGAGCTATCTGGTTGTATAATATTTTTAATTACTTTCCATGTTGCTCTTGGACTGTCTTTGGCTTTTTCGAATTCAGTTTTCTCGTAAGCATGTTTCAGTTTCTTGAGTAACTTGTTGCAAAAGTTGCGGTACCTGACAAAAGTGATTTTAAGGGTATAATTTTCAGTGTTAGTCTTTAACCGTCGGCACATATCGTCTCGATTGCGGATGCAACGTAGTAAACCGTTTGTAATCCATGGCTTAAGGATTCTAAATTTTGAAGGAATTTGCCTAGCTACAGTGTTTTGTTTGATTATTGAACCGAGAATTGAGACTAACCTATCAGTTGCCATTTCAGCATCCGCAATGTCTGTGACCGAACTGAAATCAGTCTCTAAAACAGCGGCATATACTGATGAAAAATTCACTTTGAATAATTTAGTTTTATGGTTTGGAAGTGACTGGTTGGCTCTAATATTTAGAAGGATAGGCGCGTGATCGGTTATGTAGGTATCAAATACCAAAGTGATATTCTCCAACTCTGATTTAAAGAAAATATGAATATATGAATATTTAATTTACTTCTTAACGAAAAAAAAACCAAATGTATTAAGTTTACGATACCAAATGTTAGACAAGTAGAAACTAGTGTTCTCATAAAGGGTGAAGAGTTAAAACCCGAAAATACCACAGTATTCTTAGGCATAACTTTGGATGCCAAGCTTCAATGGGGCCCCCATATAGATAAATTGTCAAAAAAGCTTAGCTCTGCAGCATACGCCGTTAGGAAAATTCGTGACTTAACTGATTTAGAGACAGCCCGTTTAGTTTACTTTAGTTATTTTCATAGTGTGATGTCATACGGTATTCTGTTGTGGGGAAATGCCGCCGAAATTCAGATAATTTTTATTTTACAAAAAAGGGCAATTCGTTCCATTTATAAATTAAGTCCCAGACACTCCCTCAGAGACAAATTTAAAGAGATTAATATAATGACTGTGCCTTCTCAGTACATTTATGATAATCTTTTGTATGCACATAAAAATATTAATCTGTTTAAGAAATACAGTGATATCCATAATATAAATACTAGGAACAAACATAAATTTGTTGTTCCTACAACAAGGCTCAAGAAAATAGGTGGCTCGTTTAGATGCCAATGTATACGTTTTTATAATAAACTTCCTAGCCACATTCAAGAACTAAGCATTAATAAATTCAAATCTTTTATAAAGCTAAAACTATGCCAGAAAGCCTATTATACTGTAAAAGACTATATTGAGGACAAAAACGCTTGGGATTGAGCTGCTCCAATAGGTCTAGACAGTGAATGTTGTTTATTTTTTATTTTGCTGATTTACACTTTTGTTATTGTTATTTTTTTTCTTTCTAAATATCTATTTATGACATGACATGAACATTTACTGTTTAAAGTCTTATATTATTTTAATTATTGTGAATGTGAGGACTATGTGGGTCATTGTTTCCGTTTTAATCATGGTCTGGCAGTTTGAGTGGTTTATGCGGTCTACACAAATGTTCTGTCCTTGGTATTGCTCGTCGAATCGTTGAGCTCCTTAAGTTCTGAGTTGAGCTGCACGGTTACTGACGAATGCGTGCACTGACTGCACAGGTCCACTCAATCTGTGTGGTTCTTCCCTCAAAATACCACTTCAGACACCAATCTACATGGTCCTCAAAGATCAAAGATGATGTCCGGATTTTTATATACACATTGACATTGATGAATTTTATATAAACAATGACATGGATATTTACTTTGTATAGTATCTTATTTTTTATTATTATTATTGTGAGTGTGAAGACTATGTGGGTCATTTCTTTTTTCTTTTTTCCTTCTTAGTTAGTTTTAATCATGGTCTGGCAGTTTGAGTAATTTATGCGGCCTACCCAAATGTCCTTTCATTGGTATTGTTCGTCGAATCGTAAGGCTCCTCAAGTTCTGAGTTGAGCTACACAATTTTTGACAAATGCGTGCACTGACTGGACAGGTCCGCTCAATCTGTGTGGTTCTTTACTCAAAAGACCATTTCAGACACCAATCTGCATGGTCTTCACATGATCTGACCAAGATTATGTCTGGACTTTAAAAGAGACTGTGACCTCTGAGTTTGTTTCGGCCTTTCTTCTCAGAGTAGTCAGATAGGAAACGCCGACCTCATCTAGTTTAAAAAATATGATTGATATGTAAAAGTGTTTGTACAAACCTACTTACAGAAAATAAATCATTTATCATTTATGATCCAAACAGTTCTTACCACGTGTGGGCAGCCTATGAGTTGGTAGAAGTCCATGAAGGGCGGTCAAGTTTAGGTATTCGTTAGCCTGCTGATTTAAGTGGTCCGGGTTAATATTGATATTGAGATCTCCGATTATCAATATATTTTTGCTATTCGATAGAGATGTCAGGATGTCATCAAGACCGCTTAGAAAATTATCAATATTACGATCGAAGGGTGGGCGATACAGAGCAATTATTATCAGATCAACGGATTCTAGCTTACATAACAAACAGTTGGTATTTAATATGTTTGGTTCATTTACTGAATGCAAAAGGACAGATTTTACGTAAATAATAATACCATCATTTTGATTAATATTATTTCCAGTATGATAGCTAACATAACCATCAAGTGTTGGGATATGTGTCGTGTTGCTTAACCAACATTCTGTTAGGGTAATAACTTCTGGAAACATACGCAGGGTTTGTAGGAACACGGTGAATTCATCAAAGTTCTTGTTCACGCTGCGTATATTGATATGTAGTATATTTACTGTATGATTTGAATGAACTAAGAAGTTCATACATTGCTCCGGTTTACAAACATAAGACTGGGTAGAGCCAATAGCGTCCAGCTCATTAGATATCGATGTCATGTCAAGCATTTTATGTTAAAGTAGAAGAACGCATTATGGTGAAACACGGTAATTATTTCGTATCTATTAGATGCCTCTATGAGAAAGTATACAATTAACTGGAAGAATAACAGCTTTAAAATTGTCTCATATTTAGTTATGTTGACATAGATATCTTCAAAATAGGTAACATAATTGAGGAGTAAACAGAGTGATCGTTGCTCAGTCCGTATCGTACATTTGTTAGAGAGGTGTTGTGTCACTGTAAATGTGTATTGTGAAAGTGTGTAATATGTTAGTAAAAGTTGTTCATAATGATGAGTACAATGACCCCTTATGAGGCTGTGCGTTATTTCAGTTACAGCTTGTATATCGTTCTTAGCGGTCTTACCGCTAAGAACGACCTTTTAAAGATCACCTTTGGATAGAGAAGGAGAGACCAATACTGTAAGTAGTCTGTGGTGTACCATTTACATAATACAATAAATACGCACATAAAGTATATTATACTAATCTAAATAAATCTATATATAATAATAATAATCATGAAACAGGAGCAAAGAAAATACATAATTATACATAATTGAGCAAGCAAAAGTGGAGTTTTTCCATAAAAACTCACATTTCAATCAATCCTCAAACATAATTTTCCCTAAATGTCAAGCTAATCCAGTAAGATTTGTATGTCACTCAAACGTCCGTCCGTTTGAGTCACAAATTCAGTGACTTTTACAGGTGTTCAAATATCAGGCGTCATTTATATACGAGCAGGTAATGACGAAACATTGGGGAGCCTTTATTATTAAGTTAGTCCGGTCCACAGCCTTTTGGGGTCCCTGTGACGTCCCTACACAGGATTTTATTGAATTAGGATAATTTACTGTTTGTTTGATGTCCCAAGGTTTTCTTTTTTCAGCTTTCAGGATGAATTTTAAGTGGCAAACGAAAACGAACGTTTTATTTTCAACCGAAATGCGGAAGGAATATTTGTTTAAGTGGGTAGGTAGGTGGGTTCCGTAATTGCAGGGGACGATAGTATAGCATGTGGATGGAGGTTAAAACATTAGCTGGGTGGTATACACACTTATATGTACGTACTGCAGTTCTTTAAGAATATATTCAACCTCATCTTTGGTACTTTGCTTGATGAGAAATTTTATTTTCGAATTTATTTTAATTCTGGATTTTGCTTGTGTCATGTAAGATTTTTTCTACAAAGCTACCTAGTACCAAATCTATCACAGTCAACGGGTCGATGTATATTTATGTATATTTATTTGAATTTACGCCATAATTTAACTGTATAAATACACGACACTATCATGGCAATGTCTACGGTGGAGTGTTTTTGAATCTCTGAATCAGTGCTCTACAAAATCGGCGAGTCTTTGACTCCCGGTGAAAAAACAAACCGTGAATTTCTTTTTCTTGTAATCTGGTTTCGTCCCAGGATTTTTTCACGCCGAAATTCGGTCCACCCACCTACCTATTAGCTTCTGTCTGCGCTGTGATTTGATCGGTCATTTGATCATCTTTTTACAGTGAAATTAATTTTCTTTTCATAACTTTATTTTTATTTTAGAATTTTTGAAAATTATTGAAACATATTGAGTTAAAAGGGAAAAGGCTAGGCAGATGATGATTGAAACATATTGAGTTAGTATACTTTTTATAACAGTTGAATAAAATTTAAATTAAAAGTGAGATGGGCAAGCTCTTTGAAAGAGTCATTGCAGACCGCCTCGTCGGGCGGCTGGTGCAGGTGGGGCCGGATCTGGCGGAGAGCCAGTATGGTTTCCGCAGGGGGCGCTCCACGGTGGACGCAATCATGCGCGTGCGAGCCCTCACGACGGGAGATGCTGTGGCCCGGGGTGGGGTCGTCTTGGCGGTGTCTCTAGACATCACCAATGCCTTCAATACCCTGCCCTGGAGTTGCATCAGGGAGGCACTCCGGTATCACCCGGATGCCGACCTACCTCTGTCGCGTGGTCGAGGCCTATTTGACGGATAGGGCCGTCATTTACCCCGGTCACCAGGGAGAGTGGAACCGGCGAGAGATGTCGTGCGGTGTCCCACAGGGATCGGTCCTGGGGCCACATCTGTGGGACATCGGTTACGACTGGGTGCTGCGCGCCGACCTCTCTAGCGGCGTCAGTGTAGTTTGCTACGCTGACGACACGCTTGTCCTGGCGCTGGGGAGGTCGCACCAGGCGGCGGCAGAATTAATGACACGCGGGGTTGCGATAGTCGTTGAGAGGATCCGGCAACTGGGACTCGAGGTGGCCCTGCACAAGTCCGAGGCCATGTGTTTTCATGGTCCTCGGTACGCGCCACAATCGGGTTCCCAAATAGCGGTGGGAGGTGTTCACATCGGCATCGAGTCGACGATGAAGTACCTTGGACTCGTCCTCGACAGCCGGTGGAACTTCGTTGGGCATTTCCGACGTTTGGCTCCCAGACTGGAGCGAGCCGGGGCTGCCTTGAAGCGGCTCCTGCCCAATCTAGGGGGTCCAAACGCCTCCTGCCGGAGGCTCTACGCAGGGGTCGTGCGGTCCATGGCCCTTTACGGGGCACCGGTGTGGGCGCGTTCTTTAAGGCGGCGACCAACCCGCCGGTTGAACGCGTCCCAGAGGGTCATGGCAGTCCGGCTGGTCCGGGGATACCGCACGGTCTCCGGTGAGGCGGCGAGCCTCCTTGCCAGATTACCGCCATGGGATCTGGAGGCAAAAGTCCTCGCCCAAATATGGGAGTGGCGCGAGGAGGCAAAACGCCGGGGCGTAACTCCGCTGCCTCGAGAAATCGCGGCACAGCGGACAGAGCTCCGGCGGGATCTCATGGCGACATGGAGAGTGCGTCTGTCGCAACCCAGTGCTGGGCACGCCACAATTGCGGCGATAAGTCCCCTCTTTGAGGAGTGGCTAGAGAGGCGCCACGGCGTCCTCACCTTCCGCCTGACGCAGGTCCTCACCGGACACGGCTGCTTCGGGAGGTTCCTGTTTCGTATAAGGCGGGAGGAAACGCCCGGGTGTCACCATTGTGTGGATCGCCCGGAGGACACGGTGGAGCATACAGTGGAGGTCTGCCCGGCTTGGGCAGAGCACCGCCGCGTCCTCACGGCGGCGATCGGCGGCGGCGATCTCTCGCGTCCGGCCCTGGTCCAGGCTATGGTACGGAGCGAGAGTGCATGGGAAGCCGTCACCTCCTTCTGCGAAGCAGTAATGCTTGCGAAGGATGAGGCGGAACGCGTGAGGGAGAAGCAATCTTTGCGCCCTCACGCCCCTAATCGCCGCAGGAGACGCCCTGGGCGTCGGGAGTCAAGAGCTGACTCCCGGCCACCGTAGGCGCGGGCTTGCAGACGGCGAGCAAAGGGCAGTTCGCCGTCTGGTAAGGACCAGGCTCGGGTCGACGGCGCGTTGTGTTCCACGCGCGCCTCAAAGAGATGTCAGCAGTGACGGGGCCCACTGGGGCCGATGCTTGCCAGGGTCGCGGGTTGTTCGAAAGAGTTACCGTGGCCCTTGGCACAGGCAACTGAAGGAACACGGGTGGGTTTTAGTCAGTAAAAGTCTGACACACCCTCCCGTTCCACCCAGAACGGGAGAAGTTATTTGATAATTTCCCACCCAAAAAAAAAAAAAAAAAAATTAAAAGTAATTTTTGATTTTTAGTTCGATTTGCTATTAAAGCGTGTTTTTTTAAACTATATTTTATTAAATTTAAATACTCCTTTTTTACTGCTTGTATTTCCTGTGCGTGTCCCGAATAAAATATTTTCCTTTCTTTTCTGCACATAATTTGTCTAAAAACTTGAGGGTAATTAAATTAGCCTGAGGGGTAATTAAAATAAGGGTTATTTTTAAGAACGTTCGCACTCAGAGAGATAATTTTCGTAATTTTGAGAACGTTCCCAGTCTGATCTCAGTCTCAATCTGTCAAAAATACCTCTTATTTCCCTACGTTTTTGACAAGTTTTTGGCATTGATTGTCGCTGAGATGATATTGTGACTAGATTTTGAACATTTTTAATTGTAGGAATAAACTTTTACTACGCATTATTTGGATTTAAATCTAGACAAACATAACCAAATCCAAACACAAAAGAAAATTCCCTTACAGGCGATATACCTACTAAAGTATTTTTATCAGATAGTGGTCTCCCTTTGACACATTTATCCCAAATTATAGGGCAATACGGGTCGATGTTATCTCGTAATTGATTAGGGCTTTTAGCTGTATCTTATATTGGGATCTCTTAATGCGCACTGAGAATTAATATTCCTGAAATATTCTTTTAGTTAATGCTCTTGTTTGGTATAACGAAGCTGTTGTTTAATTTGGATGAATTTTGTTTTGGCTGACCAAATAAAAGCGCTCACGCAAATATATTAATCAAATAGGGTAATATCGTTTATCCATGCATAATTTGTATCATTATTATGAATTAGTACTGCTTTTATATATATGTCATGGTTTTAAATGTATCCCGCAGTAACACGGTAAACCGTGTCCCTTTCTGAAACAAATAACACCTTTATTCTTCATTTAATAGGTTAGTTACCAAGCGCCAATCTACTTTCTTGACTTAAAAGCATTCCTTATTCATAACATAAATTAAGGTCAATTTCTAATGCGTTTTTTCTGCCAAATTACTTCAAGAAATAGTTCATCGTCGTTAACACATTTTAGACAACCTCCTTTACATTGAAAAGGGCAAAACCACTAAAGGCGTAGACCTACGAAATCATTATTCAGCTGACTGGTTCTACAATAAACTTCCCGTCTATATTGTATTCAGAGGAGGAAAATCTATCGAGACAAAAGAATGTATAGCTAAGGCAGTCCGACAATAAGTTATGGGCGCTCGCTAAAACCGATGAGTTAAGGTCGGGTTCGTAAGAATAAAGAATGTTGGATTTGTGTCTTTGTGATGGTAAGTCGTCCTCACACGCTTGATTTCAAACTAATGTTGAATGTTCATTTGCATTAGATTGTCGTTACAGAGCTATTGAGGGAGAATGATCTACATTGACTGGAAATGTAGCTTTTATTGCTGTATTATTAGCTTTTTCTTGCGACTTCTTCTGTGATCCAAGACGAAAAGTCTAGCCTATGTCCTTACCCAGGTCATAGTGTATCGGCGTGCCAAATCCGTTCAGCCGTTTTAGCGTGAAAGCATAACAAACAACTCACTTTAGCATTTATAATATTATATTTAGTTAGAAAAAAAAATCAGAAAAAAAAAAAAATTGAAAAAAAAGAAAATAAATGAAAAAAAAAAAAGAGAAAAAGAAATCAGGAACACTTTTAAATCCATAATATGTTTTGGTGCCCCTTGACTACATGCCTCACATTCATGTTGCAGCATCATTAGGTACCTACGTCACCATGACGGCGATGAGAATACAACATCACTAGGTATCTCTTTTAACTTCATAAAGACACGTAAAACCATCCATCAATCCCCTGACGCCTTTGTCATAGCCGAACTATCTTAACCCTGATAGACTCTAAAGATATTCCGAAATAGACGAATCTATTGGCTCACGAGAAAAGCCTAAGCCTTGAAAGACTTTAGCAAAAGATAGTGTTACAAGACAACCCAATAACCTATCCAGAAAAACGTTTATAGTCTGTTCTAAAAGTATCTGATGAAAATGTAAGCAAATGGATAAAAAACGTATCATCGCGGACACTGGCGGTGGACCACTTCTCAACCTTATTACTACGGGCATAAAGGTGAAAAGTGGTCAACCGCCATTGTCCGCGATTGTACCTGTGGATGGCAATTGTAGTGCCACTTACACATTAGAAATAGAAAAGAAAAAATACTGTCCAAGTAATACAGTAAGCAGGTGCACAGGTTAATAACAAGCTGAGACGACATAAGTATCTTAAAGTTCTACCTACAGCTAGGTTACAATATATTATATTATTTTCTTTTTGAGCCCAAAACTAGACGGTTAGTCTGTATCCAAGGCTCAGGGTACGAATTTTAGTGTGGACACATGAGAATTGAACAGTAAAACCAAAAAAATCTAATTTTAAGTCACCGTAAAGATATTTTTCATTTGACAATTTAGGTTAATTTTACAACCATGAAAGTGATGCTAATTCCCTTTAGTGAGTGATTGCGTAAGAATATAACCAGAACAGGGTTTGTTTACACTTTCAACAGATACTTTTGCAACAGACAATAAGTAGGTTCGCTAGATATAAGGAAACTATACCCACGAACCACACTAAAAGGAACAAACTAAACATGCAAATAGCCATGAATAAAACCCACAGATATCGAAACAAGATCTTGAAACATGTTGAGCAAGTATTTGCGTCTAGGAGGGCTCTTACAGGGATTTATAAAAGTAGGGTGCTTCCATCGAATCTGGGGATAATGATCACAATCCGAGCCCAAATCCTCGAAAATCCGGTCGGTTCGTACTCGTGTTACGAGTTAGGAGGTTGTAACACTTGTAACTGTATTCACTGTTATTGGTCTGAGTTTAAATGTGAGCATGAGAAGAATAATTAGTGTCTCTTTTTTTGCGTCTTTTTTATACAAAAATGTTTACAGTTTGAGTCTTGAGCCATTTATTTAAATAGCCCGACCTGCCCAAATTAAATTAGGAAGTGATCCTGATTAAAAACGGATCGTCATCGGATCGTCGTCGGATCGTTATCGGATTTTTTTTCTACATTGCACAATAATAAGAGCAGTGGTAACGACCGCGACTTACGAGTTGTTCGTCGTGGGTTCGAACCCAGACAGACACTTTACTTTGTTTAAATCATTTCATCAGCACTGCTCTCAAAACGGTGAAGGAAAACATCGTGAGGAAACCGGCATGTCCTAGAACCAAAAATTCACACACATCTGCCAACCCACACAAGGCCCGTGTGGTCGATTATGGCCCGTTCCCTCTCACCGAGAGGAGGCTTGGGTCCCAGTAGAGGGAACATTATTTTCGGATTGTGCAAATATTAAAAAAAAAACAGAAAGTCAATGAAAGATCACACCTGAATACCCTAAAAGGATGTTAGAAGTGTAGTTGTTCTGCCGGTCGATTCTGGAAAAATCTCACCGAGATAACTAAGGTGAAGTGAGTTTAGAGTGCGCTGTGAGTCATTGCTGATGCTAGGGATTGACACTATTGACGACTCACTTCACGCTCACTTCACCTTTGTTTTCACGGTGAGATATTTACAGAATAGATAGGCAGGTAGGTAAGTATGCCAGCTAAATAACGTTAAATGTTCAATACCTATATAATATATATAATACCTGTTGATTGCATAATTGTTAAGTAGCTCTTAAGTTTGTTTATTTGTATTATAGATTATGTAATTGTTTGTTGTTCCAAATAAAATAAAATAAAAAATAAAATAAAAAATAAAATAAAAAATAAAATACCTACTTTTTACGTGCACCCTGTTTTGACGCCCAGTAGTTCCGTATCTTTAATATTTTGCAAATTACTTGTGTAATTCCTTCTTTACATTTACGTTCAAATACCCTCCCATTCTTACTTACAAACAACAATATCCATTTTATTTAACCAAGTAAACGCTTCAATATCAGAATATTACTGAAATAGCTACCATCCACGACTTTGTTTTTTTTTTCTTTATGTTAAATAAAAGTAGGTTACTCCTTATAACATCAGCCGTGCGATTCTGTAACCATCTCACCGTGAAAACTTGGGTGAAGTGAGCGTGGAGTGTGTCGTCAATAGTGTCAATACCTAGCATCAGTGTGACTCACAGCTCACTCTAAGCTCACTTCACCTTAGTTATCACGGTGAGATTTTTCCAGAATCAACCGGCTGGTATCTGCCAGTGCAAGTCTTGTCAAAATCGGTCCAGCAATTTCAGAGATTAGCCGGAACAAACAGACAGACAGACAAAATGTTTAATATTAGTTCTTTTGTTATATGTGCCGTATATAATTTAATATGTATTTAGCAAAAAGCTGTTATTTTGACATTACAAATAGACACTTCAATTTTATTTATTTGTATGTATAGATAACACTGAAATATCCTCAGTTATACCCTATAAAACACGTTCCCCAGTGAAATAGTGAAAGTTACTGTTTGACTAGTCACTAAAAGGGGTTAACACTTTAAAAGCAGAAAATAGACGCGCAAATTGAAAATGAAATAACTTTATTAGCAAGTTTTGAATATTAATTAACTTTGTATATAGATTTTCTAAATGATTGTTTTAATATTTTACTTCAGCGTTTGCTCTGTAAGTAATTTAATTAATCCATTTAAGTTTTATGAATAGAAGAATTCTTCATTTTATTATGACCGTTAATAGATAACAATTAAAATTTATTTTTAATATACTTAGTTACATCTAGCATATTATAAATGTAGACAAATAGTGTGTGAGAACAAGAAGAGAATATATATGATTTGTTACGTCTTACATCGTCTAATACATCTGCCTAGCCTTTTCCCAACTATGTTGGGGTCAGCTTCCAGTCTAACCGGATGCTGCTGAATACCAGTATTTTACATGGAACGACTGCCTATCTAACGTCCACAACCCAGTTACTGAGTAATACGATACCCCTTGGTAAGACTGGTTGTCAGACTTTCGGGCTACTGACTACCCGCAACGACTGTCAAATATCCACGAATAACAGCCGGGACCAACGGCTTAACGTGCTTTCCGAGGCACGGAGGGTCTTGATATGTAAAGATGGTCACCCATCCACGGACCAACCGCGGCAAGCGTAGCTGAACCTGATCGATCGACCCGTGCGGCTGTTATAATTTAGCCACAAGCCCCTCAACAAAAAAAAAGGGGTCAGAACAAAAAAATATTTTTCTTCTGACTCCCAAAATCCTACGTAATACGATAATTCCGTGTGTCTTCTGGGGGATAATATCTATATAATTGTAATTTAGTGAAATTGTCAGTTCTAGCGCCGTCGAGGGAGACGGCCAGTCCGACATTATGTCTGTCTTGTTTGCGATAATCGGACAAATATACCTAATATTTTGTTAAGCAATAAATTGTTTTAGCTGAAGCCGTCAAGTTTAACGTCATTATTTGCGACTGGCTTACTGAATTAACGGATTTAGAAGATACATTTTAAAATGAAATAAGTTCATTGGCTATCCCACAATTATTGTATCACGTAGGCCTCTGCATAGTTTTACACGAATATTTTGCATTAACCCCAACGTTTCACGTAATCAAATTACCCTCCAGAATTTCATGCTCAAATAATTACTTTGTTACTTTGTCCATCCTAAGCTCTAAACTTGCTCCCACTACGCCATTTAGTTAATTAAACAAAGTGTTAAGCTCACCCAAAAAGCTAGGTACGTGCCAACCAGCCTCTTTCGTAAAAAGATCATCCGACCTCCACAGAGTTTTACCTTTTTTACGACTCTCATTTCTATGTAGACGTTGAGCCAGAGACAATATGCTAAATTAAAGCTCCGCACCAAATTGTCAAGCCCATTAATTACATGCTAACGAAGTTTATTCCGTTCCCACTGCATAATTGGAGTCATGCACTGAATAACTTAGTGGACGGAAAAATTGTGAGCACCCCACAATTTTCTATGCAATAAGCACCTATTTGAGGGTGACTTGTTCATTCTGTCACGCTACATAACAGTGTAAAGATTTAAGAATGAGTCTTGTACTAAACGTTGAAATTAAGATTGTTTGCTATTCGATTGTGACATAACACAAGTGGATTTCTTTGAACCATTCAGATTCAGTACTTTAATTGCATACCACACTTTCAATCGCAATTTGATAATTTTGAAGAATATTGCTAATCCATTGCTTTATATGCTCGAAAATGTTGTCTGCTCAGCAACGTAAATAACGCAATGAATGTTGTTGAACGGTCAAAATGATAGTCCCGATGATATGTAAGTTTCTCTGGAAGGTTCGGACAATCGAGTCTTTCAAATGTGGTCCTTATGTACACCTTGTAAAAATACGACGTAAAAAATAGAAAGAAAATCATTATTTAAAAAAAAAAGCTATTACAAAGGGTGAGTAAATGTAAGTACCCCAAAATTAATCAGAGTTTTACTTAAAGTATGGGAGTCAAAACAGAGAAAGTCATCAAGAGGGCTCAACCGATGACATTGAGCTCCCCTTCCTCTCTGGAGAACCGTTTAGATGATAAGCGAGTAAAGTTCTAATTAGTTAGCAACGTTTTACCACCCTATATAGTATCCCTTCCTCATTGGAAATACTCAATGAAAAAGGTAATACAGTTTTCACCCCTATCGCACACAACTACTAAAACTTAAAATGTATTTCACGGAAAATCGAATATTTCATAAAATACGTTTCATTTAGTATTTGATAATAAAACAAGGTTTTCCAATTGTTTTCTACGACACTAACAAAATGGCTACTAAATAGATACGTGAATTTTTTGACATATACAACATTATTTTTAGTATATTGCAAACCTGAATATAGTTTATTCAGAATAAGTAACTGAATCGATTCCAATAATTTTTACGCCCTGTTATATTTTCTCCCAAAAATATTTAATAAAGGTAACACGTTGGACACCGAGCGACACTAAGTACATATCTGCAATCATACTCGTATGCGCACAACACAGGCCACAGCCGGTCGGCCGGCGGCGCGTGGTAAGTGGTAACCAACTTTTTGTACGGACATCCAGATAACATAACAAGCTTGTAACTTTGTGATTTTTCATGATACAGTTTTGAAATTTTGTACAAAGATTTTTTACATAAAAATACTAGACACGTATTTCGGGTTTCACATATACTAAAAATAATGTTGTATAACATAGAAATGAAGATTGGCGTAATTGCTAATGTAGCGTGAGCGATGACGCGAGCAAAGTGTAATGTAATAATAAAAATAGCTTATGTATTACATACACGAGAGTTTTTTTTTTATGTATTGTAGAGTAACTAAATTACTGAATGTTTATTAGCTTGTTTACGTAATTGTAAGAGCTGCAATGGTTTGTATTATACTTTTCTCATAAACTAAGGATACCCAAATAAACTGATTTTAATTAATTTATTTAATACTTCAAACACATAAATGTATAGAGGCGGACTTAATGCCATAGGCATTTTCTACCAGTCAACCTTTGGGTGATGCAGAGACAAACAGTATGCAATCATGAAAATTGAGGAATAAATACGTGGGTGGATCAAATATAAACCGGACTTAAGTAAAAAAAATACGCACGTATACTCGTAAAAAAAGGAATATATTTTATTTTTCTACATAATCTCCCCTTCTATTAACACATTTTTCCCAGCGCAGGGGATGTTTCTTGACGCCAGTATCGAAGAATGTCGAAGAAAGTTTTGCAAGTCGGTCGTGCCTTTAGTCAATTTCACACAAATGATTCCACTATCTGGTCAGTATGAAAACGGCGTCCTCCACTTGATTTTTTTTTGTGCCATTCCTACCCTTGAGTTCTTGAAAGCGTATTCTTATCGAACTGTAGAGTCAATGGATGCAAAATTTCGGAAGGTTTTATGCCCTCCCGTGTTAAAAAAATTATGATAAGTCGTTGCTCAACAGACTTATATACCTCCTGCTCATACATGATGCTTCTGGCGCGCAATAAACTAAAGTCAGCCGGAGCAGTATACCCCCCTCCCCTAGATGATCCCCCCTAACACATACAACAGCATCAAGCGCGTCACTTCACTCAGCGACCAGTAATAAAAAAAGTCCTGTTTATATTTGATTCACCAAATATTTATAATTTTGCAAAATTTGTCCTACAACTAGTTTATAGCTAATGTAAGAATATTCTAAAATGCCTTTCTGTACTGTCTGTAACGAGAGCGCAGTCACTGGATAGGTCATCTGCGCAGTACCAGTCATAAACAAAACCGGCCAAGTGCGTGTCGGACCACGCACTATGAACAGTTCCGTAGTTGGAATGAATTTATCCCAAGAACAAACTTAACATTATAGTTGAAAATCATGTTCTCCCATACATTGCAACTGCAAATGTGTCTATTACTCATAAACTTGTAAAGCCTACTTAGCTCTGATAGTTTTGCTTTTAACTTACCGTGATTTTTTTCACATATCCAAGAACAACTGCCTAGCTGGTAGGGGAGGAAGGGGACACTTGACTCTAACAAAAAATAGCACTTTAAAGCTTAATATTTCACAAACGGGTCCTTGAATCGAAAAATTGTTTTCACAAGCTCGCAATATTTTTGAAAGAACTATCCTACGATACCCCACACCATGGAGTAGAAGAGAACAAAAATACATCCCCACTGTACATGTACAGGAGGTATCCTAAAAATTGTTGTTAATGATTTTATTTTTCCGGCGTGATTAATATGTACGTATGTCCATGCCAAATTATAGCTTTCTAGTACTAAGAGTCTCTGAGCTAAGCTGCGAACCCTTAAAATGGATCAATGTTAAAAATAGATTCCACGTTTTCAAAGACTGACATATATAGGTACTCTCAAGAATGGTTCAAAAGATATCTCCCATTTTTGAAGGCAATTTAAAAAAATACATCCATTTTAGAATTACTATGGTTATTCTTCCACTGAGTCATATCTTCTTTAAAAACTGTCTGATTGCAAAGAACTTACTCCTCACATGGCTAAAATTTTTCTCGCCAGTGAAAGGCCAAATTTTCCTCAGAATTCCGTTTGAAATGGAATAGGTGTCCGGGCGTCCATCAGGCCTGACGCCTCGGCTTCGGCACACACATCACTATCATCAATCAAATCGACTTATCGCGTCCAGTAGGCACCCGCGCGTGTAGACCCGGCACAAACCCATTTCTTTTACCTTTTTTCGTGTCATAGTTTTGCAAGTCGGGGCGGATGATTGCAGTAATGTGGCCTCAATTTGTGATAGCTTGAAGGAATGCTTATTAAGTACCTACGAGTACCTAATCTTTTTTTTTTTCGGTGTATTTAAGAGCAAAGATAGTTATGTCTATTAACGTAGGCTGTTTTAGGATGTCATTTTTATTCACCCCATTATTTTCTTAATATCATCTGCCTAGCCTTTTCCCAAGTATGGTGGGGTCAGACTCCAGTCTAAACGGATGCAGCTGAATACCAGTATTTTACATGGAGTGACTGCCTATCTGACCTCCACACCCCAGTTACTGGGTAATAAGATACCCCTTGACTGGTTGTCAGACTTTCGGGCTACTGACGACCCGTAACGACTGTCAAAGATCCACGAATGACAGCCGGAACCAACGTCTTAACGTGCTTTCCGAGGCACGGAGGGGTCTCGGTATGTAAAGATGGTCACCCATCCACAGACCAACCGCGGCAAGCGTAGCTTAACGTGACTGGTCTACCTGTGCGACTGTTATTATTTAGCCAAGAGCCCCTACGAGACACGAAAATAAATATTATTATTTATTAATGGCTTTATCGCAAAGCTGACAATATATTCTTTAAGAGCTGCACCCTTATGTTCTAAAACGTTTACAAAGTGATGAAATGTTCTTTTTGGAAACGGAAAAAGTGGAAAATTTTAAATATGAAGACCAAAGATCAGTCTGCATTGCACTCTCTAAGTTATCCTGATTCTTTCACACTGACCGATTTTGACAAATGGGTTCTTCATCGATTTGTCTTTATAACGCGCGTCATAGGATCACATCCGTCGTCAGCCATTCATTTTCTTTTGTTAGTTATTAGTATTATAACAAAGTTAACGATATTAACTTTATTTGTTTTAGTGATTAATTAAGAATTACTAACAATTAAGAATTACTAATTATTAGCTGTGTAGAGATTTCAAGGAGTTTTCGTAGGAAGTTGTGCAGAATTAGATATGATTGTCTTAATTAGCTTTCAGCATGTGAATCTAAATGAAGAAAGAAAGGATGTGAAACAAGTTCGCAGACAATAAAACTGAATCAACAAATGACTTCCATCAAACACTGTTTAGACGGTGCAACTATTGTCGCTTTATGCGAGCATGTACGACCAGATGTATGAACCTAAATGAGGCAAAAGGTTATGGAGGGCGAGGGCGGAGGAGGAGGGCAAAAAAAATTTTTATTATGTGGATAACGGTGCTGGTTGCGTTATTACTCAATTGTTCCTAGTAAATCTATTTGTACTAGTATTAAGCATCATTACGCAATTGTTTGTTGTCCTAAAGAAATAAAAAATAAAAAAAGGGGTGTTCTGTAGTTCCTGCCTACCCCCATAGGAAGGAGAGCGTGACTTTGTGTTATGTTATGGCACCGGTAATTAAATCTATCTGGTCGAACTGGGTAATCCTAGACAGGCCTATTAAAAGTTACCTTCATGAATCAAAATGGAATGAAGCAAATATCGAATGCTACTTCGTCAATACTGCCGTGCTAAGCTCAAAAGCGGTATCTCAAAAAAATTCGTGACTTTGATTTTTATGGCATCCAACGAGCTAAGCCAAATATCGTTACCTATCTAATTTAAAACATATAAAAAATCACCTTAAAAAAAATTTCCCTATCACAGTTTTACCTCAAAACACTAAAAGAATAAGAGGAAAACTTCAATTTTCTCAAAACCAGCTTTTCCTGAGATACCGCTTTTGCGTTTAGCACGGCAGAATAGGTATTTATAAAAAAGTAACCACTACACGTGTTATTCAATTAATGTTCTGCAAACCGAAACTTGTACATCGAATTAATAATGTAAGGAAAAGAATCAATAAATTGTACAATATGTTATAGGTATATGAAAAAATATGTATAGGTTACATTGTATGTATCGTAGACGTTGTTTTATTCATTTAATATA